>CAUOFW020002014.1:481363-561247 GCA_963454935.2 Ilex paraguariensis
GGGGGGGGGGGGGGGAATGCCTTGGGCGTTTTGGGCGAGCCTAGGGCTGCCTTGGGAGAGCCTGCTTGTGATGACAAAAATAATGTTATTCCAACATTAGAATATCTCACATAATTTCCTGTAGAGAGAGGTAGGCTACTTGCGCGAAAGCAAAGTCAGAGTTGGAGAACTGCTCGTGAGAGAGCTATATCTTTTGAGACCTAACTTTTGACGACCCATGAGAGAGTCTTTAAGCTTGAGGTATAGACTGTCTGTTTGAGAATAACACAGAAGCCAAGTTTTTGGTGACCCGTGAAAGAGCCGCCTAACTGGAGATATAGGTTGTCTGTTTAAGAACAGTGTAGAGGCCAAGGTTTTAGCTACTCGAGAGAGTCGTTAAGCTGGATATTGAGACTTCTTGTTTAAGAACAGTGCAAAAGTCAAGCTTTTGGCGACCCGTGAAAGGGTTGCTAAGCTGGATATTGAGGATGCCTATTTGAGAACAGTGCAGGAGGCAGACTAAGTTTTTGGTGACTCGTGAGAGAGTCACTCAACTGGATATTGAGGCTGCCTGTGTTGAGAACAGTGCAGAGGCCAAGCTTTTGCACGACCCGCGAGAAAGTCGCTAAGCTGGATATTGAGGCTGACTATTTGAGAAGAGTGCAGAGGCCAAGCTTTTGGCGACCCGCAAGAGAGTCGCTAAGCTAGATATTGAGGCTGCTTGTTTGAGAACAGTGCAGAGGCCAAACTTTTGGCGATCCGTCAGAGAGTAGCTAAGCTGGATATTGAGGCTGCCTGTTTGAAAACAGTGCAGAGGCAGACCAAGCTTTTGGAGATCCTCGAGATGATTTACCTCTCCTGGACCTGTTGATTTCCTCAGCATTCATATATTTTTGAGCTTTTGTCAATAGTTCTAACATGCTTTTTGGTGATCGCTTTATTACTGAAAAAAGGAATTTGGATGAGTGAAGGCCTCCCAGAAAAGTGGTCATGGTGACTTTGTCATTGAGTTTCTCGATTTGAAGAACCTTCTCGTTAAAATGAGTGAGATAACTCTTCAGACTCTCGTCTCGATCCTGTTTTATGTTGAGCAGATGGGTGGCAGCCTAGGCATCAGGAGCTGGAGGTGCAGTCGGGGCTGCCTGGGCATCAGGAGCTAGAGGTGCAGCTTGGGTGCCTGCAGGGGCTACCTGGGTGCCAGCCTGGGCATCAATAGCTGGAGGTGCAATCGGGGCTGCCTGGGCATCAGAAGCTGGAGGTGCAGCTTGGGCGCCAACCAGGGCATCAGGAGCTGGAGGTGCAGTCGGGGCTACCTGGGCATTAGGAGCTAAAGGTGCAGCTTGGGAGCCATCCTAGGCATCAAGAGCTGGAGGTGCAGTCAAGGGCTGTCAGGGCATCAGGAACTGGAGTCTGGGTGCCTGAACTGACCTGGGCACCCAATTTGGGCGCCTGAGAGTCTTTGTAAGGCTTCTCGGTGTCCCCGTTGGGCATCTGGGCATCCTTGCAGTTCCTTACTTTTGTTGGTGGCGCGGCGTCCACCAATAAACTGTGTCACAAATGATCTACTCAATTCGGCGAAAGAGGCTATGGAGCCCGGGGTGAGTTTAGCGAACCATTGTCGTGCTAATCCTTTTAAGGTAGTTTGGAATGCCCTACACATAATTTCATCGGGGACGTTGTGCAGTTGCATTAAGGTCTTGTAGGTTTTGAGGTGATCAAGTAGATCCTTCGTTCTGTCAAAGGTCTCCACAGATGGCATTTTGAATTTTTGAGGGAAGGAGTAGTTCATCACGTTAGGTTTGAAAGGCATGTCTATCCGCTTTACAAGGTAGTCCACTGTCTCGGGTCCCCGCGCCTTCATGACTTTGAAGATGTTACCCAGTTGATTTTGCACTTCCTTAATTTTCTTATCCCAGTGATTGGGGGCTCCTCTGGAATGATCATGGAAATGACTCCCATACTCCATGCTTTGGTTTTTGTCATCATCTTTTTGGAGATGAGGGTGTTAACCATGAGAAGTAAGAGGAGCTGGAGGTCTCTTATGATGGACTCCCCTGTGTGGGGCGTCTAGACCTGCATGGGTGCCCAAATGGGGAGCATCAGGGTGTGGGGCTCCTTAATGTCCAGGGCGTGAAGCTCCTTGATGTCCAGGGCGTGGAGCTCCTTGGGGTCCTCCAAGCTGTGCTCCTCTTTGTCTGGCGAGCATGAGTTGCAGAATCTGTTAGTTTTGGGTCACCAGCTGCTGCATGGTCTCCAACATTTGTTGAGAATTTGGAACTAGAGCATTTGAGACAAGGTTGGTAGGTGGAGGAACAAGCTCCTCCTCTCGTTGTGGATTATTCTCAGGTTGATTCATGGATCTAGTGGTGATCGTCATAGGTTCAACAAAGGGAGTGTTTAAAAGTGAGAATTTAGCCGATTCCCACAGACGGCGTCAAATTGATGATGCACACAATGATTTTTGCACACCACCTGTCAAGTGTGAATAATAAATACAAGAGTAAAGTAAAGAGATGGAAAGACACAAACAATTTATAGTGGTTCGGTCAACGTGACTTACATCCACTGTTGAATGGCTCTGGTCGCCGGATACTTTTATTAGTTCTAGGGTATGGAGAGCAGAGAGTACAAGTTTTGAGAGAGAGAGGAGAGTCGGGCTTAGGTAGGAGTGTGATCCTGTTCATCCTCCTCCTCCCAAGTGTTGGTGGGACTTACAATTTATAGTCGCCCTCCTAACAAATTTTGGCGAGGTATTAGCAACTACATAACTATTCTGGTGGAGCTTACGACTTCTCCTCAACGGGCTAAGCAGATATGGTACTCTTAATGGAATTCGATCAAATGATGACGTGGATGTTAACTCTTTCCAAGGAAAAGAGGATAAAACTCTTGGATGACCCTTACTCCAAGGTGGTAAAAGAGGAAAGTTGGGCGCCTGAGGATGGCTTTGCATGCTGCTCTACTGATATAACTCGTGGAACCTGATGAACTTGACCGTGGTGCAGATTTCTTTGAGCTTGATTAGATAAACCTCTTGGAGTTGAGTCATTGGACTTGTAACATGAGTTGGGCCATTTGACTTAGCCCATCAGCCTCCACCCCTTACTAACTCTAATATAGTATTTTGTAATCTCACAAATTTTCAACTCCAACATCTTTCAGCACGTTGTCCAACCTTATCAAAGATATTTGGTCAACACGACACAAATCAAAGTGGTTCAATCTCCCACCAGTGAAGACTTGGCCACCATTACCATCAAAATTATCACTATGATGCATTCTTGTTGTAAAATAACTTGTGCCAACTTTTACATAAATTTCGATTAAAAAAAAAGAACTTCTGCATAAACAAATACCAATATATATATATAAAAACATTTGAATATGCAACACGAATTTCATGATTTAACCACACTTGAATATAAAAACCACCACACTAATATAAAAATCAACCCACACAGAGTCACAAATTCCATAGCCTATTGCTGACAAAACAAATGAAACCCTTTGTTTAAAAAAATACCAGAACACAATCCAATTGGAAAAAAAAAATGAAGAATAAAATACCAAAAACTGAGTTTTGTACAACTCAATTTAAATCAATTGAATCTTGGTTCAACCATTATACTACTTGGAAGGGAAAAGCCTCTTGCATTTACTGTTAGTCTCATCTTATCCGTCGTCTAAGCATGGATACCAAAAATCTAATTGCCGATGCCAATGGATTAGCGACAGTTAGTCCTACCAGTACACCCATTAAGGGTTTGTTTGGTTACAATATTAGAAATGGATGGATTAGATAAAATAATTCGGTCTAATATAATACAGAAGGACAAAAAATAAAACTAAATAGGGTATTAGAATAATACACAATTTTATCTAATATTTGACAATACACAACATAAACATTGGATAATAATTATTTAATCCAATAAGTTGTTTGGTTAAAAAATTATTTTATCGTATTAATATTGAATTAACAAAAATACTCTCAATAAGTGTTTGTTACATTGATGACAATTTGATTTTATCAGTTGCGAGATTATAATGGTAAATGTGTAAAATACATTTGAGTTGGATTATAATAACACCTCTTTTGGTGGTATTAAAAAACCTCCATAATACAGGTCTAACGATAAATATACAATTAATATACATTTTTAAAATTAATACGGTATCAAATTTGTTTACCAAACAAAGTATTGAGCCCGATTAAATAAAAAATAGTACAATCCAATATTTAATCCCCTCATAATATGTCTACCAAACGAACCCTAAATGTCTATATCTTGAGTTTTCGTAGACAATTTTTCAAAAAAGGAATGATTATTTGTTACTAAAAACCAAAGTTTAAAACTCCCTTTAGAGTTCTTCCAATCATTCAGCATTACTAGAGTTTATTAAGAATTAGAGTGACGTGAAGGCTCAGCTTACAAAACTTTAGATAATTACATGTCCCTCTCAAGCATGTGTTATCCACAATACACTTAAGCTTGACACTAGTGGATAACTCTGCCTTACGCATGCCAATGTCACCCTTTACTTCATAGCACTATAAACAAATCCTACGGCGTTATCCATTATTTTTTTGGTCCTCTTTTGTATTTAATTTGGTGTTAATCTAAAATCAAGGGTTCAAGTCTCTTGGACGACAAAAGTGTGGTTAGTTGTTAGGACGGCCCTCAGTTGTTTAAACGAATTGTATTTAAGTTTTTGGTGTGGATTCAAATATCCACTANAAATCCTACGGCGTTATCCATTATTTTTTTGGTCCTCTTTTGTATTTAATTTGGTGTTAATCTAAAATCAAGGGTTCAAGTCTCTTGGACGACAAAAGTGTGGTTAGTTGTTAGGACGACCCTCAGTTGTTTAAACGAATTGTATTTAAGTTTTTGGTGTGGGTACAAATATCCACCAACGCATAAGTTCTAATTCTACTAGTGTATGAGTTAATGAACCGATTCATACACCCGAGTTTTACTCTCAGTTTTACTCGGACTTACAAGTCTAAGCAACTAAGTCACATTTATCTCGCTGAAGACTGGCCAAGGATTTCTCCTGTCATCCAAAACAAAGAATTACCAGTTTAAATCTAATATAAATTACTCACGGTCTTGTAATCTNTCATACACCCGAGTTTTACTCTCAGTTTTACTCGGACTTACAAGTCTAAGCAACTAAGTCACATTTATCTCGCTTAAGACTGGCCAAGGATTTCTCCTGTCATCCAAAACAAAGAATTACCAGTTTAAATCTAATATAAATTACTCACGGTCCTGTAATATCAAATCAAATATAATTCTAACTACTAAATCATACATGTAAATTAAATCAAAGTGTAATTTTTTGGTATCGAAAAAAAAAATTCAGTAAAATTTTTTTAAGATCAAATTACATCTGTTAAAATATGAAATTTATATTATTTCTAAAAGTGGCTTAAGGAGAAAAATTTTTAATTTCCTCATTTGTCCTTTAGTAATTCTATAATGTAAAATATATCATATTCTCTCCGTTCCTAAATACCTGTCGTTTAATTTTTTTCCACAGGGATTAAGGAAGCTATTAAATAGCTGTAATATGAGTAAAAAATAATTATACAAGACTAAAATACTCTTTTTCAATACGTATTAGGAATAAAAGGAATATAAAAGACACTTAGCCTCCGCCTAATCTAATATATTGAAAAGTTAAGGATNTCTTTTTCAATACGTATTAGGAATAAAAGGAATATAAAAGACACTTAGCCTCCGCTTAATCTAATATATTGAAAAGTTAAGGATAAATTTAGAAGAAAAAATATTAATTATATTTTAGTTTTATTAAACGACAGATATTATAAAACAAAAAAAATTATATAAAAAGACAAATATTTAGAAACGAATGAAGTATCATATTATATTTAACACTTGGACTCTTCCACTTCTAGAAGTAAAGACTCTTGACCTTCAATTTTATTTACTAACTATTATCTATTTTTAAAATTTTGAATTCTTATATTACTCTTTTAAAAATTTCAAAGACCACTATGTATCATTTAATAACTCCATTAATTATTATCTATAACATTAAATCATATTTCGCCACATTTTTCTATTCCCCACTTTTTCCCCTTCATTTGACAATGTAATTTTAGGATGAGATATTTGGAGTTGCAATTGTAGATTCATTTGACAACGTCTTAAAATTAGAAAGCAAATCCACTATGGTTTACAAACCCATGGCGAAGATTGTATCTAAGACCACAGTTTCTCTCCTAGCAAATTCTGTCAGTATCTATAAACTTAGATACTATTTTGCTTTGAATTTCTGTAATTTTTTCTAGGGATAATTGCTTTTTACCTCATCGTGGTTTTGGATAGATGCACCTTACTTACTTGACGTTTAAAATTATACACATTATCCCCTTAAAGTTAAGTACCAAAATGAAATAATTAACACCGTTAATAGAATAATAAAATTATCATACTACCCTTTTTTTTATCTGATTTACTTTTGATAATATTAGTCAAACAGCTGACCAAAAAAGAAAAAAAAATAGTCAAATAGACCGAGAGAAAAAACAAAAGACACAGCATTTTATTTCATCCTCAAAAATTATTTACAAGGATTAAAATCTGCGCAGCTTGCTTGGACCAAAAATTAGCCATTTCATTGGCTTTTCTAAAAATATGACTAATTTGGAAATCAAGACCCTTTAGCAAGACAAAAATCTGGGAAAGGATACCACATAGCTTCCAATTATTCATTTAATGGATAATTAAATCTGAGAATAGAAACTTACTCATTTAATGACCTTAGCTATTTTAGTATAAAGGGCATTTTAGGCACTTAGATAATACTTTTTTGAAGGGAAACAATGAAAACAAAGTCCACAACATATTTTCAGCATGTGAAATACACTCTCCGCTAAGTTGGATGATAAAAGTAACGGTTTTACTTTGGTACATAACCATAAGGGGATAATGTACATAATTTTAAACGTTAAGTAGGTAAGGTACTTTTAGACGAAACCACATAGGGGTAAAAAGCAATTAACCCCTTTTTCTATGTACTTAGCATAATTATCTGGTATTGTTAAGGATTTAAGGTTTATAATACTTTTTCCTATTCTCTCTGATTCATGTAGTCCCAAACATGAGCCTACTTGAGAAAGTGTGTAGAGGACAACTTAGATTTACAATTTATCTGTATACCAACAAGGATTGTTTCTAGCTAGGCCTCGTGCCCAGCTTCCTTATCAAGTCAAACACCGTTTAGAACCTGAACTTGGATCGAATCTCCATAAGGATTTTAGAAATAGAGAAAATAATGGAACCCTCCAACATGGCACCAGAGAACTTGGAAGAGGATCCAAGAACTTCACAACCCATGGCTAATAGTGATTGACCTTCTTAATCATATGATGGATATAGTTGGAGGAAATATAGACAAAAATAAGTTAAAGGAAATGAGTACTCAAGAAGTTATTACAAATGCACACACCCCAGGTGCAAACTAAGGTTGAGCGGTCATTTGATGGCAAAGAACAAATACCGTCTACAAGGGTGAGCACAACCATTCAAAGCCTAAGCCTCCTAAGCACAACACATCTAGCGGACAAGGGCAAGGCCCCAAGGGTTTATATCTGATGTGACTGTTCAAAAAATACTTAGTTGCAATTTCTAAAGTTTAATTGAATTCTCGATAAGAAATTAATTAATTCATTTATGTAACATAATTGGTAGAATTAGACAGTGTAAATATGTTTAGCAAAATTTGTGGATGAGTCACTCAATGTCACTAATCTTTTTTACTGTTCTTCTTCGTGTGGCCATGGTGTGGAATTCATTGATGGGCCTAATTGATGAGGGTGGATTTTTTATACTCACTCAAATTTTTGATGTAACTATGGGATTTTCTATATTTTAGTAGTAAACAAGTTTGTTTATGATTTTTCTTTTTGACCACATTTAAATTTTTTCTTATTGTCTGTTTCTAAAAAAAAAATTCCAGCATTTCATATGTGTACATAATACAAAAAATAAAAACAAAGAGAAGTTTATAAGAATGATTTATTATAGAAACACTCTTTAGACTCCTATCTTCATCTCAATACATAAATACAATTAAGAAGGTCCCACTACAATTAAAAATAGAAAATCCTCATTTATTTTATCTAATTTGGTCCTTACCGATAACTAAAAATTCGTTATTGACATAACTTTAAGTTCACAAGGTATAAATTGATCCTATAATTTTTTTGTCAAATTTACTGTGTTTAGTTCACAAGGTTATATTGTTCTCATGTTGAAGAATGTTCATAATTTATAGAGAAAAAAAAAATGAAGGAAGAGTAAAGATAGTATATATTGGATAATTTTGTCATTTGTTTTATGAGGTTTAGAAGATAACAAGAGTCCCATTATGTATACATACTTATTAAGAGTTTACATTCAATCTAGAGTACAACATAATTTTTTATGTTATAAAACTATTTTCTTTCTATCAAAATAAAAAAAAAGTATTTATGATTTTGAAGGAAAAATGTTTGTATGCTAAATCATATTTTTTTATCTATTACAATTTACAGGTCATGATATCCCCCAGCATCTTTAACATACAATTTTGCAATGTCTTTTTTACTCGTAGACACTAATGTTCTGTTTGGTACGATGAAAAAATGGAAGGATGAAAAGTTGGAAGGATAGAAAATTGAAGGGATAAATAAAATATCATGTTTGGTAAGGAAGTAAAATAGGAAAGATGAAAAAGTGGATGGATTAATTTTTCTTCCAACTCACCAAAAATAATCCTTCCAAAATCGGAAGAAAAATGAATTAAAAGTTAAAAGACTTATAATTTTATGACTTAACACGAATC
The DNA here is from genome assembly GCA_963454935.2 of Ilex paraguariensis. Taxonomy (NCBI): domain Eukaryota; kingdom Viridiplantae; phylum Streptophyta; class Magnoliopsida; order Aquifoliales; family Aquifoliaceae; genus Ilex; species Ilex paraguariensis. The sequence goes on from CAUOFW020002014.1 coordinate 490,202, forward strand.
TGACACGACACGACTCGATTGTCACTCCTAATATTAGACAAAAAAAATTTAAAAAAAAATTGGTCATTTTTATTTTCTATCTATTCAACCAAACACAAAAGAAAGAAAATATATTATTCCTACTTTCTATCCTTCATACTTTTCATCTTTCCTACCAAACAGAGCATAAATGAATCAGTCCCACAAGTGAAAATATAAAAAACAATTATAGGTGTACAAATTTGAGAGCCTAAATTTTCTACAAGAATAAATGCATGAATGGTGTAGAACATATTTTTTGTTGGAGACTGTAAGCTTTTTAGTATACAAGATTTTTTTTTTAACTATATTATAAAAGATTAGATTGACAAAAAAAGTTTTTTTTTTTTTTTGAGATTGGTCGGTCTTAAATTTCTAATAATAAAAAAAGAATGTGATCATTAGTATGATTATGCACAATATAAGCAAAAGCCTCCAAATGCATATCACAAAAGAATTAAAAAAAATAGAACAAAAATATAGATTAAAAGACTCACACAAGCACCAACTAATTACAACAATTTGAAATAATTCATGAGATGTCGTGATCAATCATAAATACTTCATAATCGGTTGTAACTATACATTTAAAAAATATAAATCGACTACTTTACCTTTGAAAATAATAGAGTAAATATCACTCACATCCCCTGATATTTGATTTTATTACACTGACACCCTTTCACATTTTAAAAACAACACTGACCTCTCTTAACATTTATAACTCATAACAACCACATCCCTTTCAAGTAACAAACGTTAGAATTGTTAACAATAAAAAATGATGTCATCAATAATAATTTTTAAAATGTCAAAAATATCCTCTAAATTGAAGTTTAAAAATTTAAATATATGTTTTTCTTACACTAGAAATTTATCCATCATTTATTTTAACACTTAAAATTTTAATTTCCTAATTGTACTAATACTTACCTATCCAAAAAAGTTTAAACTCGTAATCCAAATTCACCAATTCTCATAATAATTATGATTTAAAAAATAATTAAATTACTCAATCTAATAGATTTGTATTAACTAAACTTACCTTATCACATATTGAAATCAAATAAAATTTATCATTTTCAAATTGACACTACTAATTAAGTAATTAATTATCTAATTTTTTTCCCAATTAAAATACCATCGACTAAGGTAAGGTAATTTTGTTTTCCAAATTAAGACATTATGAATTAAGTCAATCATCTGGCACCATCACCCCACCAACCTCCTCAACCACCGCCTTCTAGAGAGAGAGAGAGATGGAGAGGGAGAGGATATGACGACCAATCAATTCCACCACCATCAATTCCACCATTCAAAACCCATTAGCTCTACCACACAAAACCCACCATCAACACCATAACCTCCATCATCCAAAACCCACCACCAACACCACAGCCTTCACCATCCCTAAGCTCTATATCTACCCCTAATCTTCTTCGTCATCCGCCCCTACCACCCATTGTTTCACCACAAAAAAATTAACCACAAAAATCAACCATAAATTCGATTGAGAGATAAATCACAAAAATCAAACAGTGCACCAGCATCGTTAATGGCAGTGGGAATTTGTGCTTCAATTTGATAAAATCGATTCGAGGTTGGCGACTCACCCATTCATGTGGGTTTTACAGATCTAGAAAGAGAGAGGGGTAATAGAGCCTTTAGATCTAGGGTTTGTTGCGACGAGGGGGCGGGGGCCTAAGATAGAGAGAGAGAGAAAGAGAAAAAGGGATTGTGAGCGGTGGGTTTGGAGTGGTGGTGGTGGTGGTGGTGGTGGCAGCTGCGTTGGTAGGGCTGGGTGCGATGACGTGTTGCAGGGAGGAGCACGGACCCTGAGGGATCTGTGAGAGAGATAGAGAGGAGGAGGAGGAGTTGCAGGTTTCAAAAAGAAAGAGAGAGAGAGAGAGACTGAGAGGAGAGGAGATGAGTGGTGGTGGTTTTCGGGTGGGTTAAAATAAGGGTGTTCAAATTTTCGACCGACTGCAAGTTCCTATCCTACCTGACCCGACCCTACCTTACCATACTGAACGGCTAGCCGCAAAAATCGGGTAGAAATGCGGAAGAGTTTTTTGTCTTCCGACAATTTTCAGGTAGAAATACAGAATAGTCATCTATTTCTGCATTTCTACCCTACCCTACCCGCAATAATTTTTTAATATATATATAAACTAAAAAAAACCTTAGCGGAGCAATTATGATTTTAATGTATTTCATATGGTTTAAAGTTTAAATTTAAATTAATTGTTATTGTATTTGTGTAACAATTGTGGTGGATTGATATTCATATTTTCTTGTGTTTTATTATAATTTTTGTTGTAGTTGTTTTAGATTTTAATGTTAATTGATTTATTGTGTTGTTAAATTAAGTGCATGTTATTTAATTAAATTGTTAAAATAATCTAAAAATTAATTGTTACAAAAATGTTTACCCGATTTCTTACCCAATTAAGCGGGTAGGAATACCACACCTGTCAGATAGAGTAGGCCAAGAAAAAACTCTTCCGTAAAGTATCGAGTAGGAAGACGGAAGAACATATTTCCTACCCGTAGGGTAGGATGAACACCCATAGGTTAAAGTACGAGTGAGATGTGAGGGGAGAGAAGTATGTGTTTTTTTGACTCAGTAATTTAGTTTTTTTTTGTAATATATTTTATTTATTATGAACTTATTTTAAATTAAATTAAAAAGTTAAAAAAGTTATTTTATCACTTTTATTAACGTTGATCACCTGTTGACGCAGATAAAGGGTTGTCATGTCATTTTAAAAATGTCAAGGGATCTCCGTGTTATTTAGTAAAATGTCTGGTGGTGTGAGTATAATTTATCCAAAATAATATTTTCTTTGTTCGAGCATAATATTTTACTATTGACCATCTATAATCTATAATATAAAACACAACGGGCTTCAACAAGTCGATCGAACGATCACAATTCATTTCATCTTACGATCACCAACACCTCATTCAAAATATTTTCCCCCTCCATTCCATCACTTTCAACCATTCCTCCCAACTTTCACTCTCTCTTCTCTCTCATCTGCTTGTCACTCGATTTCTCTCCCCCATTCTATATAATCTAATCTTCTTTCTTCTCTCTCCATTCTCCCTTCTCTATTTGCTTGAACAACCACCCACTACTCTCAAGCCGGCCAGCAACCCACCACCATGGAGAGCAGCGAATCAGGTTCCTCTTCTCTCTCTTTTTTTTTGTCTTCACTGCAGCACCCACGCCAAGCACATCGCACAACACACACACTCTCTCACACCCACCAAACACAAGATTGATCGACTGGCGGTGGAGAAAGGGAAGAGAAGGGACACCAGCCACCGCCAGCCTATCCCCAAGATGATGCCACACGTCTCACTCTCTCTTCTTTTCTCTTGACTCCTACCCTCCCTCTTTGTTTGCCTTTGTCTCCCTACCTCTATCTGTTTCTTAGCCCATCACTCACCTCCATGCCATCAACTCCATAGACAATGAACGTAACCTCCCTATAGCCAATTGACAGATTTTCCCTCTGCCTTTCTTTGTTTCTTGAGATCTCACATAATAGCATTATCATGTGGTCCTACAAGCTGTTTGATCAAATGCCCCAAAGTTCGTTTTTCTCACATGTACCCATATACTATCTATTTTTTTTTCATAAGCAGTACTATAGTAAGCATAAGCACTACTCTTCTAGAAATTATAACCACACCTGATAAAAAAAAAAGCATTGCTATACACACACACCCCTCTGTTTTTTCACGCACACACACACACTTTTTCATTTGGATTTCCTTGAAATTTTGAAAGATGGCTCAATCATCGATCAATTTGATGTGTATGTCTTTCATGATAAAAAAGAATGCTATGTTTGGTCATTAATTTTCGGCGTTGTTGATGTGTATGAATTCAAGTGAATCTTTTCGTTTGGTGACCACCCAGGAATCAGAAGGGGGCTTACATGTTTGGGCGTGTGGATCTCTATGATTTTGTCCTTGATCACCCGACCATCTCTCGATTTCNTTTTTTTTCATAAGCAGTACTATAGTAAGCATAAGCACTACTTTTCTAGAAATTATAACCACACTTGCTAAAAAAAAAAGCATTGCTATACACACACACCCCTATGTTTTTTCACTCACACACACACACACACTTTTTCATTTGGATTTCCTTGAAATTTTGAAAGATGGCCAATCGTCCATCAATTTGATGTGTACGTCTTTCATGATAAAAAAGAATGCTATGTTTGGTCATTAATTTTCGGCGTTGTTAATGTGTATGAATTCAAGTGAATCTTTTCGTTTGGTGACCACCCAGGAATCAGAAGGGGGCTTACATGTCCGGGCGTGTGGATCTCTATGATTTTGTCCTTGATCACCTGACCATCTCTCGATTTCATGCTGGTACACACTCTTGTTTCCACTTTTTAAATTTATGCTATAATTTCCGTTTTTGCAATTGAAAAAAAGTATAAACTTGCACTAAAGGGTGTCTTTTTTTTTTTTTATGGGGGGGGGTTTGCAATTTAAGCATGCATGAAACATACGAGAGGACAGTAACGAACCCAGTGGAGCTAAATCAACTAAAACATTTAATGATTTAAGAACTATCTTACACATTCTAAATAAAAAAGTGAGGAAATAATATTTTTTTGGGACCATTGATGCATATCGAATTATAAAGTGCTTCATTCCACTTGGTCATTCTAGACGGATTTTGATGGTAAGGCCTTCGTTCTACTTGGCCGGCTTGCTTAATGTTCCTTTTTGATATTTTAAAATTTCTTAAAAAAATGGCACTAATTTTTTTATTTCTGAAAATGATACTGTTATGGGAAATAAGAAATTGGAATTGGGATGTCTTCTATCATATCATTTGTAGTTGTATTAGATCATGGAAGCAAGAAACTGATATTGGGTGTGTCCTCTATCAAGTTGCTTCTTGGTTACAATATATGTTCTTGTGCAAGTAGTAGTTGTACGTTATTGATTGTTTTTGTGGTATACCTATACCTCCATCCAAGTAGTATGAGGTTTTCAATAAGGCATTCATTAAAAAATTGAATCTTTAGATGTCGGTTGGTTATTTTTCCTTGGCTTATTAAACCAGTGTGTGTCATTCCTCCTTTAATGACTCTAAGTAGGGAAAGTGTAAATCTACCGATGTGGATTGATTGGAGCTTGGGGATGGGTTCTTTTTCCATCTTAATGGCAATTGATGTGATACAACATTCTTCATCTTCTAAAGAACTTAAGACTGCATTCCCATGGGAACGAAATTATGATGCTGAAATTTTAGAGTGGGATAGTGCCGCAGTGACGAATTCGGATTACTTCTCACCGTCGCTCCTCTGCCATGGATGAGTAGCCCAGGTGCCTCCCTCCTCCCTCTAACCTTTCTCCAGTCGCACTCTCTGTTCTCACAAATACACACAAATTGCTCTCTGTGTTCTTGCATCTCTTTGGCACACACACACACATCTAACTCTCTCTGTTCTCACCTTCCTTTCATGCCCACACAAAGTTAGAATTTTTATTTTCCCGATTAGTCACAAGAAATTTATTATGCCGCAATTCATCATCTTTTGGAACAATGGGCCTCTTTTTGTTGCTAAAAGGTATGTGTTTGAACTTCTTTAGAAATATGGTTTGATGGGCAATTAGTTTTATAGGTATTATTTTGTTACTGGGGACATTTTTGTAGAATTCTTGGTATGTTTCGTTGTTTTTGACTAATTGAAAATGAGTTATGGTTTGGTTTCGTTTTTCAAGTTTCAATTTCCTCAAACGATGGTTGAATGGTCCACACTCCTGTCTGGGTTAGAAGGTGGACTGCCTTCAAGTTTTTCAGGGCCTTCCACACGATCTTTATGGTTAAACTTGCATGTGCGTGTGTGTTTGTCTTTACTTTTTGAAGTTACTTGGTCTTCTTGGTTTATATTGAGACTTTGGAGTAATACAATTGAGTGTCTTTAAGATCTTTCATATAAAGCACAACCTCTCTTGACTACATTTCAAAGGTTGCATTGCATCTAAAAATTCAAGAAAGATTGCTGCTACAGTTGATGGGTGTGGGTATTTGTTTTATGTTAATTTTGCTGGTGATGAGTAATAGGTTTCCTAATTACTGATTTGGACAAAGAAATGAGATCATATTGCAGAGAGTTGCGTGGGTGGGTGTCTTGGTTTTTTAGAGAAATGAGATCATATTGATGAGTATTGGTTTTTTAGAATAATTTATGGGATTCATTGACATTAGTTGTTTGAATTTGTGGTTGATGTTGATAAATAAAAAGAATTTGTATTTGTGTGGGTGTGTGTCTTTGCTTGAACTTAGATGCCTTTCAGACATGTTTTGATTGGGTACTTGGGAGTTGATAGATGGATTTTGAACTTATTTATATTAAGAATCTCCCATATCCTTTGTCAGGCACACTACCTAACAACCAACCCTTCTTTCTCTCTCTCCACTATTTTATATCCACTATGTGTTTTCTCTCTCCCCCATACGACCCTTTATTTTATCTCTTTTCTGTCTCTCTCTCCTACCTTTCTTTTCAACCGACAGTGACCCACCACCGATGATGTCCAAATACAGGTATCCCCCTTCTCTTTATATACTCTACCATTGATTTTTTGTTTGATTGATATGAATTCACTATATACCCATTTAGTGGGTTGAATTTAGGCCCGTCTACGATAGGTGTTTGCTTGATTTTGACAACTATTATGACATTCATTGTGTTATGTTCATTGGGTTTTAATTTATACTTTATTTAATTTCAGGTATGCCACTGATAATAGAATTTTAATTTGTTTATTGGGTTGACATTTGATGTCCTGATATATAATGTGGTATGGTGTTTTTTTTTTGGTACAAAACATTATTTTCATACCATTATTTTTATGGCTAATTAATCATTAGCTGTTGAGCATTATTTTCATGGACTTGGCAAAGTCGTAGTTGCCCTCCATATTTCATGATACAATTCATTCAAATGTTTTGATTTGTTATACGGATAATTATTGAACCAATTTTTTTTTAAAAAAATCCAAAGTCAATTAATTAATTATAATTTTTATTGCTAATTGATGCACTTTTAATAAACTATTTTGCTGTTTTATAGGGGGTTTTGTGGGCAGATGCCGATTTGTTCGAAAATTCTTGCTATTTAGGAGGATGGCTAGAGGTATTTTTCATACTGCATTGCTTATCTTTTCATGCTTTTTTGAAGGTGGGTAGTTGCTATTTTTTTTTTCATGCTCTAATATGCCTGATTATTAGGTAGGTTAGTTGATATTTCATTTTTCAATTTTGTATTTAAGGGAATTATTTTGATTACTTTGGAGTATCTTTTTAAATTAATTTGAGAGAATTATGGAGAATTTGGTGGGGTTTTAAATACTTTTTTCAAGAAAATCTCTTAAAAGCTACTGATTTGTTTAATTTTTAATGGAATATTTTTTGGTAGTGGATATGCGTGATGCTTAGGTGGAATGAAATATGAGCAGAGAGTATGAGAATTTGTAGTGGGGACAAACCAGTTTTGACCAGATGTAATATGTTGGTGATAGTAGTCTTGCAGAACAGATAATTGTATATTGAAACAGTAGGTACTTATGTATTTAAATGTATATTCCACAATATTATTAGCGCTCTTCTATTTGGTATGCTTTGTAATTGACTTTTTTCTTTTTTACATCGTATCTTCAGGCATTGGGCTTTAATTAAATGATATAAAGAATAATCTTTACCAACTTATTGAAATGTTTCTTTTATTTTTCAGTTCTGTATATAGGTTGATATTTTCATGGACACTTATTTATAAATGAAATTATGTCAAAATTTTGAAAAAATATCAAGTAATTATTAGGTTTAATTAAATCTATACCAACTTTCTTTAAGTAAATGATATAGAGAATGATCTATATCAATTTTCTTTAATTAAATGATATAAAGAATAATCTATGTCAACTTACTTTGCGTGGGTTTTTGATTATTTTGTGTTTAGTATGGTAAACTAATTTTATGTTTATGGGGATATGTTTGTCTTGATGTGAAATTGTTGGTTATTTTGGTTGTAAGGTATCGATTGTTGATTTTAGGGGATTGTTTTATTTGTTTTTTACTTTTGTATATAGGTTGAAATTTTCTTAAGCTCCTATTTATAGAGCAAGCTTTGTCGAAATAATTCCCAAAAAATATTTGAAAACTATATTAATTTCAATTTTTTTAATTAAATCACATTTAAGAATTTTTTTTTTCAAATTAATCGGTTAATTTACGTTGTTCTGTGCCTTCAGGCACGTGTTATCTCTAGTATGGTATAAAATAGTACATGCAATGGGTAATTACATGCTATTTTTGGTTTCAATTTTTCTGCACTAAATTCTCCTTCTACACATTCTTTATTTTCAAGCTTTTTTAAATAGTTGTATCCTTTTCTCAAGCAGCATATTGTTTTTCTTTTGAAGTCTGCAATCAAAGAGGAAACTTGAGGCATTGGAGTCATTTCAACGATCTCCTGTCCATCAGTGAAGTTGGGGCATTCTTCAAAAGTTATTCTCCAATAAATGGTTGTGTGACATATGTTCCGGATTTTATCTTGAAGCTCAAGCACAAATAGAGGAGACCTCTCAACGAAACAAATATTAGATCCCATCAAATTTTTCGACTGGTGTGTCCCTCCCTTCTCTCCCTCTTAATTTTAGGCTTTTATTTTACTAAATTTTGAATGCATCCTTTAGAATCATTTATTAAGTCCATCTGTATTTAATTTTTTCAAGGGCCCAAGGTACTTCATCTATTTGTAAATTATGCCCAGGTTTTGGTTATGACCTATCAATGGATTTCTTTGTGACCATTAGATACTGACGTTATCTTCGGCATGAACCAAGCTCTATACCAACTAAACTACCTTCGATCTCACTCCCAAGCAAGACACGGGTGCCTCCACGGATGCCGCCAAGCCTACCTTAGCCCCAAGCTTCATCACCACCACTCCATCATCCTAGGCTCCTAAAGCTTAGAACTTCCTCCAAGGTGGTTAATTGAGACTAAAGTCATTACTATGTCAGTTTTAGTGTTTTTGATGTGAACGAAAATATTTCCTCTATGGGTCATTGGCGTACATGCTGTTAAATTGAAAGGAATATGGGAAGGTTGCCTTTTTTTTTATTTAGTTAATTCTAACAATTTTAATGTTAATTCATATTATTGTTGTGTGGGCTATTTTTTAATTTAAAATGCATTAAGTGTCGTGTTTATCTATCTTTACGACAAAAGTGTACACATAGTTTTAGTGTTTTTATTTTTAAGAGAGAATATATTACTCATCAAAATTGTTAGTGTGATGTTATGTATAAGAGAGATACAAAAGTTGCATGAAATAATTTTTCACAACATAAAAATTAAACTTATAAATTAAAATGGTATATATAAAAGGAGTGAGCTATGAGAGACACCCGTCCCTTATGACTCACCTTTTTCCCCAAAACCCATTTGGATTCCCTAAGACTTTATTCCCTCACACACACACCACTAAATTTTAAATATTTATAGATTCACACACAGAATTTTTTCCCTTAATACGATATTATACCCAAATACCAGTTTTTTCACAAAATTCAACCCTTAGGATTAAAATTCAAAAAAAATTTTTCTTCCATAATTTTTGTAACTACGATTTAACCCCCAGATTAATATCATAAATTATTATAAATTATGCATTAACTTCTAACTTTTAACAAAATATCATGAAATGTGTGTACGAGTCTCACAAAGACTGTCATAAGAAAATTTAATTTTTCCTTGTTATGTCAAAAAATAATTCCTAACAGTAAATTTTAGTTTAAATTGTTGGTTGTTTTTTAATATGAAAATAATAAACATAAAATAAATTTTGTGTATGTCAATTAAATTTTAAAAAAGATTAAAATACCTAAAAATAAGAGTAAATATCATAGTTGGTCCATGAATTTTGCCTTCAATTTTAATTTAGTTCTTAAATTTTCAAATATCCTAATGTAGTCTTTTAACTATCAATTTTGTTTAAATTAAGTCATTTGACCAATTTTTACCATTAAATCAATGTTAAAGTGAATCAGATTGAGTTAGTCTTTAATTGATTTAATGCTACAAATTGATGAAGAAATTTAATTAAGACAAAATTAATAATTAAAGACTGAATTAAAATAATTAAAAATTTAAAAACTAAATTAAAATCAAAAATAAAATTCGAAGAACTCTAATTGTTACTCTAACGTTTTTTTTGATGCCGTACTTTAAACCAATTAACCTAGTGGATTCTCTCCTTTAGTTGCACATTTTCCTTACGCCTAAAAAAATTTCAGAAAAACTTGAGTACTTTCATGTTCCCCTGACAAAAGTAAATGTTACCAACTGTGGGATAAAATCAGATACACCCGCAACTAAAATATATCCATGGAATTTTGACAACATTAAATAATACTTGTAGCCATTTCTTTTATTTTCTGACCGTTAATCAGACCTACTTTTTGCCACGTGTCTTGATGTCGATCCGCAATCAGACACGAGGCGGTTCCTTTTCTACATAATACGGGCTTGACAGCCACTGATCATAAATATTGTAGGAACTGTATTAAATGCAGTCGCAGAGGATTCCAGCATTAAACTCATTTTGTGCTCAACCCTCTCGCTCTCTTCGTGTGTCTCTCTGTGTGAAACTCGAAAGGTATGTTTTCATTTTAAGATCTGCTTCCTCTCTTGGGTGGAATTGTTGATCCTCGTCAGATGGAAAACATATTATTCGATTTTTGATTCTTCACTTCAGACATAAACCATAAATGCTCTGCTTAGTTTTTCAAAGATTTTTCAAATTCTACTAATCATATAGTCATGTTCATTGTTAATCCTGTGTTGGGTCTTCTACTCTTTTGTTTTTATGTCTATATATGTGTGTTAGACCTCATTTCTTGCTCTATGTTACTGGGTTTCTGGGGTTTTAAGTAGTTTTAGGGTTTCTTTGCTCTGTTCTTTACAATCTGGTTGGAAGGTCAGGTTCGTAGTTGTTTTACTTATATTCCTTACCAAATTTCTGCTTCCATGTTGCAGGAAATTTACTTCTATTTTCCCTATTTATGCTTGCATGTTGCCGGAAACAATTTCTACCAGTAATTGTGGTCTAAGGTTGCCCCTTTTGCAATTTGAGGTGATTTTTTTTGCTTGTTTTGTGATGATTTGTGTTGTGGAATTTTTTATTGTTTGCAAACTTAGATGAATTATTGTTATAGCGGCTAGAGAGTTTTGGTTTGTGATGGTTGGTTGTGGAAGAAGAAAATTGAGTGGTCGGAGGAAGTAAAAAGTTGGGCTTTTGTGGAACTTGTGCTGTGAGTTGTGATTCTTTTGTCTGGAACTTTCATTAATGGAGCAAGGTTTGGGTTCGGAGTCTGTTCCTACTTCTGGCTATATTGATAAATCTAGGGTTTTGAATGTTAGGCCATTACGATGTCTTGTTCCAATATTCCCATCTTCACCTGGTACACCTGCATTTTCAACTCCACAGGCTTCCCCATTTATGTGTGTCCCTCCAACTGGTCCTTTTCCTCCTGGGGTTGCACCGTTTTACCCTTTTTTTGTATCAAATGAGTCTCAAAGGCCAAATGAACAGAACCCGCAAACCCCAATCGCTATACCCAGTCAAGCAGGTAATTATGGTATTAATAACACAATACCAGCCCCCGTTCCCTTGAATTCATTCCGAACACCAACGACACAAGTCCCATCTCAGCGATCAAGGGGGAGGCCCAGGAAAAAACCTGAAGCTTTTCAGTCACAACAAGAAAGTCTAGTCGTGGACGAGGATGGTTATAGTGACTCCCAGAATACTCCCTTTAGCATGAATGATGCTGATGTAGAAGATACCAGCAATGGGGGCAGACCAAAGAGATCCCGGAAGAAGATAAAGAATAACCAACATGTGAGGCCAACACCTGATGTTGACACTGACTCAATAGTTAATAGTCTCGTGACACAATTCAATCTCACGGGATTGGATATGGTTAAACAAACTGATGGTGACAAGGAGTTAGTTGGACGCATACTTTTGGTTTTTGATTTGTTCCGAAGAAGGATGTCTCAAAATGAGGATGGGAAGGAGCCAACTCCAGGGGCTACAAGACGTCCAGATTTGAAGGCTGGGGCAATCTTGATGACTAAAGGCATCCGGACGAATAGCAAGAAGAGGGTTGGATCTGTCCCTGGGGTTGAAGTTGGGGATATTTTCTTTTTCAGGATGGAAATGTGCTTGGTTGGATTGCATTCTCCGAGTATGTCTGGTATAGATTACATGGGTGTCAAGCTCACTATAGATGAAGAACCTCTGGCGGTCAGTATTGTTTCTTCTGGAGGCTATGAGGATGACGGGGAGGATGGTGATGTGTTAATTTACAGTGGCCAGGGTGGAGTTCAAAGGAGAGATAAACAAGTGATGGATCAGAAACTAGAAAGGGGTAATCTTGCATTGGAAAAGAGCCTGCACCGGACTAATGAGGTAAGGGTCATTCGAGGTCTGAAGGAATCTGCGAACTCAACAGGGAAGGTATATGTATATGACGGCCTCTACAGAATCCAGGAGTCATGGGTGGAGAAAGGGAAGTCTGGCTGCAATGTTTTTAAATACAAATTGGTTAGAGTACCTGGCCAGCCGGAAGCATTTACAATGTGGAAATTAATCCAGCAATGGAAGGATGGTGTTACTTCAAGGAATGGGGTTATCCTGCCAGACCTTACTTCAGGAGCCGAATGTCTCCCTGTTTCACTTGTAAATGATGTTGATGATGAAAAGGGGCCTGCTTATTTCACATATGTTCCTAATGTCAAATACTCAAAACCATTTGCTTCACCCAAACCTTCTTTGAGCTGCACTTGCCTAGGTGGATGCCAACCTGGTGACTCCAACTGCCCTTGCATCCAGAAAAATGGAGGCTCTCTCCCCCATAGTTCACTTGGGGCTCTTATATGTTATGATTCCTTGGTGCATGAGTGTGGTTCTTCCTGTTCATGCCCTCCTAACTGCCGGAATCGAGTGTCGCAAACAGGTCTGAAAGTTCGCCTGGAGGTGTTTAAGACGAAGGATAAAGGTTGGGGACTTAGGTCTTGGGATCCCATCCGTGGAGGAAGCTTTATTTGTGAGTATGCAGGTGAAGTCATTGATACATCTGTGCTAGAGAAGGTTGGGAGCGACAATGAGGATAATTATATTTTTGATGCCACCCGAACCTATGAGCCTCTGGAAGGTGTGCGTGGTGATTCCAATGAAAGTGCAAAAGTCCCTTTTCCCCTTGTTATAAGTGCCAAAACTAATGGGAATGTAGCACGTTTTATGAACCATAGTTGTTCTCCAAATGTGTTCTGGCAGCCAGTTTTACGTGAAAATAACATGGAATCATATCTCCATATTGCATTTTATGCAATCAGACACATTCCTCCTATGCAAGAGTTGACATATGATTATGGGATAGTTCAGCCTGACAAAGCAGACCAGAGGAGGAAAAATTGCTTGTGTGGATCATTGAAATGCAGGGGTTATTTTTATTAATGGTGTTGACATGCGCTTTAATGAGGGTGGAACTAGCTATCCGGTGCTTCTTGAAAAAGGTCAGATATCTCTGTTTCTTTCCGTCTTGATGTACAATGTCTATTTTCTTGCTTCTCCTCTTCCATATGCTTTTGATCCATGTAAAGTATGGAGATATACATGAAAGCAGGTAGCTGTAAAGGTATTGATTTCGCTCAATAAATATACTGACTTTTGTTTCCTTAAATAAAAGTTTAGAGTATTATTGCCATGGACATTGCACAATGGCAAAACAACATTCATGTTATAGCTAACTGGACAAAGCTGGGAGAAGACTTTGCTGAGTTGAATAAGACCAACCTTAAAAAATTTAATCTTTTCTTGAATTTTAATTTTTCCTTGATTTAATTGGGAGGCATCTTATTAATTTAAATGATTCCAATTGATCCCCTGCCATCTATGTAAGGTTTTGTTGAGATTTTTCTTTTCTCCTTTTTTTTTTGGTGAGTGTATTTGGTCTTGTGCTTGTGTGTGCTGTAGTTGGGGTGGGGTGGTATTTCCTCTTGTGGATGCTATATTGGAACCTGTGAAAATCTGTAGTGGTGCAAAAATCCTAAAATATTTGATTTTAAGCACCTTGAGATCATATAAGCATATCTTTCTTGTAGAAGTATAAATACTTGTTTTTAGAGTAGATGGTTGTTTAACATGGCATTAGAGGAGGAAGTCCTGTGTTTTAATCTCCCCGTCACCCCAATGATTAAAAGATTTGCTAATTATTAGACCCAAAATATAACCCTGCACAAGAGGGGGCGTGTTGTAGGATAAATATTTAAGTTATATCCTCTCTAAAAACTTTAAGCTTTTAGAGTAGATGGTTGTTTAACGGCTCCAAATATTTTATATTTCCAAACCTATGAAGCACGGATACTTCTTGGAGGGGTGTCGTGATAGTATCAAACACGTGTCCAATACGACTATAAGTGTCCGGAATAATGAACCTAGTCGAACACAGTCAAGATATGTTTAAGATACAACCGGGATAAGTCTAGGACATAATTAGGATATGACAACAAATTTTTTTAAAAAAAAAACAATTGTTGAGCATTAAAAGGAGTGTTATTTCTATTTTTTTAATATAATTTTTGTTATATAACTTATATACTATGAATGTTAATGGATATAATGATGTTTGATGAAAATGATGAATATTTATTTTGATATATTTCTATTTTAATTAAAAAAATAATATTTACTAGGTCCTATTATTAATATTGTTATAATATATGCTTTATTTTTAATATATTACAACTCTATTATTATTTAAAAAATATATTAGATTATTTTAATAGTAGTATCCTTGCAGTATCTTTACCCTATATTTTTGAACTTTGTCGTATTCTCGTGTCCATTTCCGTGCTTCCTAGGTTCAATCAGTGACTATTAGAGGTACATCTTACCCCAAAGTTGTTTCTTGAGTGGAAAACAGATGGAGCCTTATGCTCCTGTCATTTGGTCTGCAAAATAATGCATGCAGTAAAAGAGACATGCTGTTGCTTCTGTGCTTTAGCAGGAGGGTACATCATACACTACTTGGATTCCAACTTCCTTTTGATTAAAATTTACAGACTGCTGAATACATGCTTGTAAAGCATTAACATTGGAATATAGGTCTGTTATCATTCTGGAAGGACATTTTTACTATGACGATCTAACAAGAATATGAAAAAGAACCTAAACTAGTGAAGTTAATGTACACATTTCATTTGATACATTGCTATGCATGATCAAATGTATTCCTTTCGATTCAAAACACAATATCTTTTTACCAAAGTTTGTGCAATTTTGCTTCTTATTTCTTTAATTGGTTCGTTAATAGTTACTGTGGTCAAGCATGTTCAATTACTTGAATGATTGGAGGCTGTTCAATATGTGTTGAAATTTAATGTAAGTTATGTGTAATAATTATAATTTCGAGCAATAGTGATTCCGAACGAAAAATTGGTCAGCAAATAACAGCATCAGTTTGAAAAATGTGGCAATTATATTCAAGATTGCCTTATACGGCGGTTGGACTGATGTGGTAATTCTGCGCTGATCTGATTTTGCTCTGTGTGAGAGTGTGTGTGTGTTACTTTTTAATCATAGAGCTGTGATAATAAATGATTATCTTCAATGAAAAAATTGGCATGCAGTTTAGTTGCCATTAATGGGGGTATAGGAGGGTAGATTGGGCACATGCCTAACCTTAGCTTCAATCTATCTCATATTTCTCTGCACATTTGGGTTGATTCATTCCAGAATTTTCAGTGCTCATATGCTAACTTTTTGCCCCAGATTTATATTTGAGCTTCGTGTTTAAGCAATTTTTTTTTTTTTTGGGTCTCTAACTCCTCCCACCTTAAAAATGGGGGAAATATTGCGACAGTAGTATGTAAATTGAATTAACCATGGCCAATTACACTACTAAAGTCACTGTTCCTGTCTAAGCCAAAGCTTTAACTTCTGTATTTAAGAAATGTACATGAGAACCTTGGGCCACTTGAATTTGTGCCTGCCAAACTTTTACTGCATGTTTGATGAAAAGGGTTCAATAAATTTGGCATTCGTGGATCACTATGAAACACGGATACGGATACGACACGATAAGGATACGGTGAGATAAAACCTAAAAAAAAGGGATACGGGTACGGTTAGGATGCGTCCATAAAATATATTTTTTAAAAATTTTACTATTATATTTAATGTAATAATTATGATTTATAGAAGTGACTCATATCTATCAAAGATATATAATAATAACTAACCATTCTATCATTGAGAAATTATACATTCATAAATTTTTCTTTTTTTTTTTTTTTTTCCAAGTAAGGGCCCAAGTATATTGGTTATGATGCCCCTATTTTTTAAAAAAAATTCAAGTAATACCACGCCGTATCCACGGTGTATCCCCGCGTATCTCGATGAATCCCAACATATCATGAAGTATTTGAAATTTAATTTTTTTTTTTTAATTCTAGGATACTTCTTAGCTGTATCGGATACTTATCTGGCCAGACGCATATCTGTGTCCGGGAAATATCCAATATTGATATTTTGACCTTTTTGAAGTATCCGTGTTTCATAGGCGGAGCGTATTGCCACTTTGTTCCTAACATGGACCAATTTTCAGGGAAGTTATTCAATGAGAAATGATGCTTTGTAAACTTTTTTTGATATTGCTTGGTAATGAACTGATTAATGTTTTGATGAATAGAAAATTTCAGCTAGTTGAAATGAATTTCTCACTGTGTTGCCTTTTCTTTTCTCAGTTGATTTGCAGTTGATCATAGGATAGAGCTACAGAAAAAACGCAAGTGTTTCCTTCTGGACAATATGTCAAATTGTATTATGTAATGCTGCAGGTATGCAAACACATTAGAATTAGTTGAAATGATCTTCTCACCATGTTGCATTGTTGTGTTTTGTACTGTAGAGCATGGGTGAACAAAAACTTTTGTTATTTGTTTAGCTTGTCAATGTAGGTGAACAAAAACTGTGTTATTTGTTTAGCTTGTCAGTGTACTAATATTGTAGAATTTTGGCATGAAACTCTTTATGAGGATTTGTTCTATTTATTTGAGTCCTTTATTTTATGGCCAAAAGTTCAACATAAACCTACTTTCTTCACCAATTGTGTCCTGTCATTCATTTGGTGATTTTAATTCACTGCAAGTAACAATAATGTTCTTTGCAAGTTTGTAACCCATCCCATGGCCACCGGACACACCTAATTGCACAAGATAGCTAAAGAAACGACTAACGACTTGTTTTGTTGCTAAGCTGACTCTAGTGACTTCCTTATTGTTAAAAGATTTAAAGTTTGAGCTTTCACTGATGGAATCCTTAAATTAGTTGCACTGAGGACCATCCTCCCAAAGAAGGGCAGCCCAGAGAATGAGGCATTCATCATTGCAGGACATGAGGATTTATTCTGATGTCATATGTCAATGGTTTGAGGATTTATTCTGATGTCATATCAATGATAACAAGCTATTTAGCAAATATTCAAAACATATGAGTAGGTATAAAAATTAGTAGATTCTGTAGTTTACCAAAGAAAGATGCCCTAAATTTGAGGGTAGTTTATCATTAAAAGATGAATTGCAACTGGTGGCCCGGCCTTGAGGATGTGAAGAATATGAAGGGCTATTTTGTCGTAGAGGATGGAACATCATAACCGGTGCGTGGAGTATGAAATTGCACTTGAAAGACATATATCACCATGCGAATGCGGCATTTTAGTAGAGAGTTACTTAAAAATTAGGATGCTCCTATTTATCTAGTTATTGTTCAAAATCTCAAGGATGAGGCAAATTGTTAAAGTTGGTCAAAATTAGGATACTCTAGTTGGTTAAACTAGCAGTCAAAACATGAAAAAGTGACAAATTAGAAGGATCATCATGTTGCAGAGTACAAAGATGCCTTTATAAGCGCAGAGCTGAAAATTAAAAGTTAATATAGGTTGAAGTTGGGACGGTCATAGTAGGGTTGCAAGGCAGCTCAGTCACGCCCACTATCGGCATGAATTCAAGCTTGGAGTTGGTGGTTTAAGCCAGTGATATTTTGTCTACTTATGGTTTGAAAATTTACATTTCACAATTTTATCAAGTTTTAGACTAAAAACGTCAGGCGCGCAAATTCTGTTGATTCTGAAGTCAATGTTTAGTAGTATGTCAAAATGAGTTTGTACTCTTGTAGTTGTAAATCATCTCACTCTCTCTCTCACCTTCATCTATTTTTTATGCCTATATACTATAATAAAGGAGTCAATGCTCTTTTCGTAGGACACCCACAAATATTTGAACTCAATCCGACTAGTACAAGAGCATTGGATGCTTCCAAGCGTCGGCTTCAAGCAGAGCCACACTTTTGACAGAAGCAGCTAGGCAGAACACTTTCCCCTTAATGGAAATTCTAGCTTCGACTCTCTCTTGCATTGAGATGCCTTTAGGGACCCTTGTTTTCTCATGGTCCCTACAATCTTGATGTGTAATTCGACTGCCAAACTCTTCGCATTTGTTTACTCTCACTCTGTAAAATAATTTGATTTCTACATATAAATGAGTTCAATTTGCTCACGAATCTGATGGACTTAACGTTGCATTATTTTACATTATTCAAGCTTGACTCATTTATTTAATGAAACTTAAAATTATGGTCGAGTTTGGTTCATCTTAGAGCATCTCCATCTATAATTCAAATTTTTATCAAATTTAAATTAACATTTGTGTAAAAATTGATTTGATACAAATGACTCTAGTGGACAAATTCAAAATTAAAGAATAAGAAATTTAAATTTAAATGAGGGTAAACTCAAATTTAAAAGAAAATAAAGATGATCATTGAATTTTTAAAAAATGGTGAAATTTCACAATTAAAGATTTGAGTAAAAAAATTAGTCTCCTTTGATTTGGTATAAGTTTGAGTTAAAAGTTAGAGTAAGTTTTTTGAATTTTTTATTCAAATTTAAATTTTAGTCTAAATTTAAGTCAGGATTGAAGATGCTCTTTATGAATGAACTTGAATAAGCTTCGATATGAGCCGATCCTAAGCTTTCCATGAGCAGCTCAGTTCATTTACAATCCTCCCCACAATTCTTCTCCCTTAATACTTTACTTGGATGAAATATAAATAATGTTATTTGAATTTAAAAGATTCACTTAATTTGTTAGCAAAAAAATGTGGTAGTTAGTATGATCTAATAGCATTATTCTAACTCAATATTTTTGGGATTTTTTAATTGCGACCATACCATTTCATACAACATTAGATCAACAAATTCCATTATATTTCTACGACAACGCATGGCTGACGGGCATAGAAAATGACTTGAGTAGTACACTATTGGTGCTACCCACAACTTATTCATTTCTTTTAGTTTTAGGTAAATTTCACATGTACCCCACACAATATATTTGATCATACGAGCAACTTTTACATTTCAATGACATCATTCAGTTCCCTTAAAATTTAAAGTTTGTAATAGCAAGACGGTGATGTAACTTGGGCGGGTTAACCCAAGCTTTAAAAAAAAAAAAATTGTATTGGGGCTGCAACTTTGGCGAGTTGGGCGGGGTCAACTCTAGCCCAACCTCAAACTAAGTTTGCCAAAGTTGAATTTGGACAAGCTCGGCCTTATTTTGGGTTATCCATACATACCAGTGATGATCTGATAGAGAGAGACAGAGGGAGAGAAATACAAAGTTCATACTTGAAGGTGGACTGTGGAAGCGAAGATCTGATGACTATTGAGAGACTAAGAGAGTTAGAGAGGCAGAGTGAGTAAGAGAGTTGATCGTCGATGAGGGTCTCTGGTCGTCGGTCGATCGTTGATGGTGACCAAGTGTCAATGAGAGAGGCTGAGTGAGAAAGTGAGGGAGGTGCAAAGTCTGAAGTGAATGGTGAAATTATGCTTCATATATTTATTTTTAAATATTTTTTGATCGAGTTCGATTTAATTTCCAGGTTGAGCTTGATTTATATATTGGGGTTGAGCCCGATTTATATATTCAGGTTGAGCTTGGTAACCCGAGGTCTCAACTCGGGTATTGTCCATATTTAATTTAGGTTGGTGTTTTTCGACTCAGACCTAACTCAAATATTAAAAAATGAAAATTAAGGCTGAGTTTTCCTTGATGGAATTATAATGATTAAGTTCGTCAATAAAATTTATTTGGTGATAAGTCTGTTTTTTTATCTTAGTAATAAATACTTAAGTTCACTATTTTTTTAAATCCCAAAAATATTCTTTCTTGAAAGGAGGTTAAATTAATTTTTTATCTTAGAAATTTTTATTCCTTAATTAAATGTCAATTAAAATATGCTAATAAAATATCTTTCATAAATTTAAAATTCAAATTCAAAGCTCTCTCCTCTCCTCCCCCCTCTCTTTCTCTCTCTGGCCAACTAGTGGGGATGTCGTCGTGGTTGCAAGCGATGTTGAATCGATCGACGAATTGGTTCGCAGTTTAGCATAAGAAGATCCTTTTCACTCGTCTTCGCATATATGGTTAAAGTTTCAAAAAAAATTATTTGTCTATTCTTTCTCTGTTTTTTAAAGCTCAAATTGTTGTTTCATATTATCTATCTATATGTGTATTTGGATTCAATGGATTCAACGGCTTAGCACAAGAAGACCCTTTGAAAAACTGGTGGATCATTGGATCATTAATCCTCCTTGTAAAACTGGTGGATTAGGCAGGCAACTTTGAACTTTGTTAAAGGTTTTGAGAAAATTAAACTCCGAAATCTTTGTCAAATATTTATTTCCTTTACACTGAGTACTTGTCCCAATTTTGTTCAATTTTTCACTATTTTTTTGGTTGAGCATATTATTGTTGTCTCATCTATCCACAATTATGCCGATTATACGTTACATGTTTTTTTTAAATATTATTATTTTTTGGGCTTAAATGTTTCATGTTACTTTTTTTTTTTACTATGTTACTGTTTTTGCTAAGTATGTTACTGTTCATGTTACTATTATTTTGAGCATGTTATTATTATTATTTTCTGAAATATTAATATTCAATGTTACTTTTTTTTTTTAAATATTACTACTTTTTGTGTTTTAATGATACTGTTTTTTGTGTTTGAATTTGACTATTTTTTTTTATTTTTAATATTACTATATATGGATATAGATAGATGTGAGAGAGATAATTATTGTTAAGCATATTACTATTTTTGTTAAGTATTTTACTATTTTTGTTGAATATTTTACTATTGCTATTTTTTTAAAATATTAATATTGAATGTTACTATTTTTTTTTGTTTTTAAATGATATTATTTTTTGTGTCTAAATGATAATTTTTTTTTTTGTATTTGAATGTTACTATTTTTTATTTTTAATATATATATAAATCTGAGAGAGAGATATATATAATTCTAACCTATATATGGATATAAATAGATATTGAGAGAGAAACAATTTTAATGTTAGTCAAACTCCTAAAATTTAGGAGATTTTAATTTTTAGTTTTACTTCACTTATAAAAGGAAGGGATAGTCTGATAAAATTGACAAAAAACAGGGTTCATAACAAATAAAGTTTCTTGACGGACTTAAATCCAAACAAGTTCATATAGGGGGACTGATCTCCAAATTTGTCTATTAAAAATTTCAACTCAAGTACTTTTTTATGGGGTTCAGTTCAGGTTGATATCGGGTTGGCCGGTTCAAGTTTCACCCAAAGTTTGGATTGAGTTTTTTAAAACTTAAGTTGTGCATGGACAAAAAATTCTCAACCTGAATTAAATTCAGGTTGGGCTTGGTTTGAGACTTAACTCAAATTCAACCTATCATATTAAAATATTTTGAATTTTATTTAAGTGTTAAAATATATATACACACACGCACACATAAGGGCCACACAATAGAATAATGTGTATTTATTCACACTAGAGGGAGTGCAAGCTCTCTTGTTGAACCGCTATAGGATGTTGAAAAAAGAACAAAATAAGATGTCCAAGTCAGAATACTATATCAGTTGAAAATAAAAAGGGTCTCTCCCTCCTCTGGTATATAAAGATGGCAAAATGGGCTTGGTTTTTTTGTTGGACCTATGTGAGTTTAATAAAAATGTAAAAAGTGTTAATATTTAGAAATTCGAATGTAACTCAAAAATTGAACCCAATTTAATAATTTGGGCTCAACCCAAGTTTAACCCAAGCTCGAATTGATAGTACTTGGGTTGAGATCGAACTCGAATTAAGCTCGAGTTANCCAAGTTTAACCCAAGCTCGAATTGATAGTACTTGGGTTGAGATCGAACTCGAATTAAGCTCGAGTTAAGAGTTTTTATAATTAGGGTTAGCCTCTCAATAAGTCCAAATTGCAACACTATAGCCATACCGTTTCGTGACGTTACGAAGGCTTACGCAATCGACTGCATAAACTAAAAAATTATATATCTTCCGGATCCAAACTAANTCACAAGAACGACTTCATAACGTTAACTCAAGATGCCATTGTACAGTCAATGGCAAATATATATCACCAATGACCAATCACATACTCAATATATTTGAAAATAAAATGTTAAATATATAGTTGAACGTATAGATGATTTATGTGCCAACCTGGTCAAAAGTTGGAATATAAATGCTAGTTAGTGTTGAATTTTATTTTTTTTTAAATGATCATAAACTACCTAAGATCCCTCTAACTAATGTGATTTAGTTATCACTCATGCAATAAAGTTTGTACCCAATAATTACAAGCATAATATCTGTAGTAAAAGCAAAGGTGTTCTACATTCAAAATAAAACTAAGGATAACCACCTAGTGATCTAAGATTTAATATCTGAAATTCAAATCAGTAAATAACTATTAGGCCCCCACTAATTTTGAAATGATATTAGACGCATAGGCTACTTAAATTTAACGAGATGAATAAAACAGTTTGTATTGTAAGAAATGTAATGGTGGACTAATAGTCGAAAACCTTGAAGAAAGTTTATACATCATAATTATACACAATTGATATTTACGTAAACCATGTTAAAGTACTTAAATGTATATACTAAATAGATGCCAACCAACGGCTCATGTGAAATAAACAGGCAAATGAACAATCACAACAACATAGAGCATCCTATAGGCATTGAGTGTATTTACAAGGTACTTTAAAATCAAATGACCGTTACTTTGCATTCAATATTCCCGAATTATAGCTTCCTTTTAAGGAACTAGTTGTTGTACACATGTGTTGAACATGGACTATTATCAACCTGAAATTTTGGGTATGAAACTCGAATATCACTACATTAAATCCTAAACCTTCTACAGTAAAATAAATGAACGAGCCCAAAAAGAGTTAAAAAAATGGGCAAAAGAAAAGGCATTACAAAAGAGTAAATATTGGGCGATACAACATGTATCGCTAGCGAGGAGTTTGGGGAAAAAAAAAACAAAAGAGCAAATATTGTATGGGTAAGTGAATGAATAAGTAATGACTAAAAGAAGTTTCAGAGACAGTGAGTGATTCTCTATATAAAATGAGTGATTTTCTATACAGAACCAGTGCATAAAAAACTTGAAAAAGTCACTTGATTAACTTAGAGAGTGAACCTCCTGCTGAACTTTAGAGGCAGCAGNATATAAAATGAGTGATTTTCTATACAGAACCAGTGCATAAAAAACTTGAAAAAGTCACTTGATTAACTTAGAGAGTGAACCTCCTGCTGAACTTTAGAGGCAGCAGTTGAAACGGGGAAGATACCGTTTCAACTCATTAACCATTAACCAGCGGAGATCAATAATTATATTAGTATTGTATTAACAAAGGATTGATAGGTTCCAAATCAATGCCATTTGTTTATTTCTTGAAGAATTTGGAACTTTTACGGATGACAATCATAAGCACAATGTTTGGAACTTTTTCAAAGACTTGCCCTTCCATTTGTTAGTCCGTTATTGTACCCATAGAAGCCATTAAATCTGCTGTAAAGATATTCCACAACAGCTCTTGAATGAAGTCTAGATTTTCTGCGAATAAGAACAATGACAAAAAAAAATCTTAAAAGTTGCCATATTGTTATTTTTCANATTTTCTGCGAATAAGAACAATGACAAAAAAAAATCTTAAAAGTTGCCATATTGTTATTTTTTAAAGAACAATGAAATAGGTCTATACTAAATGCATTTTAAATTGGTCTAACAAAAAGAGTTCAAGTGATCGAATAAATTTGAATGGAGTTGATGCTCCCACATCCATAGCATGAATAGTTAAAGCAAGTAAATGATTTGAAATTCGAGTTATTTCAAAGAATAACACTCGTATGTATTAAGCTCGTAATGGTACCTCACAATTTCTTGGGCCATCGTAGAAACTTAGATAAGGTCGACGATGGTACGAACAATGAAATTTTACGACAGCTTTTTCGTACACCTTCACTTGCATCAAATACACAAGTGCTCTCTGAAAACTAGCATTGACCAAGGTAGACGTTACATATAGTACAAAAAACCAACAGCAACCAAAAAATAAATTTCTTACTAACTAAATAACATTGAACGACATGAAACTCAGGCTGATCAGAAAAAAAAATCTCGAGAGCAGCATGTCTCAATCCGGAAAGCTACAACATTNCGTACATGTTCACTTGCATCAGATACACAAGTGCTCTCTGAAAACCAACAGTACCCAGGTAGGCATTACATATAGTACAAAAAACCAACAGTGATAAGAAAATAAATTTCTTACTAACTAAATAACATTGAACGGCATAAAACTCAGGTTAATCAGAAAAAAAAACCTCGAGAGGGGCATGTCTCGATCCGAAAGCTACAATATTGTGAAACTCAGCCCAAAATTTAAGTTCTTGTATACTATTTATATTTGGATCTAGAGTAACATGTCAAGCAACTAACACGTGAGATTTTTAAAAAAGTATAAAATCTACAAATTTGGGAACTATTGATGAAGAGAACAAATGAAGTATCTACAAATTATAATCAAGATCACTGTCCACAAAAANGCTCAAAGCGTTTGGCCCTCCGGGCCTCTGTGGATATGAACTCTGTGGCATAGCGGGATAGCTCGTCAAACCTCCTCTCATACTCCGTCAGCGTCATGCTCCCCTGTCATAGAGCGAGAAAGTTTGCACTCATCCTGTCCCTAACTGATTCAGGAAAGCACTTGTCTTGGAAGATTTGATCAAACTCCTCCCAAGTCAGAGCATCTGTATTCCTTCTTCTCTTCACCGAATTCCACCAATGGTCGGCCTCCCCCTTGAATAGGTATGTAGCCAAGCCAACCCTCGGCAACTGCCATGTCATCACACATCTTCTTCGCTCGGCGGATCCATCTATTCGCATCCAAGGGGTTAGAGCTTTCTTGGAAAGTAGGTGAGTGTTGCCGTAAAAATTCTCGAAGAACTACCATCCTTCGACTGTCATCCCCATTGCCTGGTACATGAGCTAATGGATGCACCCCACCTTTGTGGTTGTTGTTTCCATTCTGGTGTTGTACCAGAGTGGTTAGCTCTCTTAGGCATTGGTATATGTCATTCATAGCATTGGGAAGTGGTGGTGGTGGTAGATTTTCTTGACCTCCACGACCACGCCCACCTCTACGTCCACATCCATATCCTCCGTCCAACCTACACATCAATTCACAATTTTGTTTCATTGATGTACAAGACATCCTAACTATACTTTTAATCTATGGCATAAAGCTTGTATAAAATTTTAGATCAACAATTTCATTCAGCCTAATCCTACTTCTCTAATGGTAATCCATAACCTACAGCTCCCATGTAAGACTTAAAACCTAAGCTCTGATACCAAAATTTTGTAACATCCCAAAATTCTCCTTGGACGGCATTACAATCTAAAAATCATTCACAACACGAGAGCAGCTAATAACATCTATAATTAAAAATAATTTTATTCATCATCCCCAATATCTACAGCGTTGTCCAAAAGAATATGCTGAACTATAACATCTACATCCCAAAAGAAATCAAGTTTAAAATTTGTAGCGGAATAACAAAAGGATAATCTTTACATAATCTCAAAAGAATTTCCTAGTCTAGTACCTAGGAGAGTATAACCCTAGACGTCTACCTCGGGATTCACAACCCCGTCAAGTGGAGCTTCCCAATGTATCGGCTCCTCAACTCCGAGCTCTTCATCTAAACCACAATCTGAAAAATATATTGTTTGTAGGGAGTGAGCACTAAGCTCTGTAGCAACATTCTCCCAATCTCGAACAAGGTTTAGAAAAATATATAAAACAGTTTGGTCTCATTTTTCAAAATAGCATATATAACTTGAAATAAAACAATGACTATTTATTTGATCTCAAGTGTACGCAATCGCAATAATTTAAATGAACAGTAAAATAAATTTCTCAACAATAAACCATTTCGAACCATAAACCATTTTTCACAAGTTCTTGTAGAGTCTCATACCTCCACAAGCTCTTGTAGGAAACTAATTCCACACAATGACCCATAAATCCACAACTTGTATTCCTATCTCAGGTATGATGCATGATTCGCATGAATAAACACATCGAGAATATCCTGGTCCACACAAATACCCAAATCCTCGCAAGGATATCCAACCTTTAGGAAGGGCGTATGCCAACTCATGGCAATGACAAATCTAACCCAGGAATAGTATACTAACCCTCAACCTCGATAACACGTGATTGAATAGTAGTTTGGTCATCGCAAGGCACCAACCTTACTACGAGTGATAGAGAACCTTCAAACCCACACAGAGTAAGAAACGCATCTAACCCACTATAGGATATCCAGTCAATGGCCACCCATGGTCATCCAAACATCCACAAAAGATAAATATTCGATCAATTTCTCTAATCACAAATACATTCAAAAATTTCTAAATTTCACAAGTAGTATTCTAATAGAACAATTTAAAAAAATATGAAAAAGATCATCATAAATACTATTTTTTGGTTTAATACAAAGCACTAAAGTTTTGAAATCAAGAACAAAGGAAAAATCAAGAGAAAAATTCATTTCTTTTGAAAACTAGGGTTTTTGAGTCAAGAAGAAAAGATTTAATGGTTATCCCACCATAGATTTGTTTAAAACATGATAGTGTTTGCATGAATATCAAGAATCAATAATTTACTAACAAATAAATAAGATTTAGATTCAAAAGAATACATATAAATAAACTCTAGCCTCGATGTAAGAGAATAGGAAGAATCTCCTATCTTGGTGTTTTTGAAAAACTAGGGATTTGATCCAATCCAATGTGTAAATCCCCTTTGATCTTGTGTTTTCCCTCTCTTCTTTCCTGTCTAAGGTTTCCTAGGGTTAGAGATGTTGAAATGGGGCAAAAGGAGTTGTCCCTAAGTATTTATAGTGGAAGGAAGGCCGACTGTTCGCGACTTAAAAATTCAGATTTTTTAAAAACTTTCCGGAAAGTTTTTCACTGACCTTCCGGAAGGTTTGCCTACTGGAAAAACATTTCCATTAACCTTCTGAAAGGTTTTTCATCGACCTTCCGGAAGGTTTGCTTACTGGACAAACATTTTCATTAACCTTCCTAAAGGTTTGCCTACTGGACAAACTTTTCCATTATCCTTCCGGAAGAACATTACTTTAACCTTCCGAAAGGTTTTCATCGACCTTCCGGAAAGTTTGCTTAATAGACAAACTTTTCCAGTATCCTTCCAGAAGAACATTACTTTAACCTTCCAGAAGGCTTTTATCAACCTTCCGAAAGGTTTTGCCCACTGGATTACCATTTACCTTAACCTTCCGGAAGGTTTTTCATCGACCTTCCAGAAGGTTTTGCCTGTTTTTCTACAAATCCTTCCTTCTTCATTTCCAACCCATTCCAATCCGTTACACAACCATCCCAAACTTATATCACTTACATTTGTATGTCAAACCTAGTTAGGACAAGTTCTATTACAACGATTTCATATATTTACAAGCTAAAACTAAGTTTTAACTACTATTTACTCGAATTTTTCCATATTAACATTTCAAAAGAAATAATTACTTGCTATATAAACCTATATACATATATAAAGATAAAATTTTGGGATTTACAATTCGCCCCCCTTAAAGAAAGTTTCGTCCTCGAAACTCACCTCAAGTAGCAAATAGATAAGGGCACTTCTCTCGCATCTCCAACTCGGGTTTCCAAGTAGCTTCCTCCATTCCGTGATGTTACCACAAGACCTTCACCAGTTGGATGACTTTATTGCGTAGCACCTTCTTCTTGGTGTCGAGAATGTTCACCGGTTGTTTTTCATATGTTACTCCATCTTAAACTTCAATATCTTCCAAATCCACAACCTGAGTTGTAACCGATTGACATTTCCTCAACATTGACACATGGAACACGTCATGTACCGCTGACAACCGAGCTGGTAACCGAAGTTGATACGCCATTTTGCCTACCACCTTGATCACTTCAAAGAGTCTAATGTATATTGGTGCTAATTTCCCCTTCTTGTCAAATCTAAATACTCCCTTCTTGGGTGACACCTTGAGGAACACGTAGTCCCACTCTTGGAATTCCAATAGTCTTTATCTTATATCCGCATAGCTTTTCTGTCTACTTTGACTCGTGCGTAGTTTCTCCCGGATGAGTTTGATTTTCTCCATATTCTCCCAAACAATCTTTGGCACAAACAAACTACTCTCCCCAACTTCTAGCCAACAAGTCAGTGACCTACACGGTCTCCCATACAATGTTTCATAAGGTGCCACGCCAATGCTAGATTAAAAACTGTTGTTGTATGCGAATTTTACCAACGGCAAATGATCACTCCAACTTCCCTTGAAGCCCAACACACAAGCTCGTAGCATGTCCTCCAAAATTTGTGTCCCCCTCTCAGATTGGCCATCCGTTTGGGGATGAAAGGCAGTGCGAAAGTGTAACTCTGTCCCCATAGCTGGTTATAGACTTTGCCAGAATTGTGCCACGAAACGAGAATCACAATCTGAAACAATAAATAGCGGAACTTCATGTAATCTAACAATCTCGCGAATATAGAGCTTGCTTAAAGTCTTTAATGTGTCAGTGGTCTTCATACTCAAGAAATGAGCGTACTTGGTGAGTCTATCAACAATGACCCATACGGTATTATGCCCTGTAAAGTCTGTGGAAAGCCAGACACGAAGTTCATGGTGATGTGATCCCAATTCCATTTCGGAATAGGCAAGGACTGTAGTAGTCCTCTGGGTTTTTGATGCTCAATCTTCACCTGCTGAGATACCGCGCACTTTGAAACATAATTAGCCACATCTTGTTTCATTCCTTTCCACTAATATTGACGTTTCATGTCTCTATACATCTTAGTACTCCCCGGATGTATGGAGAGTTTTGAACGATGACACTCACCCAACACCTCTTCCCGTACTTGATCATTGTTGGGTACACATAGTCTACCACGAAACTGTAACTTATCATTATGTATTGCCCAATTCTCAATCATCTCATTCCTCTCCAATCTACCCCGGACATTTTTCAACTCTGTATCTAATCGTTGTAACTCCACAATCCTTTGTTGGAGAATTAGTTGAGATACAAGATTAAATAAGCATGGTCAATCTTCCCGTCGATCCATCAACAGATCAAACTCCTCTAAAGCATCAATCATTTTCCACTTATGAACAGCAAGAACATTGATTTCGCCCCGAGACTTCTAGCTAAGTGCATCATCTGCTACTACATTAACTTTTCCCGGATGGTAGTTGAGCGTGAAATCATAGTCTTCTAGATATTCAATCCACCTTCTTTGTCAGAGATTCAAATCTTTCTGTGTGAAGACATACTTGAGGCTCTTATGATCTAAAAACACTTGAAACTTTTCTCCATAAAGGTAACACCTCCATAACTTCAGAGCAAAAACTACAATAGCAAGCTCTAATTCATGGGTAGGATAATTTTGCTCATGGATCTTTAGTTGTCTCGAGCCATAAGCAACTACTTTACCCCTGTATGAGCACACATCCCAAGCCTCGTAACGAAGCATTGGTATAAACATCATATCTTTCCCCACTTCTCGGAATAATGAGGACAAGAGCTGTTGTCAACTTCCCCTTCAAGGTGCGAAAGGCTAGTTCACACGCTTGAGCCGACACGAATTTTTCTCCCTTCTTTCTAAGGCATGTTAGTGGCATTGCTATCTTCGAGAACCCTTCCACGAACCTCCGGTAGTAACCTGCTAATCCCAGGAAACTACGTACTTTAGTCACATTCTTCGATGGTTCCCACTTCATCACTACTTCAATTTTTGCGGGGTCAACAGCTACACCCTGTTCTGACACAACATGGCCATAGAATTTCACTTCCTTTATCCAAAACTCGCATTTACTCATCTTAGCATATAACTTATGCTCTCTCAATGTTTGAAGCACTACCGAAAGATGGTGCTCATGTTCCCCTTGTGTCCGTGAATAGATTAATATGTCATCAATAAACACAATGACAAACTAATCTAGATACGGTCAGAATATTCTGTGCATTAAATCCATAAAGGCTGCAGCAACATTAGTTAATCTGAACAGCATCACCATATATTCAAAATGACCATACCGAGTACAAAAAACTATTTTAGGAATATCCTCCTCCATAATTCGCAGTTGATGGTACCCTGTGCGAAGATCAATCTTAGAGTAATACTTAAAACCCCTCAGTTGATCGAACAAATTATCAATTCGTGGCAATAGGCATTTATTATTTATTGTAACCCGATTCAACCTTCAGTAGTCTGTGCATAACCAAAGTGTTTCATCATGTTTCTTCATAAAAAGGACCAGGGCTCTCCAAGGTGAAATGCTTAAACAGATAAACCCAATAGCCAAAAGTTAGTCCAACTGTTTCCTTAGCTCCTTTAACTCCAAAGGTGCCATCTGATATGGAGCAATGGATATGGATTCGGTCCCCAGATATAGATCGATTGTAAACTCAATCTCTCTCTATGAGGGTAACTCGGGTAGTTCATCTGGGAAGACATCCAAAAAATTCGATACTACCAGCACCACGTCAGCATGGAATTTATTCCACTCATCTCCCATTAAGTTGGCCAAGAAACTCAAATTGCTCCCCACCTTAGCTTTCAAAAATCTATTTTCCGTAATGGGAAATGGATGGTAAGAATTTTGATCATTAATGAAGCTGAAAACTACACCACCCAGTAATTGAAAGGAAATCTGTTTACGAAAATAATCCATTACCGCACGGAAAGTAGACAACAAGTTCATCCCAAATATTATGTCATACCCCTTCACGTCTAATGCAACCAAATCTACGATTAATTCTTCCTCCCCAATTAGAAGCACACACCCTCTACACATCCTTCTAGCATCCAACAGTTCTCCTGTAGGCATGTCAATACTCAGGGCATGTTCTAGCTTCCCAAATTCCAATCCCAAACTCAAAGCATATGTAGTGCGTATGAATGAATGAGTAGCACCGGGATCAAATAAAATTCAGGCCCAAGAATTGTAGAGAAGAACAATACCTTCCACAACGGCATTGGAAGCATCTTCCTTCGGTTGAGTCAAAGCAAACACTCTCCCTTGATTGGCATTGCCGGGTGCTATGGCTCCTAACTGTCTCTGGTGTAGTGGCTTCGGTAGTGATGGCTTCGATGCATTAACTTGTCCATTCGTCAGGGTATTCTTTTGGAGTGGAAAGATTAGACAATGATTTTGAATATGCCCCAAACCTCCACATTTAAAGTAGGCTCGTGGGTCTACTCCTATCCTCTCTGGTATGCCTCCAACTCCTCTGGTTGTCTAAAGCCTCTGTCTAACCGCCTGGTCTGGGCGACGATAGGGTGTCGCTCTCTGTACTCCACTACCACTAACACTAGTCCTGATCGGATCTCCCCTTGTGAAGTTCTATCGCTTTTGGTTATCCTCTACGTCTCTCTCAACCAGTGCAGCTCTATCAATAAGGTCCCTATAGTCCCGGATCTTGAGAGCAACAAGCTTCTCCCTGATGACAAGCCTCAAGCCCTGCTCAAAGCGTTTGGCCCTCCTGGCCTCTATGGATATGAACTCTGTGGCATAACGGGATAGCTCGTCAAACCTCCTCTCATACTCCGTCACTATCATGCTCCCTTGTCGTAGAGCGAGAAAATCTGCACTCATCATATCCCTGACTGATTCAGGAAAGTACTTGTCTTGGAAGATTTGATCAAACTCCTCCCAACTCAGAGTATCCGTATTCCTTCTTCTCTTCACCAAATCCCACCAATGGTCGGCCTCCCCCTCAAAAAGGTATGTAACCAAGCCAACCCTCGACAACTCCCATGCCATCACACATCTTCTTCGCCCAGCGGATCTATTTATCCGCATCCAAGGGAATAGAGCTTCCTTGGAAAGTTGGTGAGTGTTGCCGTTAAATTTCTCGAAGAACTACCATCCTTCGACTGTCATCCCCGTTGCCTGGTACATGAGCTAATGGATGCACCCCACCGTTGTGGTTGTTGTTTCTATTCTGGTATTGTACTAGAGTGTTTAGCTCTCGTAGCCATTGGTATATGTCGTTCATAGCATCGGGAGGTGGTGGTGGTGGTGGTGGATTTGCTTGACCTCAACGACCACGTCCACGTCTACGTCCACGTCCTCCTTCCATCCTGCACATCAATTCACAATTTAGTTTCATTGATGTACAAGACATCCTAACTATACTTTTAATCTAAGGCATAAGGCTTGTATAAAATTTTAGATCAACAATTTCATTCAACCTAATCCTACTTCTCTAATGGTAATCCATAACATNCAAGGCATAAGGCTTGTATAAAATTTTAGATCAGCAATTTCATTCAACCTAATCCTACTTCTCTAATGGTAATCCATAACCTACAGCTCCCATGTAAGACTTAAAGCCTAAACTCTAATACCAAAATTTTGTAACGCCCTAAAATTTCCCTTGGACGGCATTACAATCTAAAAATCATTTACAACACGAGAGCAGCTAATAACATCCATAATTAAAAATAATTTCAGTCATCATCCACAATATCTACAGCGTTGTCCAAAAGAATATGCCGAACTATGACATCTACATTCCAAAAGAAATCAAGTTTAAACTTTGCAGCCGAATAATAAAATATTAATATTTACAAAATCTCAAAAGAATTTCCTAGTCTAGTACCTAGGAGAGTATCACCCTAGACGTCCACCACGGGATCCACGAGTCCGTCTAGTGAAGCTTCCCAATTTATTGGCTCCTCAACTCCAAACTCTTCGTCTAAACCACAATCTGAAAAATATATAGTTTATAGGGGGTGAGCACTAAGCTCTGTAGCAACATTCTCTCAATCTCGAACAAGGTTTAGAAAAATATATAAAACAGTTTGGTCTCACTTTTCAAAATAGCATATATAACTTGAAATAAAACAGTGACTAGTTATTTGATCTCAAGTGTACCCAATCGCAATAATTTAAATGAATAGTAAAATGAATTTCCCAACAATAAACCATTTCCAACCATAAACCATTTTTCACAAGTTCTTGTAGAGTTCCATACCTCCACAAGCTCTTGTAGGAAACCAATTCCACACAATAACCCATAAATCTAAAACCTGTATCCCTATCTTAGGTATGATGCATGATTCGCATGAATAAACACATCAAAAATATCCTGACCCACACATACACCCAAATCCTCGCAAGGATATCCAACCTTGAGGAATGGTGTATTCCAACTCATGGTAGTGACGAATCCAACCCAAGAATAGTATACTAACTCTCAACCTCGATAACACGTGAGCGAATAGTAGTTTGGTTCTCGCAAGGCACCAACCCCACTACGATTGATAGGGAACCTTCAAACCCACACGGAGTAAGAAACACATCTAACCCACTCAACGATATCCGGTCAACAATCACCCATGGTCATCCAAACATCCACAAGAGATACAATATTCGATCAATTTCTCCAATAAAGCACTAACGTTTGAAATCAAGAACAAAAGAAAAATCAAGAAAAAAATTCATTTCTCTTGAAAACTAGGGTTTTGAGTTAAGAAGAAGAGATTTAATGGTTATCCCACTATAGATTTGTTTAAAACATGATAGTGTTTGCACGAATATCAAGAATCAATGATTTGCTAATAAATAAATATGATTTAGAGTCAAAAGAATACATATAAGTAAACCTTAGTCTCAATGTAAAAGAATAGGAAGAATCTCCTACCTTGGTGTTCTTGAAAAACTAGGGATTTGATCCAATCCAATGGGCAAATCCCCTTTGATCTTGTGTTTTTTCCTCTCTTCCTTCCTCTCTAAGTTTTCCTAGAGTTAGAGATGTTGAAATGGGGCTAAAGGAGTTGTCCTTAAGTATTTATAGTGGAAGGAAGGTCGGCTGTTTGCGACTTAAAAATTCAGATTTTTGGAAAACCTTCCGGAAGGTTTTTCATCGACCTTCTGGAAGGTTTGCCTACTAGACAAACATTTCCATTAACCTTCCAGAAGGTTTTTCATTAACCTTCCAGAAGGTTTGCCTACTGGACAAACTTTTCCATTATCCTTCCGGAAGAACATTACTTTAACCTTCTGAAAGGTTTTCATCGACCTTCCAGAAGGTTTGCCTACTAGACAAACTTTTCCGGTATCCCTCTAGAAGAACATTACTTTAACCTTCTGGAAGGCTTTCATTGACCTTCCGAAAGATTTTGCCCACTGGATTAGCATTTACCTTAACCTTTCGGAAGGTTTTGCCTGTTTTTCTACAAATCATTTCTTCTTCATTTCCAATCCTTTTCACAACCATCCCAAACTTATACCACATACATTTGTACGTCAAACCTAGTTAGTACAAGTTCTACTACAACGATTTCATATATTTACAAGTTAAAACTAAGTTTTAACTACTATTTACTCAAATTTTTTCATATTAACATTTCAAAAGAAATAATTACTTACTATATAACCTATATACATATATAAAGATAAAAGTGTGGGGTTTACAATCCACCCCCCTTGAAGAAATTTTCGTCCTCGAAACTCACCTCAAGTAGCGAATAGATAAGGGTACTTCTCTCGCATCTCCAGCTCAGATTCCCAAGTAGCTTCCTCCATTTCGTGATATTGCCATAAGACCTTCACCAGTTGGATGACTTTGTTACGTAGCACCTTCTTCTTGGTGTCGAGAATCTTCACCAGTTCTTTTTCATATGTTGCTCCATCTTTAACTTCAATATCTTCCAAATACACAACCTAAGTTGTACCCGATTGACATTTCCTCAACATTGACACATGGAACACGTCATGTACCCCTGACAACCGAGCTGGTAACCGAAGTTGATATGTCACTTTACCTACCACTTTGATCACTTCAAAGGGTCCGATGTATCTTGGTGCTAATTTTCCCTTCTTGTCGAATCTAAACACTCCCTTCTTGGGTGACACCTTGAGGAACACGTAGTCCCCCTCTTGGAATTCCAATAGTCTTCATCTTCTATCTGCATAGCTTTTCTGTCTACTTTGACCCGTGCGTAGTTTCTCCCGGATAAGTTTGATTTTCTCCGTAGTCTCCCGAACAATCTCTGGCCCAAACAAACTACTCTCCCCAGCTTCTAGCCAACAAGTTGGTGACATACACGGTCTCCCATACAATGCTTTATAAGGTGTCATGCCAATGCCAGATTGGAAACTATTGTTGTATGCGAATTCTACCAACGAAAAATGAAAACTCCAGCTTCCCTTGAAGCCTAACACACAAGCTCGCAGCATGTCCTCCAAAATTTCTGTCACCCTCTCAGATTGGCCATCCGTTTGGGGATGAAAGGCGGTGCTAAAGTGTAACTCTGTCCCCATAGCTGGTTGTAAACTTTGCCAGAATAGCGCCACGAAACAAGAATCACGATCCAAAACAATACATAGCAGAACTCCATGTAATCTAACAATCTCGCGAATATAAAGCTTGCTCAAGGTCTCTAATGTGTCAGTGGTCTTCATACTCAAGAAATGAGCGGACTTGGTGAGTCTATCAACAATGACCCATACGGCACTATGCCCTCGTAAAGTCCGTGAAAAGCCAGACACGAAGTCCATGGTGATGTGATCCCACTTCCATTTCGGAATAAGCAAGCACTATAGTAGTCCTCTGGGTTTTTGATGCTCAATCTTCACCTGCTGAGATACCGCACACTTTGAAACATAATTAGCCACATCTTATTTCATTCCTTTCCACTAATATTGACATTTCATGTCTCTATACATCTTAGTACTCCCCTGATGTATGGAGAGTTTTGAACGATGACACTCACCCAACACCTCTTCCTGTACTTGATCATTGTTGGGTACACATAGTCTACCACGAAACTGTAACTCATCATTATGTATTGCCCAATTCTCAATCATCTCATTCCACTCCAATCTACCCCGGACATTTTTCAACTTTGTATCTAATCGTTGCAACTCCACAATCCTTTGTTGGAGAATTGGGTAAGCTACAAGATTAAATAAGCATGGTCAATCTTCCCGTCGATCCATCAACAGATCAAACTCCTCTAAAGCATTAATCATCTTCCACTTATGAACAGCAAGAACATTGATTTCACCCCGAGACTTCTAGCTAAGTGCATCTGCTACTACATTAGCTTTCCCCGGATGGTAGTTGAGCGTGAAATCATAGTCTTCTAGATATTCAATCCACCTTCTTTGTCGGAGATTCAAATCTTTCTGTGTGAAGATATACTTGAGGCTCTTATGATCGAAAACACTTAAAATCTTTCTCCAAAATGGTAACACCTCCACAACTTCAAAGCAAAAACTACAGTAACAAGCTCTAATTCATGGGTAGGATAATTTTACTCAGGGATCTTTAGTTGTCTCAAGCCATAAGCAACTACTTTACCCCCTGCATGAGCACACATCCCAAGCCTCGTAATGAAACTTTGGTATAAACATCATATCTTTCCCCACTTCTCGAAATAATGAGGACACAAGTTGTTGTCAACTTCCCCTTCAAGGTGCGAAAGGCTAGTTCACACGCTTGAGCCCACACAAATTTTTCTCCTTTTTTCGTAAGACGAGTCATTGGCATTGCTATCTTTGAGAACCCTTCCATGAACCTCCGGTAGTAACCTGCTAATCCTAGGAAACTACGTACTTCGATCACATTCTTTGGTGGTTCCCACTTTCTCACTACTTCAATCTTTGCGGGGTCAACAGTTGCACCCTGTTTTGACACAACATGGCCAAGGAATTTCACTTTCTTCATCCAGAACTCGCATTTACTCATCTTAGCATATAACTTATGTTGTCTCAAGGTTTGAAGCACTACCGAAAGATGGTGTTCATGTTCCCCTTGTTTCCATAAATAGATTAATATGTCATCAATAAACACAATGACAAACTGATCTAGATACCGTCGGAATACCCTGTGCATCAAATCCATGAAGACTGTAGGAGCATTAGTCAATCCGAATGGCATTACCGTATATTCGAAATGACCATACTGGGTACGAAAAACTGTTTTAGGAATATCCTCCTCCGTAATTCACAGTTGATGGTACATGTGCAAAGATTAATCTTGGAGTAATACTTAGAACCCCTCAGTTGATCGAACAAATTATCAATTTGTGGGAATGGGTATTTATTATTTACTGTAACCCGATTCAACCTTCGTTAGTCCGTGCATACCCGAAGTGTTTCATCATATTTCTTCACAAAAAGGACCGGGACTCTCCAAGGTGAAGTGCTTAAACGGATAAACCCAATAGCCAAAAGTTGGTCCAATTGTTTCCTTAGCTCCTTTAACTCCAAAGGTACCCTCTGATTTGAAGTAATGAATATGGGTTTGATCCCCAGATATAGATCGATTCTAAACTCAATCTCTCTCTATGAAGGTAACCCGAGTAGTTTGTCTGGGAAGACATCCACAAAATCTGATACTACCAACACCACGTCAGCATGGAATTTATCCCGCTCATCTCCCATTAACTTGGCCAAGAAACTAAAATTACTCCCTGCCTTAGCTTTCAAGAATCTATTTCCCATAGTGGGAAATGGATGGGAAAAATTTCAATCATTAATGAAGCTTAAAACTACACCACCCGGTAATTGAAAGGAAATCTGTTTACGAAAAAAATTCATTACCGCACGGAAGGTACACAACAAGTTCATCCCAAATATTATCTCATACCCCTTCACGTCTAACGCAACCAAATCTATGATTAATTCTTGCTCCCCAATTCAAAGCACACACCCTTCTAGCATCCAACCGTTCTTCCGTAGGCATGTCAATACTCAGGGAATGTTCTAACTTCCCAAAGGCTAATCCCAAACTCAAAGCATATTTAGTGCGTATGAATGAATGAGTAGCACCAGGATCAAATAAAATTTGGGCCCAAGAATTGTAGAGAGGAATAATACCTTCCACAACGGCATTAGAAGTATCTTCCTCCGGTTGAGTCAAAGCAAACACTTTCCCTAGATTGGCACCGCCGGGTGCTATAGCTCCTAACTGTCTTTGGTATAGTGGCTTCGGTGC
The DNA here is from genome assembly GCA_963454935.2 of Ilex paraguariensis. Taxonomy (NCBI): domain Eukaryota; kingdom Viridiplantae; phylum Streptophyta; class Magnoliopsida; order Aquifoliales; family Aquifoliaceae; genus Ilex; species Ilex paraguariensis. The sequence goes on from CAUOFW020002014.1 coordinate 528,767, forward strand.
ATTAACCTGTCTAGTCATCGGGGTATTCTTTTGGGGTGAAAAGATCGGACAATGATTTCGAATATGTCCCAAACCACCACATGCAAAACAGGCTCGTGGGTCTACTCCTACCCTCTCTGGTATGCCTCCAACTCCTCTGGCTGTCTGAAGCCNTGCCTTAGCTTTCAAGAATCTATTTCCCATAGTGGGAAATGGATGGGAAAAATTTCAATCATTAATGAAGCTTAAAACTACACCACCCGGTAATTGAAAGGAAATCTGTTTACGAAAAAAATTCATTACCGCACGGAAGGTACACAACAAGTTCATCCCAAATATTATCTCATACCCCTTCACGTCTAACGCAACCAAATCTATGATTAATTCTTGCTCCCCAATTCAAAGCACACACCCTTCTAGCATCCAACCGTTCTTCCGTAGGCATGTCAATACTCAGGGAATGTTCTAACTTCCCAAAGGCTAATCCCAAACTCAAAGCATATTTAGTGCGTATGAATGAATGAGTAGCACCAGGATCAAATAAAATTTGGGCCCAAGAATTGTAGAGAGGAATAATACCTTCCACAACGGCATTAGAAGTATCTTCCTCCGGTTGAGTCAAAGCAAACACTTTCCCTAGATTGGCACCGCCGGGTGCTATAGCNAAAGAACAATACCTTCCACAACGGCATTAGAAGTATCTTCCTCCGGTTGAGTCAAAGCAAACACTTTCCCTAGCTTGGCACCGCCGGGTGCTATAGCTCCTAACTGTCTTTGGTATAGTGGCTTCGGTGCATTAACCTGTCTAGTCGTCGGGGTATTCTTTTGGGGTGAAAAGATCGGGCAATGATTTCGAATATGTCCCAAACCACCACATGCAAAACAGGCTCGTGCGTCTACTCCTACCCTCTCTGGTATGCCTCCAACTCCTCTGGCTGTCTGAAGCCTCTATCCAACTGCCTGCTCTGGGCGATGGTAGGGTACCGCTCTCTGCACTCCACTACCGCTACCACCAGTCCTGATCGGACCTCCCCTTGTGAAGTTCTATCGCCTCTGGTTATCCTCTGTGTCTCTCTCAACCAGTGCAGCTCCATCAACAAGGTACCCATAGTCCTGAATCATGAGAGCCACAAGCTTCTCCTTGATGGCAAGCCATAAGCTCTGCCCAAAGTGTTTGGCCCTCCTAGCCTCTATGGATATGAACTTTGTGGCATAGCGGGATAACTCGTCAATCCTCCTCTCAGACTCCATCACTGTTATGCTCCCCTGTCGTAGATTGAGAAATTTTGCACTCATCCTATCCCTGACTGATTCAGAAAAGTACTTGTCTTGGAAGATTGGATCAAACTCCTCCCAAGTCAGAGCATCTGTATTCCTTCTTCTCTTCACCGAATTTCACCAATGGTCAGTCTCTCCCTCCAATAGGTATGTAGCCAAGCCAATCCTCAGCAACTCCCATGCCATCACACATCTTCTTCGCCCGGCGGATCCATTTATCCGCATCCAAAGGGTTAGAGCTTCCTTGGAAAGTAGGTGAGTGTTGCCGTAAAAATTCTTGAAGAACTACCATCCTTCGATTGTTGTCCCCGTTGCATGGTACATGAGCTAATGGATGCACCCCACCGTTGTGGTTTTTGTTTCCATTATGGTGTTATACCAGAGTGGTTAGCTCTCATAGCCATTGGTTTATGTCGTTCATAGCATCGAGAGGTGATGGTGGTGGTGGTGGATTTCCTTGACCTCCATGACCACGCCCACGTCCACGTCCATGTCCTCTGTCCATCCTGCACATCAATTCATAATTTAGTTTATTAATGTACAAGACATCCTAACTATACTTTTAATCTAAGGCATAAGGCTTGTATAAAATTTTAGATCAATAATTTCATTCAGCCTAATCCTACTTCTCTAATGGTAATCCATAACCCACAGCTCCTATGTATGACTTAAAGTTTAAGCTCTAATACCAAAATTTTGTAACGCCCCAAAATTTTCCTTGGACGGCATTACAATCTAAAAATCATTTACAACACGAGAGCAGCTAATAACATCCATAATTAAAAATAATTTCAGTCATCATCCACAATATCTACAGCGTTGTCCAAAAGAATATGCCGAACTATGACATCTACATTCCAAAAGAAATCAAGTTTAAACTTTGCAGCGGAATAACAAAATATTAATATTTACATAATCTCAAAAGAATTTCCTAGTCTAGTACCTAGGAGAGTATCACCCTAGACGTCCATCTCAAGATCCACGAGCCTGTCTAGTGGAGCTTCCCAATGTATCGGCTCTTCAACTCCGAGCTCTTTGTCTAGACCACAATCTGAAAAAATATATAGTTTGTAGGGGGTGAGTACTAAGCTCTGTAGCAACATTCTCTCAATCTCGAACAAAGTTTAGAAAAACATATAAAATAGTTCGGTCTCATTTTTCAAAATAGCATATATAAGTTAAAATAAGACAGTGACTATTTATTTGATCTCAAGTGTACGCAATCGCAATAATTTAAATGAACAGTAAAATGAATTTTTCAACAATAAACCATTTTCAATCATAAACCATTTCCCACAAGTTCTTGTAGAGTCTCATACCTCCACAAGCTCTTGTAGGAAACCAATTCCACACAATAATCCATAAATCCACAACTTGTATTCCTATCTCAAGTATGATGCATGATTTGTATGAATAAATACATCAAGAATATCCTAGCCCACACACACACCAAAATCCTCGCCAGGATATCCAACCTTTAGGAAGGGCGTATACCAACTCATGGCAGTGAAGAATTCAACTCAAGAATAGTATACTAATCCTCATTCTCGATAACATGTGAGCGAATAGTAGTTTGCTCCTCGCAAGGCACCAACCCACTACGAGTGATAGGGAACCTTCAAACCCACACGGAGTAAGAAACAAATCTAACCTACTCTACGATATCTGGTCAACAGCCACCCATGGTCATCCAAACATCCACAAGAGATACAATATTCGATCAATTTCTTCAATCACAAATACATTCAAAAATCTCCAAATTTCACAAGTAGTATTCTAATAAAACAATTTAAAAAAATATGCAAGAGATCATCATAAATACCATTTTTCGGTTCAATATAAAGCACTAAAATTTTGAAATCAAGAATAAATAAAAATTCATTTCTCTTGAAAACTAGGGTTTTGAGTCAAGAAGAAGAAATTTAATGGTTATCCCACTATAGATTTGTTTAAAACATGACAGTGTTTGCACGAATATCAAGAATCAATGATTTACTAACAAATAAATAAGATTTAGAGTCAAAAGAATACATATAAGTAAACCCTATTTTCAATGTAACAGAATATGAAGAATCTCCTACCTTGGTGTTCTTGAAAAACTAGGGATTTGATCCAATCTAATGTGCAAATTCCCTTTGATCTTGTGTTTCTCCCTCTCTTCCTTCCTCTCTAAGGTTTTCTAGGGTTAGAGATGTTGAAATGGGGCTAAAGGAGTTGTCCTTAAATATTTATAGTGGAAGGAAGGCCGGCCGTTCGCGACTTAAAAATTTAGATTTTTGGAAAACCTTCCGGAAGGTTTGCCTACTGCATAAACTTTTCCATTATCCTTCCGAAAGAACATTATTTTAACCTTCTGGAAGGTTTTCATTGACCTTCCGGAAGGTTTGTCTACTGGACAAACTTTTCCAGTATCCTTCCGGAAGGTTTTGCCCACTGGATTAGCATTTACCTTAACCTTCTGGAAGGTTTTTCATCGACCTTCCGAAAGGTTTTGCTTGTTTTTCTACAAATCATTCCTTTTTCATTTTCAACTCATTCCAATCCATTCCACAACTAACCAAAACCATCCTAAACTTATACCACATACATTTGTACGTCAAAACTAGTTAGTATAAGTTCTATTACAACGATTTCATATATTTACAAGCTAAAACTAAGTTTTAACTACTATTTACTCAAATTTTTTCATATTAACATTTCAAATGAAATAATTACTTGCTATATAAACTTATATACATATATAAAGATAAGAGTGTGGGGTTTACATGATTGTCTTCCAAATGTTTGCACTGAAAGGCAGTTAATAAAAAATCAAAAACTGCATTTTGTCTAAAATGGTTGTATTGAAGTCCCACAAATCCGAATAGTTAGAAACAAAATCCACACAACAAAGGAGTCATATGTAAGCAACCTCCTGAAAGCATATGAGTTGCAATCATTTTATTTGTTGCATGCTTAAAAGGAACAAATAACTTACAATATCCCCAATTGCATTTAAACTACAATTATGTTATTTGTTGGATGGTATGATGAAAGATAACAGAAATACAGAAGAGATGCTCACAACTTACAATATTGGCAATTGCTTCAGTGGATTGAGATCAGGAACCGATCCAGACAAACTATTGTTCCCAAACCACTGACCTGTTAAAACAAGTTCTCAGTCTGTAAGTGCCTACAAAAACATTTTAAATGACCCTACCATCATTATATACATCACATTCAGATTTCGAACATCACAACCAAAGAATCAAGCATGTTTAATTACTATGTACATCACATTCAGATTAAGAAAAATCAGAAAAAATATAGAAATCAGAAAAATAAGAGAAATCAAAAATATAGCCACCCTTCAAAAGTGCATAACACAGAAATCAAAGAAAATCAAAGATAAACGAATCAAAATAATTTGAAAAATCTAAAATCTAATTAAACCTAATCAGAGATTGAACCAAACATAGACAATTCAAAAAAATCAAAAAAATGTAACACCTAATTTCAACATAGATCATATTTACAGCTAATTTCAACATAGAACATAGATCAACACAGAAAATCATAGAAGAGAAAGCACCAGATCAAGATCTGTGAATTCACGAGAGATGGAGAAAGTGATAAAAAGTTGGAGAGAGTTGAAATCTATAATGGGTAACTGATTTTTGTAGTTGAATACATGTAATTGGGGAAAAAGAGATTGATAGGGGGACAGTGAAGGGGGTCCATGACAGTGTGCGAGAGAGACTAAGAGGGGTATGGCGAAAGGGGGGCGGTGTGCTATTCTCTATCTGTGAAAATGCAGGAAAGAAAAGACAGAGAGAGACGGAGAGGGGAAGATGAAGAGAAGGGGATGTGAATTTGCAAGAAAGGGAGACAAAGTCGGAGAGAGGAGACTGTAGCAGCTGAGAGAAGTAAAGTCTAGGTCTATGAATTTGAGAGAGGAAATAGGGAGAGAAAGATAGAGAGAAGGAGAGAAAGTAGGAATACAGGGAGACGTGAACGACTACATAGGTTAATGGGAAGCAATTAAGTTTGGAGGACATGATGATATAGTTGTGATATTAGAGGATAAAATTGAAAAAAAAATATTTTTCACATATGCTGGCTTTTTAAAGTAATATAGATATGCATTATTTTAAGTTTTAACAAAATATTCAAAAAAAAAAAAACTTCAAAAACTTTATCAATATAATACTACTCACATCATTTATAAAGATAATATTATGGCTACATATGTATATTTTACTTTTAATCAAAATGTTTAAACTTTTTATTTTTAAGATAAAAAATAATATATATATATAATTTTACATGATTTTTTAGTTGCAATAAACTTTTTATACTGTGTTAAGATTTTACATAAAAATTTAATTTTTTTTTAAATTTTAATATGTTTTATAATATATATTATAATATTGTATATTAAATTTTATCTCAATCAACCTAGATAATCCTAAATACAGTAAGGTTCCAATATGATTGGTATATTGATAATTATTTTTATTTTATTCAATGATTTATAAGTGGAATCTTAATCAAATTAATTTTTTAATTATCTATTCTCTATTTATAAATGTTCATTTTTATGAAATTTTTTAATTGATTATATTACTCTTAAAAAATATGTGCATTATTATAAGTTTTAGCAAAATATTCAAAAAAAACCTTCAAAAATTCAATCAATATAATATTATTCACCTCATTTATAAAGATAATACTATGACTACATATGTATATTTTACTTTTCATCAAAATGTTTAATTGTTTCATTTTTAAGATAAAAAATAATGTATGCAAGTTTTACATGATTTTTTAGTTGCAGTAAGTTTTTAAACTGTGTTAAGTTTTTATGTGAAAAAATGATTTTTTTTAAAAATTTGAATATGTTTTGTAATATATATTATAACATTGACTTTATCTCACTTGACCTAACTAATCCTAAATACATTAAGGTTTCAATACGATTTGTATATTGATAATTATTTTTATTTTATTCAATGATTTATAAGTGAAATCTTAATCAAATTAATTTTAAAAAATTTAATTTTCAAACATCACTAAAAAATCACTTTCAATTACAAAAGTTATAGAAAAAAATATAACTTTAATTATTTCTTTTCTTGTTTTTAGAACAATAAATCTTGAAAATATGCAAAGTTTTCAAAATTCTATAGTAGAGCATGAGAGATGAAAAAATAAGTTTGATAAATTTGAGATGATATTTAATTCAAATATACATATATCAAATATTTATTTATTAATTTTTAAAAAAAAAATTATTCACGTGCAACGTACGTGGTGCATTGCTAGTACACAAAAAAATGAACATACATACACTAATCTATATTTATATTTATACTACTTTAAAAGACCAGCATACATGAAAAACATTATTTTTCCACCTTTGTCTTCTAAAACTACAACTATGTTATCCTTATCTTTTAGAGTTAATGTCACACTAAACCTAATCATCACCTCTAATTTCTTCCTTTTTCTTCTTATTTTTACCTTTGAGTAATGGCAGTAAACTTATTATTTCCTTCATCAGTAATATTTAATTGATTCAGTTTTGGACAGTGTAGATCTTGGACTAAAAATACATTTAAAATATGGACATTAGGTATTAATTGAACTTGGACCACTTCATATTCTCCGTTGTTTGTAGACTCTCCATATTCTATGAATTAATGTTACAACCTATGCAAATAGTGACTGTTATCGGAATGAGGGAAAGTGAAGAGTTTTTATTTTCCTGCATGGAGGCTAATTTGGTGTATAGGGTCTGTGTTTTTGGAGGCGAATTCAGTTGATTTTGATTTTGATTTTGATTTTTATCATTAGATTAATTTAGTGGAAACTAAGGAGTTTTCATAAATTTAGAACTTAATTGATGAACTGGGTTGAGAAAGGGGGGACACCAATGAGTAGGGTGTCATTTGGTAATGTTATTCACAAAGCTATGGTTCATTGCTACTGTAGCAATTTCTAAAGGTTGTGTTGCCAATCCAGATCATGCGCCCCGTTGTTAACCGTATGATTTCGTAGACGTTCAAGGAGAAGGAGAGGTGCTTTCACTGGTTCTCTAAGTTTGCTCATAACAAGAAAATTGGCGCGCTACTCTTATACGTTTTTTTTTTCCGGTATGTATTACCTATGGGTCCGTTTGGTTAGAAAGAAAAAGATGATAAAAAGTGAAGTAAAAGAAAAGAAAGTGAAAAAAATATATATTTTCTTGTATATGTTTGATTAGGATGAAAATTTTACTCTGTAGTTCGGAAAACAAGAAAGTTACAAGAAATTTTATTTAATTGTTTGAATTACCCTTATGTATAATTATTCAAAAGTGGCTATACTCATATGGCTACAGAACATGAAATTGACAATAAATTTTCTCTATGTTACTTTCACATAAAATATTTTGCATTGCAAATTAATTAATGATCCTTTATTTTTTTTCAAGTTAAAATTCAACTCACCAAGCTTATAACACTACGTTTGTAAAAAAAAAATAGATTTATATCACCCTAGAAAAAAAAAAGATATGAGTTCGTTGAATTGGTCTAATTTTTTATTGACATTGCAAGACACAATTTGAGTTGTCCATATAAGATATAACCCAACGCCAATTATTAGGTCCATAAATTAATAGAATGTAACATTCACGCTATATACTCTAGATAGTTTGCCAAGAGAGAGTATATTTGTTTATTCTAATGGATAAGAGAAAAAACACAAGTCTTAGAACTATAGAACCAGATTATTAAACAAAAAATGGAAAACAATGCAGCAAATTTTAATAACAAATACCACCTTAAATGACCTAATAATGCTTAACACACAAAAGTAGTAACCAAAATCTCACCAAACATAAATTATGTCCAAATTATTAAAATAACATGCAATGTTATTCGACCACACTATAAAACTAAGTCCAACGAACTTATAATCCTCTAACCAAAAATGCATGCATCATCATCACCACTCAACCTTTAATTTATAGCATCGGGCCTCCTTGTGATTGTTGTCGAATTAAAAATAAATAGCGCATTTCTTCTTGGCACATGTTTCATTATCATATGTTCTTGTCATATAATTGATCTTCACAAATTACGTATTAACTAATCTTCACATATAATTGATCTTAACATGCTAGTTGAGACATTTTATCAAACACATAATCTACCTCATCTACATGACCGTTAAATGATAATCAAATAAAACATTTAACCCAACAATCAAAGAAAAACAAAGAGAAAGGGAGAAAAAAATGGTGTTGCCGAACAAGTAATACAGTAAGTATACAAGACTAATACAAATTGAAGATCCAAAAATTAACACTCCAAAGTGTATAGACTAATACAAATTACTGGGTTTTTTTGCTAGTACAAATTTATGTGTTTTGTAATTTACAATGTATAACAATTCTAGTACATAGAACAATTGAAGATGGAAGAAAAACTTACTTATCAGTTGGCTGAGAAGATATTCTGAGATGGAAGAGGCAGTCAGCTAAGAAGATGAGTACTGAGAGGCAGTCTTATTGACGAGTTGGCTGAGAAGATGAGTGCTGAGAAGAGTTGTGGTGTGCTAAAATAGGGGCAGAGTGGTAAACAATGCAACGGATAAACAAGTTTCACGAGAAAAAAAAAAACTTTCTTGCAAATGTGGGAAATAAAAAACCATCAAATATGTGAAAAACTGATCATGTGGGTAAATTTTTTTCCCGAGAAACCTTCGTTTCCTGCTAAACAAACACCAGAATTTTTTCTTTTTTTTCTCTTTCGCCCTTTTTCCACCATTCTCCAGCTAACCAAACAAACCCTATGCCCTAAAAAAAAAAAAGTATTACCTATGCCCTTATATATTGTTTGTGCTATGTTTCTCATAATTGCATTGTATGATTATTCACATCGTGCTGATAGTCAAGGCAAAAAAACTCATGGGTTGGGTCTCTATTTCGAAAATCTCGTGTTTGCAAAATTGACTCTNTAATTGCATTGTATGATTATTCACATCGTGCTGATAGTCAAGGCAAAAAAACTCATGGGTTGGGTCTCTATTTCGAAAATCTCGTGTTTGCAAAATTGACTCTACTGTTTGAATAGATATTGATTAAAGAAAACTTCTTTCTGTTTGATTGATCTGGTTCAATGTAACTTAAGCACATTCAGAACTGAATTTAGCCAAGTGATAACCATTGATATAAAAATGTATTTGTTTTATCATAATAAATTTTATACAGTGTATACTATTTTCTTTGTCATGAATGGGGATATGTGTCTTATGGTTTTTTCTGACAAGGAAAATCAAAGTTCTAACAATTACCAAATTTGATGATTCATTTTTCTATACTTCCAATGCCTAATTTACTAACTCATATTTGTAAAAATTCAACCTACATCTATTCCTGTAAGCATTATTTAATTACTGCTTGATTTCCATAAGATCAAATTTCACAAAATCAAAGTTACTGGTTGGGAATATTCTACTTTTTCATCTTAGAACTTCAGATCCTACTACGGTTCAATTCGTTATCTTTCAAATGCCTAGCAAAATAAGCTTAGAAGTTGTTTTTAGACCTGGTAGTGGTAGAACTCTGTAATCTGGATGAAATTGTGCAAGGACATATTTTTTTTTCGGTTCCAAGCCTCAGTCCGCTAGAGTAAAGTTGAATTGATTTTATCTTTGACCTTGCCACATCTCTTCTATGTTGCCACTTGGGTATGCTTTTGTTTCGGGTTTATGTACTGGGTTATTAGTTGTGACTGGTTGTTACTAACCAAAGAAAAAAGATTATGAGTGGTCCTAATATTCCTTTTTAAATTGGTATGATCGAGTAGATATACTACTAAATTCCTATAATGCAAGTATGATGATTAAGTGAACTCTATTTTGTTAACACATTCTTTTATCTATTTTTGTTTTGAGTTTGAAGTTGGAATTACATTTCTCCTTCNTAAGTAGTTTTAATAGAACATGCCCATAAATTGAATTTATTTTTAAGTCGTCACGCCTCTACTACAATTTTTTTGATACTTCGCAATATTGGCAGTTTGATTTTCACTAGAGTTGTGGGAATTTTTTCTACTTGGTTTTTGAATGTTGTTCTTTAGTTGCATTTTAATTTATTTTTATTTGAGTTAATAACTTAAAATTATAGTTTTGTTGCACACTTAGTTAAGTTTTGATAACTTGCATTTGAATGGGATTTTGCCCCCATCATTCTTGCGATAATGTCTTGTGCAAGTGTAATAAATCATAACCGGTTTATTAACAAATCATTTCGCTGATTGATGTGAAAAATGGTTCATTGGGTTCCTACTCTAATTGGAAGTGTACTTATNGCTCTACTACAATTTTTTTGATACTTCGCAATATTGGCAGTTTAATTTTCACTTAGAGTTGTGGGAATTTTTTCTACTTGGTTTTTGAGTGTTGTTCCTTAGTTGCATTTTAATTTATTTTTATTTGAGTTAATAACTTAAAATTATAGTTTTGTTGCACACTTGGTTAAGTTTTGATAACTTGCATTTGAATGGGATTTTGCCCCCATCATTCTTGCGATAATGTCTTGTGCAAGTGTAACCAATCATAACCGGTTTATTAACAAATCATTTCACTGATTGATGTGAAAAATGGTTCATTGGGTTCCTACTCTAATTGGAAGTGTACTTATAAATAAGTAAACCCGTCATTTGGATGTATAAATTTTGTAACTTAAGCTTGAGGATCAAGNATGTATAAATTTTGTAACGTAAGCTTGAGGATCAAGAGACAAATTGCTTTCCAACTATACTGGAAAACAATCAATTCCTTGAAACATTGTAGCAATGGCTTTAGGTATCCCGAACTTAGTCTTATTTTTTTATTTCATAATTGTAACTAAAAATAATTCACGTGTAACACACGTATGCAACAATTAGTATATCAAAATAAACACACTAGTACAGCAAAATAAACACATATAATAATACCCAATAAAATACATACATATACACTAATACAAAAAAAAAAAAAATACACACACACACAAACACATGTGTGTGTGTATATTTTAGTGTAATAGTATGTGTGTGTTTGTTTGTTTGTTTGTTTTGGTGTAATAGTGTGTTTTTTTGGTATACCAATGTATATTTGTTTTTTAGTGTATTAGTGTGTGTGTGTGTGTGTGTGTATTTTGATGTAATAGTGTGTGTCTATTAAAAGTTTTAATTATTTTGTAGATTAATAGATTTTACCCACCCGTTATAATTTAACCCATTATAACTCATTTAATACGTAAGTTAAAAATAAATTGAATTTATTTTCAACTTAATCTAATTTTACCCGACTCGTAACCAACTCAACTCATCTATTAGCCACCTCTAATGATGTCATTGAGATTATAAGTCAAGTTGATTAGAATTCAAAATAAATATCTAGTTAGAACGGAGTTCCATGGTTTTAACAAAACCTTTTTGGTTCAATGTACTGGAATCATAATTATGTTTCCCTTTTATTTTGGTAGACTTTACTGGCACCACTATTATCAGTGTCACGGGAATAAATTTTTACACTAGTTTTTGCTTTGTGATGGCACTAAGATTCAACATTCACTCTCCGTCAATGCACACACATGCTCACAAAAGCACACTATTGAATAGAATGGGGCAGGAAGTAAAATCACAGCNTCCCTTTTATTTTGGTAGACTTTACTGGCACCACTATTATCAGTGTCACGGGAATAAATTTTTACGCTAGTTTTTGCTTTGTGATGGCACTAAGATTCAACATTCACTCTCCGTCAATGCACACACATGCTCACAAAAGCACACTATTGAATAGAATGGGGCAGGAAGTAAAATCACAGCAGGCACACAAAAGACTACTGGCTAATTGGAAAAATATTTACTTCTTAGCAAGCCTAAAGGAAACTGGTTAGAGGTCTGCTTACAAAATGTGTCCAAACTTTCTTGGTTATACAACAGACTCTAGCATGCATATAAATAAGCATACATTGGTGATTATAAGCCCAATTGCCTAGGCAATGCAAGGCACTATTCAAATTTTCCCCCAAGGCTTCCCATAACCTACTAATAATGGNCTAGAGGTCTGCTTACAAAATGTGTCCAAACTTTCTTGGTTATACAACAGACTCTAGCATGCATAAAAATAAGCATACATTGGTGATTATAAGCCCAATTGCCTAGGCAATGCAAGGCACTATTCAAATTTTCCCCCAAGGCTTCCCATAACCTACTAATCATGGTTGAGTCTCTCTATCACTCCATAATGTGTTGGGCATGGCAGGGGGCAATTGCAACCATTGGCTGCCAACCCAGCAATTGCCTATAACCATTTTGTATGTTGTGTGCACATGCTAGCAACTTCCTCTCATGTTGTGCACATGCTAGCAATTGCACAGAACTGCCCTACATACCGTGCACATGCTTGCAACCATTTAGAACCGTCNTCCCCCAAGGCTTCCCATAACCTACTAATAATGGTTGAGTCTCTCTATCACTCCATAATGTGTTGGGCATGGCAGGGGGCAATTGCAACCATTGGCTGCCAACCAAGCAATTGCCTATAACCATTCTGTATGTTGTGTGCACATGCTAGCAACTTCCTCTCATGTTGTGCACATGCTAGTAATTGCACAGAACTGCCCTACATACCGTGCACATGCTTGCAACCATTTAGAACCGTCACCATCTACAGTGCACATGTCTCAACTGCTCGAAATCACCTCACATGATGTGCACATGCTTTCCTTGCAAGCCCACAACACCTAATTTTCCTTCCCTTCATACCAATTCATGTCTAGCTCATAGTTTTGTCTTCAAGTTAGTAATGCCTCACAATTTGAGTCCACCGGCTAGCCTTGTTTGTTTATGCTCAATGTGCCAATCAATGAGCTGTCTTTCTCAGCCATGCACGGGACTTCCAACAACCCATTGGTAATACTCAATGTATCCATGCATGTGCTGCCTCACTCAGTCATACATGGAACTTCCACCAATGACAGGTCCCACCGATCATCGATCCCATATTTCAAATCTTGAATGCATTGCCCACACCTATAGCAACCATTTGTTGGGTCGTACCTTACTTTGGTGTGACAAGGCTTAGAGGCATAGGGGTCCTGGGGAAGCTGGCTTGACATCCCCTTCACGGAGCACCCCCTTATAATAGCGTTAGTAAACAAAATCCTATTGGCTGCAACAGACATACNCGAATGCATTGCCCACACCTATAGCAAGCATTTGTTGGGTCATACCTTACTTTGGTGTGACAAGGCTTAGAGGCATAGGGGTCCTGGGGAAGCTGGCTTGACATCCCCTTCACGGAGCACCCCCTTATAATAGCGTTAGTAAACAAAATCTTATTGGCTGCAACAGACATACTCTAAGACATAGTCGTTGCATGCAACTTGAGACTTTACCGAACCACTTTGATATCAAACCAAGCACGCGTCCAAATCCTTATAAAATCAACTTTGCAATAAAAGGTTGTTTCACCAAGCACACCCTAATTTGACTAAGGCATGGGCATCTTTGGGCAAGGTAGTCACATGCCATAGCCGTGCAAACCAAATAAACGGGTAAAATCAATATCTAGCGTAAAAGTGTGGATACAAAAGAATGAAACCAAAACCTTTGTAGCAGTGCTTCAAATATTGGCATGCAAGGGTTGAGTTGAAGTAGGAGTTGAGTTTTGATCGCTAAATAATTAGAAACAAAAAAAAATGTGTACACATCTTGTACAAGAAACATTTTTTAACTAAGGGTTCGCAATGGGCAGTGTCTACTGTCTACCCAGCCCACCATCCAGCCACTTAGTCCGAGTCATAGGCCAAGAAGTTCGGCCATGAACGGGTTAATGGGATGCCCTCCACCACATAGGATCCATGGCTTAGCTATCCGAGTTAGTCTACATAAAACTTTTAGCATATATTTCCCATCATACCAACCCTAAGAACCTTATTATCTATTTGTAATTTAACTACAACTACCTTTGACGTTGAAGAATTAAGATTTTCTGTCTCTTTCTACAAGCATTCATCTAAATATGAGTCTTANATCATACCAGCCCTAAGAACCTTATTATCTATTTGTAATTTAACTACAACTACCTTTGACGTTGAAGNTATATTTCCCATCATACCAACCCTAAGAACCTTATTATCTATTTGTAATTTAACTACAACTACCTTTGACGTTGAAGAATTAAGATTTTCTGTCTCTTTCTACAAGCATTCATCTAAATATGAGTCTTACAATACAACTACCATGCCTTCTGGAATTGGATCTCTTCACTACATCTTTTCTCAATTTTAATAATACTTGATCACTCGGCATGAAATAAAGTTGAGTCCCCTAAAATAAGTGGATTCCATTTCAAAACAGAGTGGGCTAAAAACCATCGAACAAATTGAAAGAAAGGGCATGAAAGAGGATCTGGATTCTGGTGATCTAATCGTTCGCTTAAAGGTTGCTAGTTGTGATCACCTCTACCAAAGTTTTGAAATTCTCAGATGAGCTCCCATTTGGCCCAACAGCCTTTAGAGCAAGCTCTCTGAACACTCCAATTTGCTCCCTCAATTTCTTCCCTTTTTCCTGACCCAAAACCAAGTCAAGGGCCTTCACTATACCATCTTTTGTGAACACCCCACCCTCAACCCTCAAACCAATTTTCCACACCTTTTCAACCATCCATGCATTTAGCTGCTGATCCCCAAAAAAAGGCCTGCAAATAATAGGCACACCAACAGGAATAGCCTCCAACACAGAGTTCATTCCACAATGACTAATAAAACCCCCAACTGNCCAGCAGGAATAGCCTCCAACACAGAGTTCATTCCACAATGACTAATAAAACCCCCAACTGAACTATGTGCTAATAGTTGCACTTGGGGTGCCCATGGCACTATTTTCCCATTCTCTTTCATCCTTTCCACGAAACCTTCTGGTAAATGAATTTTTAAATTGTCTTTAAGTGACCAAATAAATGGAGTACCACTTGCTTCAAGTGCCTCAGCTAACGCCTTCAGCTCCGGTGGCGGCAGCATAGCGACGGTTCCGAAGCTGATATACACTACGGACGTTGGTTTCTGCTTGTCCAACCACAGGTACAAGTCGTGATCATCGGAATTTGAGGAGGGTGGTGGTGAGTTAACGTTGAAGGGGCCAATATTGAGGAAATTTTGGAACTTTGATTTGAGGTCTTTCGTTAAGGGGGGGTCTAGTTCTTCAAAGGAGTTTATGAGCAATGCCTTTGCTTTGGGGAGGATTTGACCCATTTTGTGTAGCATGATTGAGAAGGGTGATTCCAAGTTTCCAAAGAGGACCCCACTAGGCAAATCTCCAAGGCGTAGTTCAGAAAATCCAGGAATGAATGTAAGGATTTCATCTTCACGTCCTGCAGTGCCTGGATTTATTTCATGAAAAACTAAAGTGGTCAGATTAACTATAATAAAAATAAATAAATAAAAACGCATTGTTCTTTAACAGAGTTTTGAAGAACCAACTGTGATCTACGAAAACGAGTTCCGATTGTGCTTGACCTGGTATTAGATGAATTCTTATAAATTTGGAGTATTTCCTCTGGTTTTTGCAAATATTTTGATCCAATATGATTTCTAGTGTTTGAAGTTTACAAGTGGTGGGTTCGGCCAATTTTAGTATAATTGTGGGCTCTTATTTGAGATAGAATGGGTTAAATACTTAGTATTTAATAAATTAGTGAGGTTAGTATCATAATATACAAAATAATTAATAAAATAGGTCAAGTTAGAATTTACTTAGTTCTCAAAATGCATACAAAATAATCATATGGTTCAAATACACAATCCTCATTATTAAAGATTCCCATGTATGCCTCAATAGGTTCCATTCCCTGAGTTTTCACTTACATATTATACATATGCTATAATTAGATTTAAATTTCACAATTCTGTTTACTTTTATTGATATTTTATTTTATTATTATCATTTTTTTTTTGTGCATTCATGAATGATTTTCAAGAAAACTTGGATCAGAGAACTTCGTATTATTACTTAACTACCAAGAGGCCAGCTTATGATATTACCAAAACTCAAGGGCCGACACTATAATTAATCTTTGTGAGGTACTTACTGGTCCCTCCAAAGGTGTCCCTGATGAAGTCGGTGTAAAAATGAATGGACAGCGAAGAAGCACCAGAAGTCCAAAGCGGCACCCATGGAATACCCATCTCTTCCGCCAACTCGCCGGAAAACCACAGAAACGCGTCGGCCACCAAGCAGCCGACTCTCCTCCCTATCTCCGCCTCAGCATCCGCCACACCTTTTCTGAACTCCTCCTGCGCCACCTTGAGGAACAATTCAATGTCCTCCTGTGGTCTCCCGGCAAACACATACCCCTCTGCGACACCATCAGACACGTCGTAGGGCTTGATGTTTTCTGGGGTTGGTGCCGAGAACAATGAACGGTTGGATTTGGCTGTGCTAAAGAATGAAAATGTCACCGCCGGGGCCGCAGTGGCCAGGCGGCGGAGAAGGCCTAGGAGAAGGCTTGCGTGGGAGGCGAATGGGAATGCAAGCACCGCAACGTGGCGGTTTGGGGTGGTTTTAGCCATTGACATGGTGGGTATACCTGAGTGTATGTATTTTCTTGGTGGCCCGAGCTAAATCCGTGAGTATGAAACAATTCCATGATGCTGTGGTGCATTAAATAATGCATTTAGGCTTGCACATTGGACAAGTGGAGGAGAAATGTTGTTGGGATATAATTTTCATCACAAAATTCACATCACGTAATTTTATTGAACTGAATTTCAATTGCTAAACTTGGATGCAACTTGACTAAGTCCTAGCATTAGCTGTAAAAATACTAGTTCTATATAATTTGAAATCTATTTATATTCCTGGTTTTATTCCTCAATTAAGTCTCCATGACATTTGAATAGTCCGATCAAATATTACTGAGACTTAAAAATCGGATCTAATTTATTGACATAATAACGTAATTTCATTGTAACATTAAATTAACATCATGTTATAATGTTTAATAGGTCTAACAGTCAATTCAAAANTGAGCAATGCCTTTGCTTTGGGGAGGATTTGACCCATTTTGTGTAGCATGATTGAGAAGGGTGATTCCAAGTTTCCAAAGAGGACCCCACTAGGCAAATCTCCAAGGCGTAGTTCAGAAAATCCAGGAATGAATGTAAGGATTTCATCTTCACGTCCTGCAGTGCCTGAATTTATTTCATGAAAAACTAAAGTGGTCAGATTAACTATAATAAAAATAAATAAATAAAAACGCATTGTTCTTTAACAGAGTTTTGAAGAACCAACTGTGATCTACGAAAACGAGTTCCGATTGTGCTTGACCTGGTATTAGATGAATTCTTATAAATTTGGAGTATTTCCTCTGGTTTTTGCAAATATTTTGATCCAATATGATTTCTAGTGTTTGAAGTTTACAAGTGGTGGGTTCGGCCAATTTTAGTATAATTGTGGGCTCTTATTTGAGATAGAATGGGTTAAATACTTAGTATTTAATAAATTAGTGAGGTTAGTATCATAATATACAAAATAATTAATAAAATAGGTCAAGTTAGAATTTACTTAGTTCTCAAAATGCATACAAAATAATCATATGGTTCAAATACACAATCCTCATTATTAAAGATTCCCATGTATGCCTCAATAGGTTCCATTCCCTGAGTTTTCACTTACATATTATACATATGCTATAATTAGTTTTAAATTTCACAATTCTGTTTACTTTTATTGATATTTTATTTTATTATTATCATTTTTTTTTTGTGCATTCATGAATGATTTTCAAGAAAACTTGGATCAGAGAACTTCGTATTATTACTTAACTACCAAGAGGCCAGCTTATGATATTACCAAAACTCAAGGGCCGACACTATAATTAATCTTTGTGAGGTACTTACTGGTCCCTCCAAAGGTGTCCCTGATGAAGTCGGTGTAAAAATGAATGGACAGCGAAGAAGCACCAGAAGTCCAAAGCGGCACCCATGGAATACCCATCTCCTCCGCCAACTCGCCGGAAAACCACAGAAACGCGTCGGCCACCAAGCAGCCGACTCTCCTCCCTATCTCCGCCTCAGCATCCGCCACACCTTTTCTGAACTCCTCCTGCGCCACCTTGAGGAACAATTCAATGTCCTCCTGTGGTCTCCCGGCAAACACATACCCCTCTGCGACACCATCAGACACGTCGTAGGGCTTGATGTTTTCTGGGGTTGGTGCCGAGAACAATGAACGGTTGGATTTGGCTGTGCTAAAGAATGAAAATGTCACCGCCGGGGCCGCAGTGGCCAGGCGGCGGAGAAGGCCTAGGAGAAGGCTTGCGTGGGAGGCGAATGGGAATGCAAGCACCGCAACGTGGCGGTTTGGGGTGGTTTTAGCCATTGACATGGTGGGTATACCTGAGTGTATGTATTTTCTTGGTGGCCCGAGCTAAATCCGTGAGTATGAAACAATTCCATGATGCTGTGGTGCATTAAATAATGCATTTAGGAGTGGAGGAGAAATGTTGTTGGGATATAATTTTCATCACAAAATTCACATCACGTAATTTTATTGAACTGAATTTCAATTGCTAAACTTGGATGCAACTTGACTAAGTCCTAGCATTAGCTGTAAAAATACTAGTTCTATATAATTTGAAATCTATTTATATTCCTGGTTTTATTCCTCAATTAAGTCTCCATGACATTTGAATAGTCCGATCAAATATTACTGAGACTTAAAAATCGGATCTAATTTATTGACATAATAACGTAATTTCATTGTAACATTAAATTAACATCATGTTATAATGTTTAATAGGTCTAACAGTCAATTCAAAAATTTTAATGAATTACATCAATAAATTATATCACAATAATATTGCTATTTAAATTTTACTAATTTCGATCGGATTTCACTATGCACCTCGCCATTCATTGGGATTTGTGAATGATTCTCTTTGAGTTCCTTTCGAGAATCAGTGAAGCCTAATAACTTTGAGTAAATGATTTATAATTAATAAAAATTAATTGACAAATTAGGAAATGGAGAAGACCAAAGTATTAGGTCACCTAAATAAAGGTGAGAGAAAATGCATAATAAAGGTAGAATAGGGGTTGGCTGGTGCAACGTAGAATGGTTGGCATGGAAAGTTGGATCAATTTTATTAAAAGGTTGGTTGATGGGTGTTGTGAGGGAAGGAAGGGAGTGAGATCCAACAATATATTTTTTGTTTAATTTTATTATTATCATATCATCTATTATGTATATAACTGAGTCTCCACTCGTCAAGAATTTTTTAAGAAAATAAATTTGTTAAAATTAGTATGAATCTTAGAGAAAGTGATATACTTTTATTGGATTGGGGATTGTTCGAATTAATCTTCGGCCAAAAAATTAAGTCCCGATAATATTATAGTTTGGTGATGGGGTAGAGGAAGTTGGGGATCATACACATTACACGTAGTGAATGCATACACCACACGTACTTCAATTTTCCTATACCCTCAATAATGTTGATGTTTTCTTGGATAAAATATAGTAACACCCCTTTAGATAGACATAATTAAGAGCATCAGGACCTCTATGTTTTCTTAAATAACACTGCTATCCTTATGGTTGATATCTCAATTCTAGTTTGTAATACCATAACTGTCCATGGCTGACAGGACAAAAATTATTGATGCTTTAATTAAGGATGTTCTAATTTTTTATTATCCGAATATTTTGACTCTAATTGATCCTATTATATCCTATTGATCGGTTACCGCAAAAAATTAGGTAAGAATACAAAATACCCATAAAAATTCCGTCTTCCTACCCAATCGTATATATCTGTGTGTGTGTGTGTGCGCGCGTGCGCGCGCGTGTCTGTTAAATTTTTAACATTATTGTCTTAGTTAATTGATGCAAATTGTTTAATTAAATTGTTATGATCCAAAAATTAATAACTAAAAAATATTGTGATCACTCGATTTTTTTACCCAACTTTCTACCCAATTGTTTTGAACAAAATTTGGGTAGGAATAATACACTAAATTGGGTAAGGTAGACCAAGAAAAATCTCTTATGCAAAGTATCGAGTAAGAAGATAGAATGTCATAATTTCTACCGTAAAGTAGACTGAACATCCCTAATTATTACTATTTAAATAGTTATAATTAAGAGAATATCCTTTATATTTTCTGAAATGATACTACTATCCTTGTAGTTGAGATCTCCACTTCATTTAGTACTCCTATGTCCTACACCGAGTATCCATAGGGGTAAAAATATTAATAATGCTATGTATCAAATTTATGCATTAAATAATGTGAGTTGCTCGATTAGTGGTCTCATTAGCTCTGACTATATATCCAATGAAAAGTTATGCTATGAAAATTTGATAAGCATAACATTTTTCTCTAATGAATGTGGTATTGTCATATCTTTTTTTTCTAAAATACTAATATTACTCTTCTTAGTTATACGTGCAATGCGGATATTTTCTCCACAATACACCAATCCCCCAAATATGTATACAAATTGGGAAAAAAAATCTCTTTTTTCACTTAAACACCACCACCATCACTCTTCCAAATTCACCAAATTTCATTCATCCACTCCTACTTTCAACATCCGCCTAAACAAGTGTGCGTGCACATTTAGATTAAAAAATTTGACACGAAAATAACACGTACCGAAAATAATTTGACACGAAAATAACACGACCGAAAATGACACGACACAAAAATAATATGACACGACACGACTGACACCCCTATAATTATTCTTTGATTCAATGAAACTCTAATGTTTATTATCAAAAAAAAAGAATTGAGACAATTACTATTTTTGTTTTTTAATACCTATCTATATATATAAAAGTAAAACAATCAAATTATGGAGTAGAGGCCTTGATAAGACTTCCCTCCCTAAATATTTAATTACTAAAATTTTAAAATATTTAAATAGCTCATTCTAATGAAATTATTATGAGTCTTTTGTAAACACTCTGGCCACTTTTTTAAACTACTTTAAATTTAAATTTTTAATCATCTTTCTTTACTATTTCAAATACAAAATATATATATCATTCTAAGACGGTAATAATAATTATTCAGTAATGATAGAGTTAGTGAGGATTTGATGGTAGAGTAATTGGTAGGACGAGATTATAAATTGGGGACATTTCAATGACACACCTGAAAAATAGCCTAATTACAGGCATCCTTATAATTTTTGAAATATCACTGCCATCTCCTTCCATTTCACATACCACCCCCACCGTCAGAGGCGTTACTGCCATATCAAAAAAGTGACGATGTCGGCCATTATTCTTTCATAAATAACAGTTTTAGCCTTCAACTATGTATAACTCTTATACCCAAACACCCCTATTCTTTTTCCAAACAAAGTTAATTCTAAAACCAAACAACCCTCATGCTTTTTAATTTCACCTTTTACATATTACACACAATAACTCTCTCTCTCTCTCTCTCTCACACACACACACACACACACTCAAGCACACAAGTATATGTACACACAAACATGTTCATCCAATTTGTTAGTTAAAAAAAAAAAATAGCCTTCACCACTACTTGCCCATAACCCAAATTTCACCCTCGAAGTGTCAATTAGGTGCTGAATTGATAAAATTAAAATATTAAATTAGTATTAAGTTGTAAAATTAATTTTAAATCATATGAAAAGTGAAGTTCAATTCGATGTTAATTTGATGAAACTAAGTATTAAGTTAAAGAAATTGAATGTTATTTTGGTGTTAATTTGACGGAAGTAAATTTTAAATGTTAATTTGATGAAATTGAATATTAATTTAATAAAATTAAATATTAATTTACTGTTAAATTGATGAAGCCAGTGTTAGTGTGATAAAATTAATATTCGAATTGATGAAATTAAATGTCAATTTGACAAAATTGAATGTCAATTTGTGTTAATTTAATATAATTAAATGTTATATTATTGAATTGATGTTCAATTGAGATTGTAATAACGACTAGAAATAAGGAGGGCTATTCATTAAATTTTAAAATATATAATTTTTATTTTGTTGTTGATATTATATAAATATATATATACACACACACGTATGTATGTGTATATAAAAAAAGAGTAATTCTATTTGGGCCTAAAAATCTGACTTAATTTGTTGACATAATGATGTGGTTTCAGTAGAACCATTGGATCAACACCAAGTTCCAATGTTTGATGGGTCTTACAGTTAATCCAAAGATCATAGTGAATTAAATCAGTAAATTAGATCCCAACAACATTGCTCATAAAAAAATAAGAGTTATTTTAAATATGATTAATTATTTTAATATTGGTCAAATAAGTATTTAATTTAAGATCGAATTTAGTGATTAGTCTATAGAACAAAGAAAAAAATATTTTGTTCGGGGTAAAAATGTCATTTAATTTTTTTCTGTTATACCTTTTAAAGACAATTGAAAGGGGTAACAAAAAATTGTGTTAGTGTGGCCACGAATATTTCAACTATTTTTTTTTTAAAAGTTCATTAAATCCAACATATCAAAATTTGGTAAGATTAGTGTATACAAACGGTAACATTTTTTTTTACAAAATATTGGGTTATTAAAATCATTTAGAATTGACTCCCGTGAATTTTCGTACTTTGAAAACATTGCATAACAACTTTATTATTCTTTATATACACAATCATGTTATCACTTGGATATTTATAACTTATTTGATCGATTATTTCTACCATAATGTGCACTTTATAATTTCTATCATAATTAGCAAAAATAAATGTCAAAATCACAAGTAAACTAGTGAATATGTATATCATGTCTTTTTTAGTCTTAGAAAGTATAAAATAATTCTATTATATTCAAAATTTATCTACATAGGCACATAACCTGTCCAAAATGTGTCAAAAAATTCATATTCATTTAATATAAGTATACACCAATTAATGTGCCAAAAAAATAGGGTGGACATAACTAAAATTATTCATTTGATATAAGTGTACATTAATTGATGTGCTAAAAAAATAGTGTGGGCATAATTAAAAATATTGAAGAAATAGTTAAAATACATAGTCACTATAATATAACGGTAGGCCTAATATTTTAGTCTTTAATTTTGGGTGGACACAAGTTATATATTATACAAATAGATATTATACATACCTAAGTAATAAATAAATAAATAAATTTTAAGGGGGACGCTTTCCCACCCTGGAGTATAGCTAACTCCGCCCTCGGTGATAATGATATTTTAAAAACTGTATAGGGTATCATTGTAATTTGTAACACCCCGCATTTTCTTTTATATATGTATATAGATATATAATAAATAATTGTGGTAAAAAAAATGTGGACATATGTAGTTATGTGTGTTTGAATTTGGTAGATTGGAAAAGTAGAGATTTAAAATGTTAGTGAAAATAATAGTTGAAATTTGATTTTAATAAGTGAAAATATGAAATTTTAGATCTTTGAACTTGTATTAAATAGGTTTGGTGTAGAAATATGTGTTGGAGAGGTTTGAGATGGATTTGGTTGGCTTAGTAATGGATTGGAAATGAAAAAGGGACGAAGACAGGTTATGAACAGTGCACGTGAACAGTGCACTGGCTGCAACTTCAAGTATAATNATATGAACAATGCACGTGAACAGTGCACTGGCTGCAATTTCAAGTATAATTTTGACCTTGATGCAGTCAATAGCTCTCAAAACTCAAAACACGAAAGTTTTAGAGATCTTTCTTATCATCCCATAGCATCTTGAATCATCTCAATCGGAGCTCGGATGAGAGAGTTATGCCCAGATAACGATGGACTATCAATTAGCTTGAACAGTGCACGTGAACAGTCCACTGGCTACAACTTCAAGTCCAATTTAGACCTTGATTCAGTCAATATCTCTCAAAACACAAATCATGAAAGTTTTAGAGCTCTTTCTTATCATTCCATAGCATCTTGAATCATCTCAATCGGAGCTCGGATGAGAGAGTTATGCTCAGATAACAAAACGATGCCAAAATAATCCAATTAGCTTCGTTTTGCATTTAATGTCTCCATTTGCATCCTAAATCAAAATATAAGAATAATAAGTACTTTTAGCCTTCAAATAAGTATGAAATGCTTTAAGAAGCATCTTTTATCACCTTTTATTTGCAAGCATCGCAAAACTTCATTAATAGTCGATTCGAATGGGTAAAATAGAAATTTTAGTGTTTCGGATGTACGTTGACTTGGGTTTTGCAACAAATAATAAAAATAAATATTTTTAGGTTAAAATAAAATTAAAAATGAATCCAAAACATCGACAATTATGGAATTTTTACGTGATATATTTTGGGAATTGTAATTTGTAACACCCCGCATTTTCTTTTATATATGTATATAGATATATAATAAATAATTGTGGTAAAAAAAATGTGCACATATGTAGTGATGTGTGTTTAAATTTGGTAGATTGGAAAAGTAGAGATTTAAAATGTTAGTGAAAATAATAGTTGAGATTTGATTTTAATAAGTGAAAATATGAAATTTTAGATCTTAGAACTTATATTAAATAGGTTTGGTGTAGAAATATGTGTTGGTGAGGTTTGAGATGGATTTGGTTGACTTAGTAATGGATTGGAAATGGAAAATGGACGAAGACAGGTTATGAACAGTGCACGTGAGCAGTGCACTGGCTACAACTTCAAATGTAATTTNAATTGGAAATGGAAAAGGGACGAAGACAGGTTATGAACAGTGCACGTGAGCAGTGCACTGGCTACAACTTCAAATGTAATTTTAACCTTAATGCAGTTAATAGCTCTCAAAACTCAAAACACGAAAGTTTTAGAGATCTTTCTTATCATCCCATAGCATCTTGAATCATCTCAATCGGAGCTCGGATGAGAGAGTTATGCCCAGATAACGATGGACTATCAATTAGCTTGAACAGTGCACGTGAACAGTCCACTGGCTGCAACTTCAAGTCCAATTTAGACCTTGATTCAGTCAATATCTCTCAAAACTCAAATAATGGAAGTTTTAAAGCTCTTTCTTATCATTCCATAACATCTTGAATCATCTCAATCGGAGCTCGGATGAGAGAGTTCTGCTCAGATAATGAAACGATGTCGAAATAATCCAATTAGCTTCCTTTTTGCATTTAATGTCTTCATTTGCATCCTAAATCAAAATATAAGAATAATGAGTATTTTTAGCCTTCAAATAAGTATAAAACGCTTTAAGAAGCATCTTTATCACCTTTTATTTGCAAACATCGCAAAACTTCATTAATAGCCGATTCGAATGGGTAAAATAGAAATATTAGTGTTTTTGGTGTACGTTGACTTGGGTTTTGAAACAAATCATAAAAATAAATGTTTTTAGATTAAAATAAAATTAAAAATGAATTCAAAACATCGACAATTGTGGAATTGTTACATGATATATTTTGGGAATTGTAATTTGTAACACCCCGCATTTTCTTTTATATATGTATATAGATATATAATAAATAATTGTGGTAAAAAAAATATGGACATATGTAGTGATGTGTGTTTGAATTTGGTAGATTGGAAAAGTAGAGATTTAAAATGTTAGTGAAAATAATAGTTGAAATTTGATTTTAATAAGTGAAAATATGAAATTTTAGATCTTAGAACTTGTATTAAATAGGTTTGGTGTAGAAATATGTGTTGGAGAGGTTTGAGATGGATTTGGTTGGCTTAGTAATGGATTGGAAATGAAAAAGGGACGAAGACAGGTTATGAACAGTGCACGTGAACAGTGCACTGGCTGCAACGTCAAGTATAATTTTGACCTTCATGCAATCAATAGCTCTCAAAACTCAAAACACGAAAGTTTTAGAGATCTTTCTTATCATCTCATAGCATCTTGAATCATCTCAATCGGAGCTCGGATGAGAGAGTTATGCCCAGATAACGATGGACTATCAATTAGCTTGAACAGTGCACGTGAACAGTCCACTGGCTGCAACTTCAAGTCCAATTTAGACCTTGATTCAGTCAATATCTCTCAAAACTCAAATCATGAAAGTTTTAGATCTCTTTCTTATCATTCCATAGCATCTTGAATCATCTCAATCGGAGCTCGGATGAGAGAGTTCTGCTCAGATAACGAAACGATGTCGAAATAATCCAATTAGCTTCGTTTTGCATTTAATGTCTTCATTTGCATCCTAAATCAAAATATAAGAATAATGAGTATTTTTAGCCTTCAAATAAGTATAAAACGCTTTAAGAAGCATCTTTATCACCTTTTATTTGCAAACATCGCAAAACTTCATTAATAGCCGATTCGAATGGGTAAAATAGAAATATTAGTGTTTTTGGTGTACGTTGACTTGGGTTTTGAAACAAATCATAAAAATAAATGTTTTTAGATTAAAATAAAATTAAAAATGAATTCAAAACATCGACAATTGTGGAATTGTTACATGATATATTTTGGGAATTGTAATTTGTAACACCCCGCATTTTCTTTTATATATGTATATAGATATATAGTAAATAATTGTGGNTCCACTGGCTGCAACTTCAAGTCCAATTTAGACCTTGATTCAGTCAATATCTCTCAAAACTCAAATCATGAAAGTTTTAGATCTCTTTCTTATCATTCCATAGCATCTTGAATCATCTCAATCGGAGCTCGGATGAGAGAGTTATGCTCAGATAACAAAACGATGCCAAAATAATCCAATTAGCTTCGTTTTGCATTTAATGTCTCCATTTGCATCCTAAATCAAAATATAAGAATAATAAGTACTTTTAGCCTTCAAATAAGTATGAAATGCTTTAAGAAGCATCTTTTATCACCTTTTATTTGCAAGCATCGCAAAACTTCATTAATAGTCGATTCGAATGGGTAAAATAGAAATTTTAGTGTTTCGGATGTACGTTGACTTGGGTTTTGCAACAAATAATAAAAATAAATATTTTTAGGTTAAAATAAAATTAAAAATGAATCCAAAACATCGACAATNATATACATTGACTTGGGTTTTGCAACAAATGATAAAAATAAATATTTTTAGGTTAAAATAACATTAAAAATGAATCAAAAACATCGACAATTGTGGAATTGTTACGTGATATATTTTGGGAATTGTAATTTGTAACACCCCGCATTTTCTTTTATATATGTATATAGATATATAATAAATAATTGTGGTAAAAAAAATGTGCACATATGTAGTGATGTGTGTTTAAATTTGGTAGATTGGAAAAGTAGAGATTTAAAATGTTAGTGAAAATAATAGTTGAGATTTGATTTTAATAAGTGAAAATATGAAATTTTAGATCTTAGAACTTATATTAAATAGGTTTGGTGTAGAAATATGTGTTGGTGAGGTTTGAGATGGATTTGGTTGACTTAGTAATGGATTGGAAATGGAAAATGGACGAAGACAGGTTATGAACAGTGCACGTGAACAGTGCACTGGCTACAACTTCAAGTGTAATTTTGACCTTCATGCAGTTAATAGCTCTCAAAACTCAAAACACGAAAGTTTTAGAGATCTTTCTTATCATCCCATAGCATCTTGAATCATCTCAATCGGAGCTCGGATGAGAGAGTTATGCCNAATATAAAATTTTAGATCTTTGAACTTGTATTAAATAGGTTTGGTGTAGAAATATGTGTTGGAGAGGTTTGAGATGGATTTGGTTGGCTTAGTAATGGATTGGAAATGAAAAAGGGACGAAGACAGGTTATGAACAGTGCACGTGAACAGTGCACTGGCTGCAACTTCAAGTATAATTTTGACCTTGATGCAGTCAATAGCTCTCAAAACTCAAAACCCGAAAGTTTTAGAGATCTTTCTTATCATCCCATAGCATCTTGAATCATCTCAATCGGAGCTCGGATGAGAGAGTTATGCCCAAATAACGATGGACTATCAATTAGCTTGAACAGTGCACGTGAACAGTCCACTGGCTGCAACTTCAAGTCTAATTTAGACCTTGATTCAGTCAATATCTCTCAAAACTCAAATAATGGAAGTTTTAAATCTCTTTCTTATCATTCCATAGCATCTTGAATCATCTCAATCGGAGCTCGGATGAGAGAGTTCTGCTCAGATAACGAAACGATGTCGAAATAATCCAATTAGCTTCGTTTTGTATTTAATGTCTTCATTTGCATCCTAAATCAAAATATAAGAATAATGAGTATTTTTAGCCTTCAAATAAGTATAAAACGCTTTAAGAAGCATCTTTTATCACCTTTTATTTGCAAACATCGCAAAACTTCATTAATAGCCGATTCGAATGGGTAAAATAGAAATATTAGTGTTTCGGGTGTACGTTGACTTGGGTTTTGAAACAAATCATAAAAATAAATGTGTTTAGGTTAAAATAAAATTAAAAATGAATTCAAAACATCGACAATTGTGGAATTGTTACATGATATATTTTGGGAATTGTAATTTGTAACACCCCACATTTTCTTTTATATATGTATTTAGATATATAATAAATAATTATGGTAAAAAAAATGTGGACATATGTAGTGATGTGTGTTTGAATTTGGTAGATTGGAAAAGTAGAGATTTAAAATGTTAATGAAAATAATAGTTGAAATTTGATTTTAATAAGTGAAAATATAAAATTTTAGATCTTTGAACTTGTATTAAATAGGTTTGGTGTAGAAATATGTGTTGGAGAGGTTTGAGATGGATTTGGTTGGCTTAGTAATGGATTGGAAATGAAAAAGGGACGAAGACAGGTTATGAACAGTGCACGTGAACAGTGCACTGGCTGCAACTTCAAGTATAATTTTGACCTTGATGCAGTCAATAGCTCTCAAAACTCAAAACCCGAAAGTTTTAGAGATCTTTCTTATCATCCCATAGCATCTTGAATCATCTCAATCGGAGCTCGGATGAGAGAGTTATGCCCAAATAACGATGGACTATCAATTAGCTTGAACAGTGCACGTGAACAGTCCACTGGCTGCAACTTCAAGTCTAATTTAGACCTTGATTCAGTCAATATCTCTCAAAACACAAATAATGAAAGTTTTAGAGCTCTTTCTTATCATTCCATAGCATCTTGAATCATCTAAATCGGAGCTCGGATGTGAGAGTTCTGCTCAGATAACGAAACGATGTCAAAATAATCCAATTAGCTTCGTTTTGCATTTAATGTCTCCATTTGCATCCTAAATCAAAATATAAGAATAATGAGTACTTTTAGCCTTCAAATAAGTATAAAACGCTTTAAGAAGTATCCTTTATCACCTTTTATTTGCAAACATCGCAAAACTTCATTAATAGCCGATTCGAATCGGTAAAATAGAAATTTTAGTGTTTCGAGTGTACGTTGACTTGGGTTTTGAAATAAATCATAAAAATAAATATTTTTAGGTTAAAATAACATTAAAAATTAATCAAAAACATCGACAAACCTTAGGGTAGTCATATGGATCAAATTTGAGATTTTTAGTGGCAAAACCATACATTTAGAAAAACCCAAAACAGCCTGTGAACAGTGTTTTTCGGGGCTGCTATGTTTTAAACTTATTTTCATCTCATTTGCTCTCATTTCCTTCGCTCCCCTCACACCCCCCACACCTCTTGGAACCCTAGAGAGCATTAGAGAGGAAGAAAGGAAGGAAAAAAATAATAGATTTAAGGGTGATTCAAGATCAAATATTCTTGTTCTTCACACCAAAGCTAAGGATTCAAGGTAGGAGTTTTCTCTCATTCACTTACATTGGGGCTAGGGTATTTATATATATATATATATATATATATATATATGTTTTGGCTATCAATGGTATATATATGCTTTGAAATCATCCTCTCTTAGGCTTTTTGCAAGGATTACATGTTTTGAACAAAGTAGAGTTTNACATTTTCTTTTATATATGTATTTAGATATATAATAAATAATTATGGTAAAAAAAATGTGGACATATGTAGTGATGTGTGTTTGAATTTGGTAGATTGGAAAAGTAGAGATTTAAAATGTTAATGAAAATAATAGTTGAAATTTGATTTTAATAAGTGAAAATATAAAATTTTAGATCTTTGAACTTGTATTAAATAGGTTTGGTGTAGAAATATGTGTTGGAGAGGTTTGAGATGGATTTGGTTGGCTTAGTAATGGATTGGAAATGAAAAAGGGACGAAGACAGGTTATGAACAGTGCACGTGAACAGTGCACTGGCTGCAACTTCAAGTATAATTTTGACCTTGATGCAGTCAATAGCTCTCAAAACTCAAAACCCGAAAGTTTTAGAGATCTTTCTTATCATCCCATAGCATCTTGAATCATCTCAATCGGAGCTCGGATGAGAGAGTTATGCCCAAATAACGATGGACTATCAATTAGCTTGAACAGTGCACGTGAACAGTCCACTGGCTGCAACTTCAAGTCTAATTTAGACCTTGATTCAGTCAATATCTCTCAAAACACAAATAATGAAAGTTTTAGAGCTCTTTCTTATCATTCCATAGCATCTTGAATCATCTAAATCGGAGCTCGGATGTGAGAGTTCTGCTCAGATAACGAAACGATGTCAAAATAATCCAATTAGCTTCGTTTTGCATTTAATGTCTCCATTTGCATCCTAAATCAAAATATAAGAATAATGAGTACTTTTAGCCTTCAAATAAGTATAAAACGCTTTAAGAAGTATCCTTTATCACCTTTTATTTGCAAACATCGCAAAACTTCATTAATAGCCGATTCGAATCGGTAAAATAGAAATTTTAGTGTTTCGAGTGTACGTTGACTTGGGTTTTGAAATAAATCATAAAAATAAATATTTTTAGGTTAAAATAACATTAAAAATTAATCAAAAACATCGACAAACCTTAGGGTAGTCATATGGATCAAATTTGAGATTTTTAGTGGCAAAACCATACATTTAGAAAAACCCAAAACAGCCTGTGAACAGTGTTTTTCGGGGCTGCTATGTTTTAAACTTATTTTCATCTCATTTGCTCTCATTTCCTTCGCTCCCCTCACACCCCCCACACCTCTTGGAACCCTAGAGAGCATTAGAGAGGAAGAAAGGAAGGAAAAAAATAATAGATTTAAGGGTGATTCAAGATCAAATATTCTTGTTCTTCACACCAAAGCTAAGGATTCAAGGTAGGAGTTTTCTCTCATTCACTTACATTGGGGCTAGGGTATTTATATATATATATATATATATATATATATATGTTTTGGCTATCAATGGTATATATATGCTTTGAAATCATCCTCTCTTAGGCTTTTTGCAAGGATTACATGTTTTGAACAAAGTAGAGTTTAATACCCATGAAATCTCCTTGCTAGTTTTAAAACCCTAATCTTTGGAGAATGATATATTTTCTTCCTAAATGTTTTATTTATTATGGATTTCGAAACCTTAGTGCTTTGTGTTTGGTAGAAAAATGATGTTATTGTGATCTCATGTATTTTCTTAGTTGGTTGTGGAATTGTTACATGATATATTTTGGGGATTTTGGATAGATGCTTGTAAATTGAGATAAATGTTGGAATTGTATGCTTGGTTGGATTGTTTGTGATGTACATGAGTGAGCGGTTCCTTGTAAGGATGCTCACCCCTTCCCAAGAGGTTCTCGATAAGGTTGCTTGAAAAATAATATAGTAATTGGTGAGAAGTTCCATGTAAAGATGCTCATCCATTTTCAAGAGGTTCCCGGTAAGGATGCTTGAGAATCAAATGTGACCTAAANTTTAGAAAAACCCAAAACAGCCTGTGAACAGTGTTTTTCGGGGCTGCTATGTTTTAAACTTATTTTCATCTCATTTGCTCTCATTTCCTTCGCTCCCCTCACACCCCCCACACCTCTTGGAACCCTAGAGAGCATTAGAGAGGAAGAAAGGAAGGAAAAANAGGGGTGGAGGTTACTACAAAGTATGTCTCCTACCAAAAGAATTTTTGAAAATTGGTTATGGCAATTAATAGTTATGATTTGTATGTGGTGCTCGTTTATTCATTTAAGTAATGTCTTTAAATAAACTTAAGATCCTTTTTAAATGTCACTGCTTTATTTCAAATTATGTATCNGGGCTAGGGTATTTATATATATATATATATATATATATATATATGTTTTGGCTATCAATGGTATATATATGCTTTGAAATCATCCTCTCTTAGGCTTTTTGCAAGGATTACATGTTTTGAACAAAGTAGAGTTTAATACCCATGAAATCTCCTTGCTAGTTTTAAAACCCTAATTTTTGGAGAGTGATGTATTT
>CAUOFW020002014.1:577829-610157 GCA_963454935.2 Ilex paraguariensis
TTCGAGGCCGTAAGAAAATAAGCCACATTTTTGCCTTGTCTTTTAGGGAAAAGGGAAATAATTTCATTCTAGCTATCTCTTCCATCCCATGATTGGGGAGGAAGGTTGCAACCATTTCCTCAAAATCCCTTATGTGTGAATAGGGGCTTTGAGTTTTAAATCCGTTGAACGTGAGAATTAGTTGCAACATCCCTGGCTTAACTATGAAAAGATGAGCTTGGACCGGAAGGAGGATGCATGATGGTGTGGTGCTTCGTGTTGGTTGTAGGAAATCCCTCATTGACCTCACCGGGGGATCCATTTGAAAATTATTCCCCTCATTCACGGGAGGGGGAAAATTCATTCTCGGATTGGGTATTTGGGGTTCTTGTGGTCCCCCACCCCTTTGGACATTTGGATTTGCACCTATATTGTCAAAATTGTCACCCGCATCCTCGGGTTGTTCTTGGTCAATATTCATGGTAGGGGCCAAATTTTGTCTAACAAGTCGGTTTCGGTCGTTCCGCCTCCACATAAAACAAAATATATACAAACAAAGTTATACACAAACAAGATTATGTACACGGAACAACGTACCTCAGCCCATGATGAAGATCATAGGACTTACCTCCATCGTCCAAAAATCACCTTCTTGGTTTGACACTTGCCTTCCCCGGCAACGGTGCCAAAAATGCTTGACAAATTTCCTTGTTGTTTCCTAACTTATAAACATCACCTTTTAGCATGTATAATATATGAATAAATGGGAGTGTCACTCTCCTAGGGATGATTTCAAAAGAAAGGACAACGGAATGGTGGATGAATGAGATTTTAAATGTGAGTATGTGTGAACAAAAGTGCTCCCCAAGCGCAAGGAAACTTTCGCAGATCGTGTTTTACTTGGTGGTATTCCAAGGTCGTTTCCACGGAGAATGAAGTAAACCGAGGAGAGGTGATTTTGGGAGAAAGAAAGTGTAAAATCTTTGATTGTTGGAAGTTGTTTGGTGAAGTTGTTTTGATGCTAGTAAAATGAGAAACAAATGTTGGCAAATCCAAGAGGTCACTCCAATAGGAATACCGTCTCAACTCGAAACCCTCCTCCAATAGAGCATGAATGAACGATTGATTCGTGGGAAGCTAGGGGTAAGATTGGTGAGTATCTAAGCATAAACCGTGACTAGGCCTATGGAATATTAAAGACTCACCAAGTTATCCACCCTCAAGCCAGTCAAACCGAACCATTGAACTCTGAAAGAGGGGAGGAGAATGAGTTGAAATGGTATACCCAAGTGGAGGTTCCTCTTGGTTTTGCCAACTAAGAGATTTAGCTATTCATGCTTAAAATAAAGACAACAATATGATGAGAAGACATTATGAAAAAATAAAGACTAAAGCTAAGCATAAACGAATTGCATAAATTTAACTTCCGGATAACCACCTCTTACTAAAGATTGGATGAGAAACTACTCACTCTTCATGGCTTTGTTAAAACTAGAAAAGTGAGTGATGCTCATCCCTCCAAGTAGAGGAGTTACAAGGTAACACATTTTACACAAGGAGTCGATATTCAACAAAGAATGAGTGAATTACGTTCCATCCTTAACGACTTTGGTAAATCTCTAGAAAAGTGGAAGAGTTTCACTTCTCTAAGGGAAAGAAGGAAGCTCAAGCAATGGAAGTAAAAGAGCAATAACACAATAAAAGAAAGCAATACTTAAAGTAAAAGAAAGCAATAAATTAAAAGGAAGCAAGAATACAATAAAAGAAAGCAATACTTAAAGAAAGCTATAAGCAATAAGGAAAGCAATAATACTTTTGGAGGGTTTTCCACTACCAAAAGATGAATGCTTTACAAGTCCTAAGGGGTGGTATTTATAGGCAACAAGGGAGGGTGAAAGTCTTGTTAGGTGGCCTTGAATCTTGTTAGGTGGACTTGAAGAGTCTTGTTAGGTGGCTTTGAATCTTGTTAGGTGGACTTGAAAATCTTGTTAGGTGGCCTTGAATTCTTTGATCCTCCTTTGTTTTGAGCTTTGATAATTGGCACCCCAGTAGTTTGTAGCTTTAATGCAATTGGCTCCCCAGTAGTTTGTAGCTTTGATGCATAAAATTCTGAAAAGAACAACAATTAATGCATTATCCTTTATTCACACACTAATTCTAATTTGATTTATTTTGACTAGTTTAACTTTATTCAACTAACACAATTTACCTATTAAATTATGCCTTAATTAGGGTTAATCAGACCCCTAGACTGAGGAGGAGAGGAGAACAAAGTAAAGGCACGATAGACAGGCCGAGGTAGGGCCTCTCCATTGCCTCAGCAACAGCAACAACAACAGCAATAGCAAAAGCAACAACAGTAAGATCAACAAACTCCCCCTTAGCTGTCGCCAAAATGGCGTCCTCGA
Source organism: Ilex paraguariensis (assembly GCA_963454935.2). Classification (NCBI taxonomy): domain Eukaryota; kingdom Viridiplantae; phylum Streptophyta; class Magnoliopsida; order Aquifoliales; family Aquifoliaceae; genus Ilex; species Ilex paraguariensis. Next base: position 580,217 of record CAUOFW020002014.1, read on the forward strand.
GTTCGAGATAGGGATTCTAGGGTCATTTGGGTCAATGACTCCGTCCTCTATGATCCTCACGTGGCGTACGCCGTGAGTGAGAGTCTGCTTCTCTTTCGAGCTGACGTGGAGGAGAACCGGGGGAGGTCCATAAATCAACTATTTTGCTCTATCATACAAACCTCACTGGCGGTAAGTTTTAGGTAATTGGAGCTCTTTTACCCCTTTCCCCAAGTTTGTTTCATCGGCCTGATCTTTTTTCTTTTGTAGAATGCCTAGCAAATTTCTGTCATTAATGAGTGCTACCATAATCAGAGGCAGGGTCTCCACGAGGCTGAGAGGCTGAGGACTGAAGCTGAGACATCCCTAGCTGCCGTCCGAGAGGACATTGTCGCCAGGGATGTCACTCTTTCTTCTCAAGTAGCTCTAATTGCCCAACTCCTTAAGGACGACGAGGCCGCCAGGGTTAGCACTAAAAAGCTGAGTGCGGCCCTGGAGGATGCTGAGAGGAGGATAACGGGGCGATGCAAAGGCTATCAGCTGCAGAGGAGCTAGACAAGGTGAGGGCCGAGGCCGAGGCGGCAAGAAGTCAGAGGAGCAAATTCGAGATGAATTTGCCGACGACATCCTCAAAGTCCTCGAGTAGAACAAGAGGGAATTTTATAAGAAAGGCTGGGACGCGGCACTCCGAGAGGCAAGGGTCCCTCTGGACTCTCCCTTGTTCCAAATGCATGTGTACATGCCCTCTACGGAGATGCTGCAGGCCATGGCTGAGGTCGCTGTCGAAGAAGCCGCAGAAGCTGCAAATGCTGCCAACACTAGAGCTTCAATCCCGGTTGACAACGCCCTTCCCCAAGATCCCCTAGCTCTCAAATCGACAGAGCCACTCGTTCCTCCTGCTCCTCTGGCCGACATTCCCTAGTCACTCAGACTTAAGTTTTTTTTTCTTTTAAATTTGTACTCTTTCCTTTTGCTATGTAGCCTTGGGAATGCAAAGCCCTGCCTTTCGGAATGAAAATTTCTCTTTTTCCATCATGCATGCTCTCCCTTGTTTGTGTAACTTCTTGTATAAATTTTAACTCTGGAAAACTAACCCCAGACAATTTCTCACTGCGGTGTTGACCTTCGGGGCCAATAGATAAAGGGCATAATGGATCCTGAGGAGAAGTTGAACATGAGCTTGAATGGAGGTTTCCAGTGTCCTCGGGACCGAGTACCAGTGAATAAGACATTTTCACTCCGATTAGCTTCATCTTCAACGCTGATCAATCTGAGGGGGGTGGGGTATCCACTTGCCCTATCGACCTGATTTAAAATACCCGCACCCATGTACTTGTGCAAGCACTCTAGTGATCGAACCGGTCTCCCGAGGTGTGGATAGACAAACGCGTGTCCGAGGGATCCTAGATGAGTTTACAATAATTCACTTATGTAAGATGCTGCATGGCGGAGTATCCTTGTTCTAAGTAGATTAGCCGATTAGCACCCCTTCTAAAGGGTCATTTTTCATTCAGGAGTCACACTCTTGCTTGATAATTGAAAGCTAGGTTTCCTAGTCTTCGGTCCCCAAGGTCATGCCTTTTCCGAGAGGCTAGCTCCTGTTTTTATTTGGAAGCAGGAGTCCTAAACTCTGTTTTGAGGGTCATGCCTTTTCCAGGAGGCTAGCTGTCACACCCCCACCCCGGATCACATAGGGTGAGCAGTGGACCAGCCACCAAGGTCTTAACCAACCATCCCTGTGCATAATTAACACAAAATACAGCGGAAGACAAATAATAAATTGATCATTTTCACCGACCTAATGAATACCAGAGAAATAAACTAACATCACTGACATTATTACTAAACTCATGTAAAACAATAATTAATCCATAAGGTTCACTACTCTAAACAAAAACAACATTGTTCTCAAAACAATAGAATACTTGTCTCAAAACTGTAAAAAAATATTTATTCCTGAAGACCTGCAATAAAATAAATTTTTGATTCTTCTAATCTCTTGTCTATCCGAGGACTTACTCCTCCTCTTGATCCTCACCTGAAAAATGTTAAATATTTGGGTGAGCACAAAGGCCCGTGAGTAGCAACCATCTCTAATGAGATTTGAAAATAAATCTCACATTTCATATACAGAGAAATAAAACTTTGTTATATACATACATACAATAAATTGTACCACAATCCCTTTCACATAACCATGTAAACAAAATGATCTCATGATCATAATATCTTTATAAAAAAAAGATATTTATAGCTCAAAACACTTACACACACATTCAGTCTCAAATACACTTGTCAAATCATATTTGTTACCACTAGCCTGGTAACTGGTCTCATCTCTTGTCATCACTAGTCTGATGATTGGCCCTGTCTTTTGTTATCACTAGCCTGACAACTGACCCCTATGTGCACATCCCTATACCGACCACACCGGTGTACAATCTCGTTACCCTTTAGACCTGGTAACCCAGTCCCCTTCTCATAAAACATAATTTCAACACACACACTAAAACTATTGTTTTAGTCCCATCGCACACAAAATATCTCTTTCATCACCAAAACCATTTAAGCAATAATATAAAATCATCTCATAAGTTTTGCAAATTCACATGTGTAACAATTCACAATTGCAAAAACATTTAATTGCAACCCCAAACATCAACATATATCATATACATGAAAAATTCACACACACGCACTCACAAGTTTAATATAGAAAATCCTTCCATAAGAAGTAATAAACTACTCACCTTGATTTCCAAAATCTAAATCAAAGCACTATTTTCCAACCTCAATGCAATCACCACCTAATCCAAAATAACATATAACAATCAATCCCTTTTTTCTTATTTCGTTGTTTCGTGATTCTATATTTAATTTTTATACTTCCTACTTATTTATCTATACTCAATATATATTTTACATATAAATATCCTTTCTAATATGAGGTAACTGCGTATGAAAGTATTTTGGACTATTCAGAAAAAGTTTCTAAAGTTCTGAGGTCAAATCATATTTTTTAAAATTTTTGGTGTCTATGTGTAATTTCCTTAAAAACGAATTTTCTGCTTTCGGGCCTGCCATAAATTTTTTAGAATAGTATTTAAGGTTCTAGAGACCGATTTTCCAATAATACCACCTCAATTTGATTTATTAGTGTAACTATTGATATTTAAACACTTAATCGAAACTGTTAGGGGTCGTTTCAAAATTTCAGAAATTTTTCAAGACTCGGGGGCTGTTTTGACATAACCATATTTGTTTCAAACATTCTGGGTAAATTTTATAAATTATCAAGTCCATAGTAGTCAAAAATTGAGTTTATCAAAGTATAGGGATCAAAATAAAACTACTTAAACTAAGGGGGAGGTTTCCATAATTCAAAACTTTATCTTCTTCACCAGCCGTCTGTAAGCTTCTACTTTCCTCCTTCTTTGTTTCCTTTTTGCTTTGTTAAATATGAAATCAATTCTTTAAAGGCCTCTACANATAAGCTTCTGGTTTCCTCCTTCTTTGTTTCCTTTTTGCTTTGTTAAATATGAAATCAATTCTTTAAAGGCCTCAACAAAAAAAAAACCATAAATCTATACTATGTAAAATCAATTCTTTAAAAAAACATTAAATCAATTCTTTATAACTTCTAATAAAACCCATTTATATATACTTCACTATCTTTCACCATGAACACACACACACACACACACACACACACACACACACACACACACACACACACACACACACACACATATATATACGTACATAAGCTTAATACTTTGTAATTGAATAACTTATAACCCTACCAATATAGATACTATCGTTATCTCCCTTTAATGTCACTTAAGTCCCTCTAATTTCTTAGAATTACAGTTTTAACCGTAATATATTAGCGTAGAACTAATTTTATATTTTCTAAATAACTTCCTCTCTTTTTATTTATTTATAAAAAATCCAAACGCATACTTGTATCGGGTATTACACTAGCTCTTGTTCTTATTCGGAAACAGCAGTCCTGGACTCTGCTTCTAGGGTCATGCCCTTTCCAAGAGGCTAGCTCTTGTTCTTATTCAGAAACAGAAGTCCTAGACTCTGCTTCCAGGGTCATGCCCTTTCCAGGAGGCTAGCTCCTGTCCTTATTCAGAAGCAGGAGTCCTGGACTCTACTTCCAGGGCCATACCCTTTTTAGGAGACTAGTTACTGTCCTTATTCGGAAGTAGGAGTCCTGGACTCTACTTCCAGGCTCATGCCCTTTCTAGGAGGCTAGCTCCTGCTCTTATTCGGAAGCAAGAGTCCTGGACTCTACTTTTAGTGTCATGCCCTTTCCAAAAGGCTAGCTCTTGTGTTTATTCGGAAGCAGGGGTCCCGGACTCTGCTTCTAGGGCCATGCCTTTTTTAGGAAGCTAGATCCCTATCCTTATTCGGAAGTAGGCGCCCTGGACACTACTTCTAGGGCCATGCCCTTTCTAGGAGGCTAGCTCCTATCCTTATTCGGAAGCAGAAGCGCTGGACACTGTTTTCAGGGCCATGCCTTTTCCAGAAGACTAGCTCCTATTTTTATTCGGAAGTAGGGGTCCCAGACTCTACTTCTAGGGCCATGCCCTTTCCAAGAGGCTAGCTCCTGTTCTGATTCGGCAGCAGGGGTCCCGGACTCTACTTCTAGAGCCATGCCCTTTCTAGGAGGCTAACTCCTGCTCTTATTCCGAAGTAGGGGTCCTAGACTCTGCTTTCAGGGCCGTGCCCTTTCTAGGAGGCTAGTTCATGTCCTTATTCGGAAGTTGGAGTCCTGGACACTGCTTCTAGAGCCATGCCCTTTCCAGGAAAACTCTCTTGCACAAAAATGAGCTTTTATTTATTAAAAGTAGTTTCTCTTTAGATTCATTACATTCCAAGGTCGTGTTACAACATGTCCTGTCATGTCTTCTAACCGGTATGACCCGAAGCTTCCTACAGATATGACCTTGTAGGGCCCTTCCCAGTTCAGTCCCATTTTTTTGTTTACTGCGTCCCGGGTGTTTACTACCACCCTTCTGAGCACTAGGTCTCCTACTTGGAACTCTCGGGGTTTGACCTTCTTGTTGTAGAGCTTGGACACCCCCTCCTGGTATTTGGTCAATCTTAAGACAACCACTTCCCTTCTTTCCTCTGCGAGGTCCATATCCAAGCTGAGTTGATGATCATTGTCTCCAAGGTCGAAGGCTTGTGTTCTTATAGTAGGGGGACATCCTTCTAGAGGGATAACCGCCTCCACCCTATATGCGAGGGCGTAAGGTGTTTCTCCCGTAGAGGTTCGAGGAGTGATCTTGTATGCCTACAGGATGTTCAGGAGCTCGTCCACCCACTTCCCCTTAGCTTTTTCAGCCTTTTCTTGATTCTATTGATGATAGTCTTGTTGGAGAATTCTGCTTGACCATTAGCTTGAGAATACGCAGGGTTGGAGTTGTAATTCCTGATCCCAAGATGCTCGCAAAAAGATTTGAAAGGTCTGCTATTAAATTAGGTCCTATTGTTCGATACAAGTGCACGAGAGATCCCAAATCTCATTACTATGTTCTTCCACACAAACTTCTTGGTATCTATGTCCCTAATATGGGTCAGTGGCTCCGTTTTCACCTATTTGATGAAATAATCAGTTCCTACTATCAGAAACTTCTTGTCTCCTAGATCCCTTGGAAGAGGTCTAACCAGGTCCAGTCCTCACTGAACGATTGGCCAAGGACTGGTAAGCGGATGCAAGTCACCCGCTGGTCACCTGATGGCCAGCGTGAACCTTTGACACTGATCACATTTTTTAACCTATGTCTGAGCGTCCCTCTACATTCGTGGCCACCAGTAACCCTGGGACATGATGCGGTGGGTCATGGACTTTCCACCTTAATGCCCTCCATATATTCTCTCGTGTACCTCGTACAAGAGAGGTTCGACCTTATCTTCTCGGACGCACAATAGGTACGGTTCGGAGAACGATCTTTGATACAGTTTCTTGTCCAAAGAGACCCAAAATTTGGGAGCCTTCAACTTTATCTTCCGAGCTTCCTTGGGGCATTCAGGGAGTTCCTTGGAAAGGAGGAACTTGAGTAGTGGATTAGTCCAGCTAGGTGGCGCCTCTCCTTCCTGGATAGCCATCACCCCAGAAGCCTCATTTATGCTAGAGTTGGGAAGGTACTCGATCGTAATCCTCAGTGTTGCGGTGGAATCTAGTGTCGAGGCCAGGCTAGCCAGGGCGTTAACATGGGCATTTTTATCTCGAAGGATCTGTTTAACTTTAGTTTCCTTGAACTTGTGGAGCAAATTCATTGCTTTATGATGGTAAGCCCTCATCCTAGAATCTCTCGTTTTGAACTTTCTATTGAACTGATTAACTACTAACATGAAATCGCAGTGGACCACCAGTTTCGTAGCTCCTGCCACATCAGCCAGTTTAAGCCCAGAAATGAGGGCTTCATACTCGGCCTCATTATTGGATGCTTTAAATCCTAGCTGGATTGCTTGCTCCATGACCACTCCCTCAAGGAAAACCAATAGTGCCCCGATTCCGGAACTCTTGCTATTAGAGGATCCGTCCACACAGAGGCTCCAAGAGGGATCCTAAATGTCAGTCGAGGGCTCTTCCCCGAGAAATAAAGTCTTTTTTAGGAGAGAAGGCTCCCTGGAAAACTCCGCTATGAAGTTTGCTAACCCTTGACCCTTTATGGCATTGCGGGACTTGAAATGGATGTCATGTTCTCCAATCTCCACTGCCCATTTGGCAATTCTCCCCGATAGATCTACCTTCCTGAGGATAGCCTTCAAAGGTTAGTCTGTCAGGACGGTAATCGGGTGCGCCTAGAAGTAGTGCCTTAATTTCTTTGTAGCCGTGACTAGCACCAGTGCTAACTTTTCAAGGGGTAGGTACCTTGTCTCAATGTCCAACAGAGCTTTTCTCACATAATACACAGGTTTTTGCTCATGTTCAAGCTCGCGGACCAATACTCCGTTCATGGAGAACTCTGACATGACCAAGTACAGGAGCAACATTTCTCCCCCGACTGGGACGGAGAGGGTTGGGAGGACCTTGAGATACTTCTTAATCCCCCTGAGGGCATCTTCACATTCCTAGCCCCAAGCGTCCTTCTCGGCCTTCCTGATAGCCCCGAAGAAGAGTTTGCACTTGTCCGACGAGTAGGAGATGAAACCCGTTCAGTGCTACCAACATCCCTGTGAGTTTCTGGACTTCCTAGACTGTTTTGGGACTCCGTATGTCCAGGATGGCTTGTATTTGTTTCAGGTTGGCTTCGACTCCTTGCCGACTCACCAAATATCTGAGGAACTTCCCGGACCCAACTCCAAAGATGTATTTTGCGACATTTAGCTTTAAACCGTACTCTCAAAGGGTCGAGAAGGTGTCCTCCAGGTCTGTCAGATGGTCTTCGCTTCTCCTATTTTTGACCAACATGTCGTTAATATAGACTTTCATGGTGTGTCCAAGTTGCCATTTGAACATCTAATTCATAAGCCTTTAGTAAGTAGCTCCTTCGTTCTTTAGGCCAAAAGGCATAACCTTGTAACAGTAAACTCCTCTTGGAGTGATGAAAGCGGTCTACTCCTGGTCAGACGGATGGAGAGGGATTTGGTGGTAGCCAGCTCTATTGTGGCATCCACCAACTGGTCCACCATCGGGAGGAAAAAGTCATCCTTAGGGCAAGCCTTGTTCAAATCAGTAAAGTTCACGCAAACGTGTCACTTTCCTCCCTTATTCTTTGCACAAACTGTGTTGGACAGCCATTCCGGAACTGCACATCCCATATGGTGTTTGTTTCTAGGAGTCTGCCAACCTCTTCATTTACTGTTTGGGCGTGATGCGGTGCTGTACGTCGGGGCTTCTGCTTCACCGGTTTATGAGTAAGGTTAACATGTAGCCTATGAGTTATAACGTCTAGGCTTATCCCCTTCATTTTTGTGGCGTCCCATGTGAACACATCTACATTCCTTCTTAGGAAATTCGTTATCTCTTCTTGTTCAATCGGAGACAAGGTGGAGCTGACTAGGAAATATTTTTCTTCGTCTTCTTCCATTAGAAGTACCTTTTGGAGATCCTCCACCGAACGATCTATCGGATCCGTTCAGGGGTCGTCTACTCCTGGATGCCCGGACTGTAATTGCTATTTGTTCAAGATTTCTTTCGGGACTCGCTCCTTTTCTTTGGAGGCGACCCCTATCCTCACAATAGATTATAAACAGTTTTTGGCTGATGCTTGGTCCCCATGGATCTCTTTCACTCCCTTTAGGGTGAAAATTTTCAATTTTTGGTGGTAGGTGGAATGTACGGTGCCCAGCGTACGCAACCAGGCCCATTCTATAATAATATTGTAAGGTGAGTCAGAATTGATCACCACAAACTCTGTGTTGGTTGTGATTGGCCTAGTGGTGATTGAAAGTGTGATTTTTCCCAAGGGTAAGGCGTACGAGCCATTGAATCCTACAAGGGGCATATCAACTTTGGCTAGGTCTTGGGTGTCTAGTCTCATGAGCTTCAAGAATTCAAAGTACATCACCTCAGAGGAACTTCTGAAGTCCACCAAGACGTTTTTGACATCAAAGTTGCCGATCTTCAAGGTTAGGATCAAGGCGTCCTCATGGGGGAAGACCATGCCTACCAAATCATCGTCAGAAAAAGTGATATCTCATTTGCTGGTTCGGGGCCTTTTGCTTGGTTGGCCCCCATCCGCCTCGTCCACCTTTCTTGTGAAGGCTATCCTCTTGAGATCTGATCTGAGCAGTTTGGATGTCGGACATTCCAGAGGGCAGACATGGATAACGTAGATTACATTGCCTTAGAAGACAACTTGGTCCTTAGCGCTACGGATCTCCTTCGGCGTTGTTTCGATGTATTCTTTCAAATGCCCGTCCTGGACCAGCTTCTCCAGGAAATACTTGTACACCCTGCAATCTTCAGTGAGGTGTCCAAAGTTTTTCCCTTGCCCCCACCATCTTGTCCTCAATTCAAGAATACTTATTTATTCGGACCATCAGCTCTCCCATATTAGCCGGAGTTTTCTTGGTCAAGGATCGGTAGAGATCGGTGTCACGAGAGAGGCCGAGCTTGAAAGAGGCTACTGCCATGACTTCAGAACATCCCTCTACCTCGTTCACCTCCTCCCAATAGCAAGTTGTATATTGGCGAAGGGTCTCCCCTTCCTTCTGCCTCAAGTTCAACAGTGATCTAACATCTTTGGGTCGCCTATTCCCCATGATGAAGCGGGCAAAAAATTATCTAGTGAGCTCCTTCCAAGACCCTATGTTATTGGGCGGAAGGGTTTCGAACCACTTCATGGCGGAGTCCCCTAGGCTCATTGAGAATACCCGACATAGTAATCGGTAATCCGAGTGGTATAGGAACATCATTTGTTTGTACTGCCTAAGGTGGGCTTCTGGATTGGATTATCCATCATAGACCTTGAACCTTGGCACTGTAAACTTCTTGAGTACCTCTATCTCCGTTATGTTCTTTGTGAAAGGTGATTGGATGGCTTCATTGTCGGTATCGTCCTCCTGCGGGGTCTTCTTTCTTTTCCTGGAGTCCAGTTGAGCTCTGAGGTCTCCTTGCTTGAGGAACACATTTTTGTGTGCTTGGTGCTTGATAGTGTGATCCCTCTTCTCGTGCCGAACAGAGAGGGTTGATCCCTCCTCGGCAGGAATCTCTGGGAGCTGTCCCTTGGGCGTTTTGGAGCCCTGGAGCTTCCTGCCCTATTGCTCAAGCGATTTCTCAGATCCTCAGGTTATACTTCTCTAATGGAAGGCTCCCGGGACCTGACCGAATTTTGCAATCCTCCGTCGGAGGCTGCAAACTCGTCGAGGCGATTGAGGACATTCACGTTGTCCTTCTCCAGTTGCCGTAACTGGTCCCCAAACTTCTCTTCAATCACCTCAACTAGTTGATGGGCCAGTGGAGCGGACCCTCCAGACTCGATACCCATACTAGTTTGATGAATTTGCTCCCTTGTATGAAAGGTGCCCTTTGTTGGGACTTTCGACGTAGTTCCTTGTTTTTGAATAAGGGGGGGTTGGTAAATCGGTATTCCTTTGTTAAGGACTCTTCCCCTTTTGTCGAGTATTCACAATGATCACTGTTCTTTAGAAAATCTAGTCATTTTTCACAGACGATGCCAGATTGTGCGGGGCACTTTTCGCACAATAGATGAAACGGAAATAGATCTCTCCCACAGGGAGCTCCAACCCATCAGGACGGTGGATCCGACAGCAAGGAATGAGTTGAGAGGACCAAAGGTGGCCTAAGGAGTGATGATGAATTGTTCCTGGGACCGCTGAACTGGTTCTGAAGGCTTACAAGGGATTCCTAGAACACAGAAAATAGGTTAGGAGGGCGTCAGAGTATTTTTTGGCGTATACCCTCCGATGATCAAGTCAGTTCTTTGAGAGAGGGGAAGAAGAAAATACGATTATGGCTCTTGAGAGGTAATTTTGCGTACCTTTGTAATGCATTTTTGAGGACTATTTTATACCTTAAAAGACTCATCATTACTGATAGTCTAGGCAATAGGTAGTCCTCAGAGATGGGATAGTGTGCCTCCTACTTTTCATAGGGAATGTCCCAGTATTGATTGCTCGACCGGACGAACACTTAATGTTCTTTCTTCAATGTAGAGACATTAAATGCTTGGATCCCTTAGTATTTAATGTTTTTACTCCTCGGCTTATTAGGCCATGGTAGACATCTTATCAACTGAGGATTCATTAAATGCCTGTCTCTGATAGTTGCATATTAGTAAGGGTAGTTCTGTCTTCTTACCCCTGATCCTGTACCCTCATGCCACGTATCGATCTCCTATTGATGGAGTGTCTTGTTGGTTCTGCCATCCTGATCCTTTTGTGCAGAGCGCCATCATCATCCCTATTTTAGTTATGACTAGTCAACTGTCAACTTAGTAGGCTCTACATGAGTAGGAGACACGTGGCAAATCAGAGCTCCAGTAGATATCTCTGGAGTCGAGGACATATGCCTGCCTTAGGGTGGAGGTAGACTCAGAGCCGAGGGGCGCTCGTTGCCAAGGGCATTAATGCACCTCGACGCCGAGGGACATATCTTACAGAGGTGGTAAAGGACACGTGGCCTCGACAGAGTCAATGAGTGTTTTTCGGCGCCGAAGACACGTATCACCTGATCTATCTTTTGTTTGAAGAGGCCCATCAACTAGATTTTATGGGGTGTAAATTAAATTTATCCTTGTAAATTTCGTAGATAGCATGGAGTGCACCCTAGTACATATAGTAATAAATATATCATAAATGATGCGAGCGTTGGCCAGCTTTTTTAGTTAAATCAAATTTCTACAAACAAACTACTGCAAAAGTGAACAGACCCGGCATCAGGTCATGTCTAAAACATTCCTTAATTAATTAGAAAATGTAGCCATTTTGCCCCACTTTTTTTTCTTTTGAAAGTTTTTAAGAGCATGCACATACCACCAAAGTTCAATACAAAGTAGGAAAATAGTATTTCCATTGCGGGTTTGAAACGTGGATGATTTGTGGCAGTTACAAGTTCTTTTGTTGCGAAATGCAGTTTAAAATACAAAAACCATATTCTCTGATAGCTACCCGTGAAATCTTAGAAAATGAAAAATTAGAGGACAAATTACATTTTGACTACCCTTGAACTATTGATTTCTTCACATTATCCCCTCAATTACTTGAATTAAATTCACATTGCTACGAATACAAATGTCCATAATCTTTTGGATAACATGTAGGGACAAAATGAAACAAATCCACAAAATTTGGAGGACAAAATGAAATAATTTTAGTCAAATTTATGGCAGACATTAGTCCTTGGGGCAATGTGAGACTAATAATATGGTTGAAGATGTGATGTGAAAAATATGATAACCGTGAGAATAATACGAGAAAAATGTCATAATTGGGGTAATTAAAGTATAATTCACCATAACATTGATCTAACTTTGTCCTATCAGCTGTTGAGTTTTTTATATCATTCTCTTATCTACTAAAATTGATTTCGTATTATCCTAAATTTAGACATCTGTCATGTATTATACAAAATATGTCCATAAACATTCTAGAATGCACGTCTTTAATATTGACAATGTGAAACTAATTATTATAATTTGACTCAAAATTTGAGAAATGGGGCGGCAATGTAAGACGAACAATCGGAGAAGAAAGTCAAAGCTTCAAAAATTTTTTGAATTTGGAGTTATCTTTTATTCACTTCAATGGGCCCACTTCTTTTGTGCTGTGATAAGGGATTAAGTTAAAAACTTTTTTTAGGGCACACACATTAGTATATTTTAATTTTTTTTAATAGATCGTAAAAGTTCGTAAATTTATATTTATTAAAATTATATTTAATACTTTTTAAATGTAGAAGATTAAAAATCGATATACATAAAATTAACAAAAAAATAATAATTAAAATTTTTTATCTTAAATGCGACTAATTATTATTTACAATTAACCCTAGTATGTTTTTATTATTTGAAAGAGTTATAAATTAATTTGTTGTGAGTCTAACTGTTACGTGAGTCTAACTGTTATGTTACGCGCGTACAAATTTTAAAGGGTTTGTGTATAATATTTTAAATATTAGGGGTATGAGTGATTAAGTGACAAGTTTTGAGGGGTCTGAAATGTAATTTTTTCCATTTGTTAATGTGTGCACAAAAAACTCTAAAATCCGTGGGCCGCCTTTTCGAGTCTCACGGATTCTCGCCTCTTTCTGCTTCTCTCGGTTGATCGATCCCTAGCGCCTCCTCCTCTTCGAGTCTCAGAGACTCTAGCCGCTCTCGCCGCCTTCTCTTCGAAGCCACAAGCCAGGTTCTCTCTCTCTCTCTCGCTCTCCTATCCTCTCTGACTCTCTCTATGGCAGTATGTGTAAGTCTTAATTCCTTTTGATTTTCTGAAATTGAAATCATATGATGAGAAAATGATTACAACAATATCTGGAATTGGGAGAAGTGATGAGTAGTCTATTTGTGTTTCCTAAGTCTTGATATGAGATTAATTAGTTATTCTTTTTTTAGAAAATTTTGATGTGTTTGTGCTTCTCTGTATCACTGTATGTTGAGATATATTTGATCTTTGATCTATATAATTTTTTGCCGCTTTGTTGCTGTTTTTAATTGCTGCTTTGTTGCTAGAGTGAATCTGTTTCTGCTTATGTTTCCGATTTCTATTTCTGCTTCTTCTTCAGTTCTTCTGATTCTGCTTCTGTTTTCTGTTTCTGCTTCTTCTTCCGCTTCTGTTTTCTGTGTCTGTTTCTGCTTCTGTTTTCTGTTGTCTGTATTGTGTTTTTCTGTCTCTGCAAACATGTGTTTTATCCGATTGCAAATGTGTTTAACAGAAATTGCAAATATGTGTTTTACCCGATTTTCTAGCCGATTGTGTCTCTGCAAACATNCTTTTTTTAGGGCACACACATTAGTATATTTTAATTTTTTTTAATAGATCGTAAAAGTTCGTAAATTTATATTTATTAAAATTATATTTAATACTTTTTAAATGTAGAAGATTAAAAATCGATATACATAAAATTAACAAAAAAATAATAATTAAAATTTTTTATCTTAAATGCGACTAATTATTATTTACAATTAACCCTAGTATGTTTTTATTATTTGAAAGAGTTATAAATTAATTTGTTGTGAGTCTAACTGTTACGTGAGTCTAGCTGTTATGTNTGGGTAGGGTCGGTCAAGAAATTGGCCATCCGCAAAGCATCGGATAAAACGATGAAATACCATAATTCCTATCTGTTGGGTCGGCTGAACACCCTTACTTTCAGAAGTTTTTTTCTTAAGTTGAATTATAATGAGTTTTAATTTTTGATCTATATGTCATTATTGAACTCTAAAATTTGGGGCCTTTTTAATATGTAGGGCCTAATGCCCATGCTTTTTTGACTCTACTGTTGAGCCGGCTATGAGGTCCAGATCGGAAGGGAAGGTGACTGAAGATCCCAAGTCGCAAAAAGTGGAAGAAGGGAATTTGAAGAATATGACTATGGCGAATTTGGGGAGGAGTGGGGGAGTTTATATTCCGCCATTCAAATTGGCACGGATGATGAAGGAAATCCAAGACAAGAGCAGTGTGGAGTACCAGCGCATGACTTGGGATGCTCTGAGGAAGAGTATAAATGGGCTTGTCAATAAGGTGAATGCTATGAATGTCAAGAACATCATTCCGGAGCTGTTTGCTGAGAATCTGATTCGTGGAAGGGGTCTCTTTTGTCGGTCTTGTATGAAGTCCCAGATGGCTTCTCCTGGTTTCACCGATGTATTTGCAGCTTTGGTTGCTGTTGTGAATACCAAATTCCCTGAAGTAGGAGATCTTCTGCTTAGGAGGATTATTTTGCAGCTACAAAGAGCCTATAAACGGAATGACAAGGTGTTTGTTCATAGTTCCCAACTACCCTTTTGTCGTTACATGTTCATATTGTTTTTCATTTGGTTTTGATTGAATTTATTTGTTGGGTATTGTGTGTTTGACAGCCACAATTGCTGGCAGTTGTAAAATTCATTGCCCATCTTGTAAATCAGCAGGTGGTTCATGAGCTTATTGCTCTAGAGCTACTAACGATTCTCTTAGAGAATCCCACTGATGATAGTGTGGAAGTTGCAGTTGGTTTCGTTACTGAATGTGGATCAATGCTTCAAGATCTCTGTCCCCGAGGCTTACATGGTGAGTGCACAATAAGTCTCAGATATTTGTTACGTGTTATGGTTTTTCTATCTATCTATTTATCTGAATTGTGGTGCTATGAAATGTTTGGTTGTTTACCTTGTTCTTTTATTGTAATAGGGCTGTTTTTCTCCTTTTTTGGTGTAATTTGTGAATGGGAACCTTTTGAGCACCTCCATTTAACAGTATTCATCAGGGAAGCTAATCCACAGGCACATATCCATCTTACTTTGAGAGATTCATTGCTGGAACACCATCAAAAACCTATTATTTAATGTGAGGGGAAATCTATATGACAATTGGGGAGATTTTTCCGAGGGAAGTGAGACATGCTGTAGTCAAACAAAATGTGCAAGATGGCGGTGAAGGAATATGCCAAGGGAACTTAGTGACCAAAGGGTTTTAAAAAAATTGAGATAAAGGCAAAAGTTATGTGATCTCTAATTAATCTGTTGAAGTAGATTTTGAGTTGTGTTCTAGGAGAGAGCTACCCTTTTTCAAAGGTTTACTAGGGTGATAGATATTGATCAAGTTATTTTTATGTGAATAAAGTTTCTAATGGTTAGACGAATTGAATGAGTTTGGGTTGGATTCAGAGAAGATTTCACATTCATTGACTATCTCGGATTTAAAGATTTTGGTAAGTTCTTTGATGTAGATTGGAGGGCAAGGGAACTTAGTGACCAAAGGGTTTTAAAAACATTGAGATAAAGGCAAAAGTTATGTGATCTCTAATTAAGCCATTTAAGTGGATTTTGAGGAGTGTTCTAGGAGAGAGCTACCCATTTTCAAAGGTTTACTAGGGTAATAGATATTGATCAAGGTATTTTTATGTGAATAAAGTTTCTAATGGCTAGACGAAACGAATGAGTTTGGGTCGGTTTCAAAGGAGATTTTGGATTCATTGACTTTCTTAGATTCAAAGATTTTGGTAAGTTCTTTGATGTAGATTTAGAGGGACAGGTTCAGGTATTCAAAGACACTTTATTTTTCCCATAGAATTCTAGGAAATTTGTTTGAAAAAAAGATTGTGGATTTGGTTGATTGGTAAGTTTCACCGGTGGAGTTTTGATTCTCAATCTTCTTTTGCAGATTCTTGTACCTTTATTCAGTGCCTTACTGAGTCAAATTGTGGAGTTAATGTTGGGGTGGTCGGTTTGGAAAAGGGGTGGGGAATGTTATTGTGAGTCTCAACATTTCATGATTTCAAAGCCTTTTTCGTATCTCTTTCATCAAGCTTATCCCCCGTGTGTATATCTTGGTTATCAGAGAATTTATTAAACCCGTAACAACTCACAATCTAGGTACATCAATCCCAAACAGGGTGGGTTCACGATACAGATCACCAAAATGTACGACCCTAAATTGTAATACTAACACTAAATCAATTCGCATTCGAATATGTAGCACAAACATAAAATACATATTAATTGACTACATGTATATAGATTTATAATTATTAATGATTTTAGATAATAGAAAATCAAGGACAAATATAAGATAAATGGTAACTGACTTTTTGGTTACGGATGTTCTATAACATATAATATTGTATAGTACAGCGTTGTGAAAAGCGAGCTTAGGTGTGAAGCGAAGTGAAACGAGCCTTGGTTACCTTGGACATTCAAGGCGAAGCGAGGAAAAAACGAGCTTAGGCGACGAAGCGAGCCAGGCGAGAAAAGCGTTTTTTTTATTTTCTCCTCCTCCTCCTCTTCCTTCTTCTTCTTTAACATTAACAACCAAATGCTAGCAGAGATGATGTTATATAAATATATGTATAAAATAAATTGATTGATTCGTGTAACAGTATCATATGACAATTTGTCTTATTATGATTAGATAATGTTGAATGCTTTGTATTTATGTGATTGCTCATGTTAATCAATTTGCTTGGTTAATCAAATTAATTAATCAATTTGCTATATGCTCTATTTAATTAATCAATTTATGAATGCTTTATTTGGTGGTGATATTAATCAATTACGGTGGAAGTCGAACCCACATTTGCTAACTTTATATTTAGATGACGTGATTATGTCAATTGATTATTTTTAGAATACAATAATGTTCAATATTTAATATCTTGTCTATTTAAAATATGTTGATGTTTATTATTTTGATTGCATTTAAATATTTGATATTTGTAAAGTTAAAATTTGAATATTTAGGAGTAATCAAAGTATGAAACTAAAATATATGCTTATTTCTTATATTGTTCGCTTTGCTTCAATGAAGCGCTTGCTTCGCTTCTTGCCTAGGCCCTCGGGAGACCGGTTTGCTTCGATTCGCTTTACGCCTTAAATAACATTGGTATAGTAGTAAAAATAATCTAGATAAGAGTTCTAAAATGAATTACTGCCCAAAATAACTTACTAGTTAAGCCTATCCCTATCGTACCACGTGCTCAAGCGACCTACGATCTAGGTAACTTTGGTCTACATCCTTGTCTTGTGAATCCCAATATTTTCTGAAATTGGATTTGTCACAAAAACGTTATTCACCTACCTATTGTCTTGCATGATACTGTCTTGTTAGGAGATTTGGTGAATGTCAAAATTATTGAGCAAAATCTGCAGTATTTAAGTATGGAGATATTGCTGTTTTTAGGGAGCTTTGTCTGTTAAACTAACCTATTTTGGATGGAGAAATCAATAATGGTGAGTCTGGCGGGATGAATGGTTATAGTACGTAGTGTATTTTTAAAAATGTTTACTACTTATCGAGTACTTAAACTTATTGATAAATTATTTCATTACCTATAATTATGATTGTGAAATGTTGGTATTTAAAACATTGTATATGCTTGAGAAAAGGATTATTCTACTGAGTGTGTGGTTGTTCACGCGTATCTTTTAATATTTTCAGTTATGGACATATGTTGGTGGACTGCATAGTAAGAATATCGAGATAGAAGATAGTTATGATTTTTATATATTTAGTTAGAGTATATAAACAACAACGTACGATGATATATATTATTGAGGATTTGTAAGTGATTTATATCTTGGTTAATTTGAGAGAATATTTATAGATTGGGACCTTTTAAATGGTTTACTTATAAAGATTTTAGATATTTTGTATATTATGTTCATGATGAAAAATTTTGGATAATTAAATTATAACTTGGGTTTGGGAGGACTTCGTAGGCCTCCATTTGTGTCTCCGGTGTTGAACGATAATGACTTATTTGTGGATATCATGCGAAAGGATGTATGATTTATATGATACAAATGACTAGTTAGGTATAATTATTATGTTTAATGTTCTCACCAATTATCTAAATGCTCGATTTTTAAAAAAAGATTTATTTAAACTAAAGAGATAAGTTTTTAGATGTTTTTACAACAAACCGACATGTGTTTTTGGAATAAACAAAGTAATTTTTTTTATTCGTGTTTTTGTGAAATTTGGGGCGTGACATAGAGGTTCCATGGCAGTGGGGGTAGCGGTGGTATGTGAGGGTGGTGGTGGATTTTGGGGGATTTGGTTGTTGAACGTGGTGGGTTTGTGTATTTCATAGTCGATTTCATCCCATGGTTTCCAAATTTCTCGTCATTACTAATGGCAACTTCTCTGTCATATATAGGAGAAAATATTGAGAGAAAATAGAGGCCATGCCTCATCCCTCACCAATCTATCTTTAGGGAAGGACAAAAAGAGGGAGACAGAGAGAGAAGAACAAATTTTCATAGATTTGTTCCATGATTTGGGTCAAAAAGTAGAGAAGAGAAATGATTATTTTGTACAGCTGAGACATCTATTCTTTCGGGATGTTATGCCCACATTGTGTTGTTTGCAAAAAAAATTTCAATCTAATCTAGGCCAAAAGTGTGATTGCTTCTAAATGGGGCAAAAAATTTGTGTTTTTTGTTTTTTTGATTGGAGAGAGGAGAAGTGAAGAGGTGGATATTGGTCGATTGTTCACTGGTGCTGCTGTTGTGGGAATAGTTTTACTTGTTTTCTTGATCAATTGATGAGTTGTCATCATTTTATTGGTTGCAAAGAACACTGTTGTTGTGTGTGAGAAGATAAAAAAATGAAAGTGTCGAATGGGCCAGTTGTGTGTGAAGAGAGAGATAGAGAGAAGAGTATGAAAAGGTGAGAGAATTGAGTGATAGGACAAAAAATCTAAAACAATTTAATTATTTGATCCTCGTTTGTTTTATTGTGTAGGACATGATGCGATCAAGGTAGAGTTAGTATGCTACTTTGGATCGTGGTTTGTTTTGTAACGGTTATCTGAATCACTTTCGCAATGATAAGATACTTATACAACTATTACCAACAACCCCATGTGAGAAGACATTTTATAATACAAAAAATCGAGTACTGATCTTGTAATATTTACATTATAAATAACAATTTTTTTTCTTTTCTTTAATTATGTAGATTAAAATTAAAGTGAATACAGAGAAAATAAGAGAGAGAGAGAAGAGAGAGAAGTAAGTGTGGATTAGTGAGTTTGTCTCACATTGGAGAGTGTGTTGATTGAGTTAATATTTTTGAGCGGTAAAAAAAATTTTGGAATGAGTTTTTGTATTATTGGATCAAAGTGGATAAAAATTAGATAAATCATGACCGTTGTGTTTTTATTAGTTGAGAATTCAACTTTCAGACTGTAATATTATCTAGATATATTTAGATATATAATAAATCTAATATTCATTTTATATTTTTGATAAAATTCCAAAACGAATTATAATTCAAGACGTGTTGGCTAATGGTTTTAAATAATAAAGCTAGCCATTACATATTTGTATTATGCCAAAAATCTCAAATCACATTAAATCAAAAAAAAAACCCATTAAAGGTTATATTGGGATTGCTTGGATCATGGATTGAGTTAGGATTTGAATTACAATTTTGGGTTGAGAATTTGGGCAAATGTGGATCGCAAAGCCACTCTATTCCAGTTGTGCAATGTCGGTTTGCGGGACACTTGGGGTGTCTATGATCTTGATATCTATGCTCCAAACGGTTTCATAGAGTTGATAATGGCAAATAGAAGAAGAAATTCATTATTAGCATTGAGATTGAATCTGGAGATGTGATTGGTAGTGACAATTGTGTTATTTCTGAGATTGTTAACTATTTCTCTAAGTTAATTCATCTGAGGGTATTGCTAGACCTTGTGTTGAAGGTTTGGATTGATGTCCTATTGGTGAGAGTACTTCTAGATGGCATGAGAGATCTTATAAGGAATATGAAATTAGATTTGCAGTCTTTGAGCTAAGTGGTGATTAATACTCGGTCCGGATGGCTTTACTTGGCTCATTCTTCAGATGTGTTGGGTTGTGACAAAGGGAAATTTTTTATATAGGAGTTCTTTGAGAATGGGGTTGTTAACTCTTTTACCATGCCACCTTTATTTTCCTAAGAAGGAGAGGTCTTCTTTGGTTAAAGATTTTCGGCCAATTAGTTTAGTTTCTATCCTTAATAAAATTTTGGCCAAAGTCCTTTATAGGAGAATCCAAGAAGTTTTTCATGAGAGTATCTCGTGTTCCTAAGGTGCCTTTGTTCGAGGAAAGGCCAATCTTGGATGTGGTGCTTGTTGCAAATGAGATTGTTGAAGGGAACAGAGAGAAGAAGAAAGAATGATTTATGTTCAAGGTTGCGTTTGTGAAAGCTTATGATATGGTGGCTTGGGATTTTTGGAACTGGAACCAACATAGATAGTAGGGAGCCACTACCCCAATCTCCAAACTTCTCCTCCTACCACTTCCCCTTCTCCAACAGTTCAACAAGTCCGCCACTTATGTTGGCATAACCCAAGCCTTATAATGTGAAAATAAGTGCCCACACCTCCACAACCACTAATAGATATTGGATACAGCTATTTTGGTCGAAGTATCCATGCTTCATAGGTGATACTAATCTGACACAAGATTCCTGATACTGTTAAGGTATCTGTGAAATTCTATATTGCTGCCATCTCAAGTTTGTCAATCATAGTGATTGCTATATTTATATTTTTTTCTTGCCACATAGGTTTTTTTTTTTTTTGATAGGAAACAAACATTTTATTAATAAGACAAAGGAAGCATTACAATCTAAAAAGAAGTTGGACAAGAAGTCCAGCCTAAGAAACAAACCAGCAAACTGGCCAACAACAGAAAAGAAAACACCACCGCCCCAATCAATGGCAGGAAGCTGTTCAATTGGAAGTGATACAATATAAAGGGACATCTTCGAACTCCTTAGTCACCGAGGCCCATAAAGAAGCTAAAAAATCAATCCTCTCCCATAATCCTTCCATCACTTCTGCCCAATCTTCAAAAAGTCTCGTATTTCTTTCCATCCAAACAACCCAAACAATAGCAAATAAAGCGCAATGTCATAATGTCTCCCCTTTCCCTCCTCCTAAACCTCCAAGATCCACAAAACATATTGATGAAATAGGTTCTATTCATGGGGTTTTGCTATTCTGTTGAGTTTATGACAAATGCTGTATCTTCTTTCTGTCAGATGTGGGCCCTAAAAATTTGCTGCTTACCATGATCTCCACACTTTGCATTCATTTTCTTTTTGTTTGACGATATTGTGTTTTTTGTTGTCAATTTATACAGGTATATTTGAGCGTTTTCGCGGAATTCTTCACGAAGGAGAAATTGATAAACGAGTTCAGTTTTTGATAGAAGGCCTTTTTGCAATTAGAAAAGCCAAGTTTCAGGTGCAGTTTCATTTATTTTTCATAAACCCTTGAGTCTTTTCAATTTGAGTACTAAAAACTGGAATTGCTTATGTGAAGTTTACTTGCACAGGGATACCCAGCTGTTCGACCAGAACTGGACCTTGTAGAGCAAGAAGATCAATTAACACATGAAGTTTCTCTTTCAGATCAAATAGATTCAGAGATCGCATTAGGTTTATCTTTGTTTATGACTTTTTTGCCTCTGCTTGGTAGTTCTCTTCTTGGTCTTATTCGATTGTAATGTTCCTTATTGACTAATTTCAGATATTTTCAAGCTGGATCCTCAGTTTTTGGAGAATGAGAAGCGTTATGAAGAATTGAAGAAGACACTATTGGGTGAGGAATCTGAGGATGAAGCAGATTCTGATGCAGCATCCGATGATGATGATGATGAGGATGAAGAAACGGATGAAGATGATGAAGAGACGATGAAAATAAAGGACGAAACAGAGACAAATCTTGTGAATCTCCGAAGGACTATTTATTTGACCATTATGTCGAGTGTTGATTTTGAGGAAGCTGGTCACAAATTATTGAAGATCAAACTAGAGCCTGGTCAGGAGGTATGTATTGCGATTTTTTCCTTCTGTATTTGCACTACAACCAAGGGCTTTTGTAGATAAGGATCCCGACCAAAGCAAATTTAGCAGACACTGCTATTTATCTATGATTTTGTTGGGTGAATGCATGTCTGACATTGGCAGTTGATATATTAGCATTCAGCATGAAATATCTTAAATTTATTAGGTTACAATTGGTGAACCTGAAATCTATGACCATACATTATTGCTCTGTGTGGTAAAGGATCTCTTCCAAGGGGTGGGCTTGGTTGGGAAAGGTCTAGAAAGTGCAGCACCCTTTGGAAATTGTGGTCTTTTGTTTTTTATGACCAAGGAAAATGTGAAACGTCTAAATGCACTATCAGGGCATGTTTGTTTTTGAGCAATACTACTAATACCTGATTTACTAATCTGCTGACTTCATGATTCATAACCATTGGCTTGACAGCGGGGTGCAGTATTTGGTAGGACTCACTATCAATACAATGGTTGTAATGGATTAGATCAGAAAATTAGGTCCAAATAGTATTTTATTATTATTTATATTTCAAATTTGAAATATCAAAAAAAGGTGGGCGAGAAAAGTTTTTAGAAGTCTTTCACTTAAAGGCTTATGTTGCAGCTGACTGATGAGATGCCACTCCTTGTGCAATCCAAATTCATAGCTGTTGTAAGGACTAAAGAACAGCTTTTGCGAAATCTTTTGAAGAAAAAATAAGACACTAAATGCATTATTCGTTGAAAAAGAGACATTAACTGCACTGTTTATCGAAAAAGAAACATTAAATGAATTATATATTAATATTTTTGTTCAAGGCAGGATTAAGGAAAAATGATTTGAACGAAGTATAGAATAAAATAGATAGGAAGGCAGGAGAATATTTCAAAAATATGTAGTGTCATGCTTTGGGGCCTGCACCGTACCTGAAGCGGACTGCCGCAAGGCAGGGATAGTAATGACCCTTTTATCATCGTCCTGTAGAAATTTAAATTTCATCTCATTGATTCTTCTTATTAGGGCAAACAATCTAATCACTGTGAGTAGTATTTGACATATCTTTTGATACTTAACTACTCACATTTTTAGATTTTCCTAATAAAAAATACTGTGGTCTTTTTATGTTCCTTGCATTTTCTTTTTGTTTTTGTGGCTTAAGCATCTAGGTTCTGCTATTCCTTTATTCAAATTGCAGTTTTGACAAGCTTACTCCACATAAACCTGAAAATTTATTGAGTTTGAGCTGGCCTATCTATGCAGATGGAATTATGCATTATGTTGTTGGAATGCTGCAGTCAGGAGAGAACTTACCTCCGGTATTATGGCCTATTGGGGCAGCGATTTTGCATGATCAACAAGGTCCATCAAGAAAATTTCGAGAAATGTTTTGTCCAGCAATATTCGATGATTCATCGGCTTGAGACAAATAAGTTGCGTAATGTTGCCAAATTTTTTGCTCACTTGCTTGGCACTGATGCTCTTCCCTGGCATGTTTTATCATATATACGTCTTACTGAGGAGGACACTACTTCTTCTTCCCGAATTTTCATTAAGATTCTCTTCCAGGTAACTTAATTATATGGTTTTCATTGTTTGTCCCTCTCAATATTGGAAACCCTCTTTTTTGTTTATGATCTTAGCTTGCTTGAGGATTTAATGCCCCCTGTCAAGTTTAGTTTTGATAGAAAGAATTATGGAAGAATTGTATGAATTTGATACCTCTGTCTCACCCTCGACTCATATTTGTGCGTACGATAAACATAAAAGATGAGGCTGCACTTATTACAGCATGCAAAATTGGACTAACTAATATTCTCAACAAGGTCCTCAAGTTATACATATCATATACCTCGGCTTGGAATAAGTACTTGTCAGACGATACGATTTGACGCATTTGTAAACATATCTATGAGTTGATCCTCAGACTTCACTGTCGTAATATTTCCACTTAGTGTCCTTCTCCAAATAAGGTGACAGTCAACCTCGATATGCATGGTTTAAAGCGCCATTAGCACTGTCCATCTAGCAGAGACTTCATTCTCAGACCACATTCACACTGTCGTGGAACATTATTTAACCTACCTCTCAATCTCAGCCATTTATATGTATGCAGTGATCATAAAAGATGAGTATACCGCACATGGGTACGCTTATTACAACATATAAAAGAAACGTGAACACTACAACTCCTAACACCTCCATATATCTATCCAGTGCAAAATTTTTGTCCTTGGTTGTCCTTGAATTGCAAAAGATAGGAGTTGCACATGAGCCTTGTTCATGGATTTTTTTTTTGCTTGAGCTTTATTCATGGATTTGGCCGAAGAAGCTCTTTATAATGGCTGCTGGTTGGGTTATACCTTTAAAGAGATGAGTCATTGCCATTGCAATTGCTGCACATCTTTTTCCTTCATGTTATCATAGTAGAGCGCTTCTCTCTCTCTCTCCCCCCTCTTTTATTGGGGGATGCTTTTACGATGCGTTCCTTGTTTGTAATTTTGCCCATCCATGTATAAAGTAACCTCGCGAGGCTTTTCTTTTTATGTCAATTATCATCCCCTGTTCTCCATGAGCTGTTAACTTACAACTTTGTATGCTTTCTGGTGCAGGAATTGTCAGAGCACCTAGGGATTCGCCTGCTTAATGAGCGTCTAAATGATCCTGCAATGCAAGATTCATTTGAATCAATTTTTCCGAAGGATAATCCCAAAAACACTCGGTTTGCCATTAACTTTTTCACTTCTATTGGGCTTGGTGGCATTACAGAAAACTTGAGAGAGTATCTAAAAAATATGCCACGCCTTATCATGCAACAACAAAAGCCTGTTTCTGAGTCAGATGACGAATCTGGTAGTTCTGGTTCTTCTGATTCAGATGCATCTAGTTCAGAGTCGGAATCCGGGTCATCAAGCTCTGAAGAAAAAGTAAGTGATGATAGACGGAAGAAACGAAAGAGGAAGTGAAAGTGATGACAGACGGACGAAACATTGAGGGATACTATCGAGTCCTGACCGTCTAGTCAAATAGAGCTTTGTATCCCTGCAACTGTAATGTAGTTCTGTGTATTTCACGATTTGTACAATATGCAAATGTCTGTGAAATTCCACAAGTGATGTTTTCACTCTGGAAATCCTATTTTGTGTGTCTCACATTGACGCAGTTAATGGTTCAGTGAGCTGTCTTTTTAATTTTAATTGGCTCTCGACGTGTTAGAATCTAAAACTTGTGGTGGCCTTTGTAATAGGTATGCGGTGGAGTATGAAACTAATTCAAATTGGTGAGGTGTAATGTGAGAAAAGCAATAATAAAGTGAACAAAGTGGAATGAGAATAACAGTTTAGGGAGACATTATAATTTGCCTGGTAGACGTGAATTTGTAGAAAGAAAACCAGACTCCATGGACTTGAGTCATTTGGCGGACTCATATTCGATTTTGGTCGAAGTCTTTGCGGGGTTGTTTGGTATGTGGGTTTAAAAACATGGGTTTGGGAGTAAATCCCCTTAAACTCATGTTTAGCAACCATGAAGTATGAATAGAATTTTAAACTCGACCCAGTCATGAAGCTCACATACTTGGGTTTAATGAAACCCAAGGGGGGTGGGTTTCATTTGTGGGTTTGAGGGTTTAATAAGCAAATGATATTTATACCCCTATATATTATATATATCTCATATATACAAATTAGTTAAGGAGTACAATAGTCATTTATATACAAATATATTATTATAAGAGTCATATATCCCTGCGTATACCAAACATGGGTATGGACAACATTAAATGTTGAATCCCATCTTTGAATCTCATTTTTGGGTCAAAACCGGGTTTGAATAATCCAATCTAAACCCCTCCCAAAAAACATACCAACACAGGCTCTAGGGGTTTTGGTCTGATAATTGAATCATCACATTCGGTAGTCATTACGGTAGGGAGCATTCCAACCCTCTTATTCCAACAATCACACTTGTTTGTTAATTGATTTAAGAAAAATTCTCATTTGAGCCTTTCAATGTGTATGATTCGACTTATCGAACAAAGGTGACCTTGAAATTGAACTTCTTTCCTTTTTGAGAATCCATTGGTTCTGGTAGTCACAATAAATTTCAATTCATTAAACAACTAGGTCAAGAAGTAAGAAATAAAAATATATGCCTACAATGTGGCTATATGCAATTCAAGGGTAACCACGCCCTGACACCAATTGAAAATAGAGAAGTGTTAAAGATCTTTTCCTACAATTATACACGCAAAATCACAGACACGACCTAGAGAGGGGTGAATAAATTAATTTAACGTCCCANTCCTACAATTATACACGCAAAATCACAGACACGACCTAGAGAGGGGTGAATAAATTAATTTAACGTCCCAATTGAACAAACACCAAATTTGAACCTGTTAACCACAATTATTAGAGTGCGTTTGGTAATATTTTCGTTTTTATATTTTTTTATTAAAAAAAAACTAATTTTTATTTTTTTGGTGATAAAAATTAAAAATATAAAACATATTTGATAGTCATTTATATTTAAAAAAATGGTGAAAACAAGAATAAAAAACCTGTTTAGTATTATAACAAAAATTTACCACCCAAACTCCACCAACCAACCCAACTGACCACCCAAAACCACTACCCAACCCCAAATCCCACCACCCAACATCACCATTGAAACCTACCACCGAAACCCACAACCCACAACCACCATTGAAATCCATTACCACAACCACTGAAACCCATTACAACTACAGAAACCCAACTGCACCCCCACCACTGAAACCCACTACCCCTGAAACTCTTCAGAAAACCTACAACCAATCCCCGTAACCCACCACCACCCAACACCACCACTACCCCCGAAACCCAACCCTGCAACTCCTCAACAAAACCCATCAAAGAAGGGCGAGAGAGAGAGAGATTTGAAAAAAAAAAGTGAAGAGAGAGGGGCTTTTTATATTAAAACAAGAAAATTAACTTTTTGTTGCTAAGGAGGATCGAAGTCAGGATCTTATTAAATGAAACATTTTGAACCGTGTTTTTTTTTTTTTTGGATGTTTTCAAAAACATTATTTTGGATGTTTCCATATTTTAGCTTTGTTTTCAAAACGGTGCAGTTAAAAAAAAATAAAAACATTCGCAAATGCTTTTTTGGTTTTTTTTTTAAGTCATAAAATGAAAAAAAAAAAAAAAAAAACACAAGGTTACCAAACGAAACCTAAATTAATTAGTCAATTGGTCAATCAAAGCCTTCGAACCCCTTTTTCTTCAACAAGAACAACCCGCCCAACAATCTAACCTTCTAATATGTCAACTACCAATCCACAACCAATTTGATGAATATGCAAGATATATCAATCGAAGAGTCATTCCATCAAGCACAACATATGTGTGGGTGTGCAATTGCATGTGCGTATAAAAATTAAAGCAATAAAGAGATCATCCACAAGACAAGTAATTTTACGTGGAAATACTCTCAAAAAAAGCCACTGAACTGATCTTAGTTCAGTTAACCTAATTCACTAAACTCAAATTCAATTACAAGGATGTAAGTCAGACACTTTCTTCCTTGTCAATCTCATCCAAATTCACTCACTGAAGTCTTAAATAGTTTCACTTGGATGCACTCACCTCAATGAACTGTCTAGGCTTTAAGCAATCTTTTAAGACACACCCAAGATTCTTGGTTTGTACACAACCCTCTTACCTTGAGCTATTCTCCTTATAGTAATTATTTAGATGAATTTCACTGAGAATATTGGAAGGATAAAATAAATTCAAAGTTCAGGATTTATCATTGTCGTGATGGTGATTAGTCTTTTCATCCTATATACATTGAGAATCTCAATATGAGCATCAAGTTTGGAGGCACCGTTCAAGTTGAAGATCACCCATACCCTTACTTTTCTTGAAAAGAAGAATTAGAAGCTCATGTGTCGTAAGTGTGGTTACTCTTTCTTTCCAATACAATTGGGGATTAGAATGTCGAGAGTGCAATTATATGATTTGCACAACTTGTAGTGAATCTTGACCTTGGTAAAAATTTTGGTTCTTGTTTGGAGCATGGAAATGTAGAATTCGTTTGAGAATTTTTATAGTCTGTTCACACCCAATATAACTTGATTAGTTTCACTTTTTTTTTCACTTCTGTTTTAACCTGTCAATGTAAGCTATTAACTTTCACAGCTTCTCTAAGTGATAAAATTGCTTGTAAACTTTAAACATGCTCAGATCTATCCCTAACTAGCTTCACACCAATGTTTCTGGCGGTTGGAATGTGGTTCATAGGTATTATTATCAATCACCTTCTTGTGTCTTTAGGAAACCCACCCGACCCGAGGTTAACACTTTATATCACCATTAGATAGAAGTTCACAAGGTGCTTTGGGAGTTGGATTGCACTGAATTTATTGTCCTCAAAGTATATAACGAACTAGGCTGCATTGTTATTGTAGTATCCTTCTCCTTGTTAAGGTTCTAATGAAGATAGCGAGAAAGATTGTGATGAGTATCGTGGGCATGTATAGCGAGAAAGATTCGATTAGGCAGAGGGCGCGGAGAAGTGATGGGTCCCTTGCATTTAACTTCCTACAAAAGATTTGTCGAAGGATGCAAAGCAAGTTGTAGAACTGCAGGGACTGAACCAACCGGAAAACTGGAGACAACATTAGCTAGCAATTTGTTTGCTGCGATGGAGATTCTAAATGAATGCTTATTTAAAAACTTTGCCCAAGGTATGGGTTTCAGTCTTGTTACTGCTAATGCTAAAACTCATAGTAGAGTTGAGGAATATATTTGATTCCACATAGTATAGCCACGTTCATTGGCTTTATCTATAATCATATAATTCCCTTCATTGAAATTATAGCTATGCATTAGTAACTAATTTTGCCTTTGGTATACACCAAGTAATCCTTTTAAGTGGAAATGGAATTGATGGGGAAATAGAATGAAGTAGAGAATGAAATGCAGTGTACATTTTAAGCACATGGATTAAATTTTTGAATAGAAATGGGAAAAAGATCATAGAAGATAGCACAGAGCTCGCTCAAGCGGTCTCCATGGTCGCTAGAGCGGTGCTTGCCTTAATCGTGTTTAAAATGCAGTTTTCATTCTATTGACAACCGCCCTTCCACCAATCGAGCGGTCATTCGCGAATCTAAGTTTTCTTATTTATTAATACTATCCTTATTCTGGACCTATAAATAGGGAGTGCCTTTCCCACATCTAGGTCAAGCCTTGAGAGTGTATTTTGAAGAGAGAAATCTATTTTTCAACCTTGAGAGATTCTACCACTACCTAGATCCCTTAGATCCAAAGGCTACCACTAGTGATTTTTTCCATCTCCACAACTTGGAGTAGAAGAGCTTGAACAAACTCATTAATGTGTGCATACCAAAGATTGTTGGTATACCCATAATTGCTTGAGGCCTAAACAAACCGTACGACGGGAAATTTCAATTGAAGGTGGAAGGTTTGTGTCCCCCTCACAAACACGGTCTTGGAAGGAGTGGTGGTGGTGTGGTCACTAGTGTGTCCTAAGTCTTGTTTGTTACCACACTCTTCCCTATAGACAATATTTTATCAAATTTCTTTGATCCTGGGGAAAGTCTTATCGAGAGTTCTTGTGATTCTTGAAGGTCTTTATCAAGTTTTATCAATTTAAATTCTAGACTATTTTTCTTAACTCTACAAGCTTGTGACACTCTCTTTCTATAAAGTTCATCTAGTCGCTAAGAGATTTATTATTCCCTTCAAGCCCACAAATTTGGGTTTTGGACTTCACTAAGTGGGTGAAGTGCTTTATGTTCTTCTTCTCTAGCATTAAGCCCCGCACTCCAACTAAGCAATTTATTCTTTTGTTTGAGGCAATCTTCATACAATTGCTCAAACGTAACATGAATGTCGTCAACACTCTCAGAGTCATCCTCACTTGAGGAAACCTCAACATTGAAGTCATCTACCCCGTGGTAGGACTTGATTCTTCTTTTATCTCTTTCTCAACTTTATCTCTTGAAATTTCTCT
>CAUOFW020002014.1:610387-635992 GCA_963454935.2 Ilex paraguariensis
GGGGGGGGGGGAGGGGGAGAAGTGTGTGCCAACAAAAGCTGTACAATTTTTATCATCTTCTTGGGAGGAAGTCTCACTAGAAATGGTCTTGGACTCACTATAACTCCATTTAGCCTTCATGGCCTTTGCGCTTTCTTTGGACAAATCTTTCATCTTTTGATTAGGACATTTTGCAACCAAGTGTCCAAACCTTTTGACACTCAAAACATTGGAGTCCTTGCACCTTTTTCTTAGCCTCTTGCTGTAACGCCCTAAAATCTACATTGGACGACATTACTATTTAAAATCATTCACATCATGAGAGCAACTAATAAAATCCATAAATAAAAAAAATTTCATTCATCATCTATAATATCTACAACATCATCCAAAAGAATATGTCAAACCATGACCATTACATCCAAAAGAATATGCCAAACTATGACAATTACGTCCAAAAGAATATGTCAAACTATTATCTCGCAGCAGAATAAGGAAAAGATTAACATGAACATTATCTCAAAATGAATCTCCTAGTTTTGAACATAAAAAGAACAATTCTAGACATTCCTCTCTGGATCCACATGCCTATCCACTTGAGCTTCCCAAGGTACTTGTTCGTCAACTCCGAGCTCTTCCTCTAAACCAAAATCTGAAAAGAAAAATCCTCCCAAACTCGAACAGGTTTGAAAACATATAAAACAAGTCGGTCTCATTTCACAAATATCATATATAACTTTTGAAAGAAAACAATGACAGTTCATCCGATCTCAAGTTTAAGTAATATCAATAAATTAAATAAAGAAGTAAAACCAATTCCCAATAATAAACAATTTCCAACCATAAACCATTTCCAACAAGTTCTTGTAATAAACCATTTCCACAACAATAAACAATAACCCATAATTTATACCATTACCCACAATGTATCTCAGGTATGATGTATGACATCACATGAATAAACGCATTGAGAATATCCTGACCCACACACATACATCCAATCCTCGCAAGGATATTCAACTTTAGGAAAGATGTATACCAATGCATTGGTAGCGACGAATTCAACCTAAGAATAGTATACTAACCCTCAACCTCGATACTACGTGAGCGAATAGTGGTTTGATCATCGCAAGGCATTGACCCCACTACGAGTGGTAGGGAACCTTTAAACCCACTCGGAGTAAGAAACGCATCTACTCATTCTAAGATACCCGGTCAACGGTCACCCATGATCATCCAAACGTCCACAAGAGATACAATACAAACCCATTTCCTCAAGTCACAAACAAATCCAAAAATTCCCAAATTTCACATGTATTATTCCAATAGAATAATTTAAGAAGATATGCAAGAGATCATAAAAAAATACCATTTTATTGTTCAATACAAAGCACTAGAGTTTTGAAATCAATAATAAAGGAATATTGAGAGAAAACTCTATTTTTCTTGAAAACTAGGGTTTTCAAGATAAGAAAAAGATATTTCATGGCTATCCAACCATAGCTTCCATCAAAACATGGTAATAATTGCAAGAGTATCAAGAAATAATGGTTTCATAGCATATATATAGGATTGAGAGTCAAAACATACATATATATATGCCCTAGCCTCAATGAACAAGAATAGGAAGAAAATAGTACCTTGCTTCCTTAGCTTTTGTGTGAGAACTAGAAGATTTGATCTTTCCCAACTTGAATCAACACTTTAATCTCTTGTTTTTCCTATTCTTTCTTCCTCTCTAAGCCTGTCTAGTGGTTAGAATGGGTGAAATGAGGTGAAAATTGGAGAAAACACCCAAAACAGGCCTGGGTCGTGAAGCCGCCTGTCTGGCGCATCCAGACGCGTGTTTCTTTGCCTAACTTTCTGTGAAACGCGTCTGGGCGTGTGTCTATTCCCGTTTGGATGCGGGTGACAAAATACCCTCAACTTTCAGATCGATTTTGACCTATTTAGAAATTGATTCAGAAAATTTTCTTGAAATACACTTTTGTAGCACTTGAAGTCTAGTTTCTACTGTCTAGAAATCAGATCAATTAGAGTTAGGAGTAAAAAGTTATATAAATACTAGGAAGTGTCCAAAATCCTTTTTACCTAAATTTTATCTAAAATGTGTTTAAACTCTGGAATACTTTATAACTTCCAATTCATACCCTATTACCTTGCCTAATATTTTTATTTCTACTCTTACAATTCACATAGTTCATGCATACATCATCACATATATTAACATTTCAAAAATAATTACGTTGATATATAAAGATAAGAATGTGGGGGTTTAAACTTGCTGAATGTTCTTTCCCCCCTTGTTCTCTCTTCATTCCTTAGGATTTTTAGGTCTACTCGACTTTGCCTTTGACCCGGAATGGACTCAATACCTCTAGCCTTTACATAGTTTCTAATCTTTGTTGTAAAGTAGGCAATGTCCTCACATCCCAACCAAGGTGACTCGGAATCATCTTATTCTTTTAATATTGAGATCAAGGCAATTCGCCAACTCAAAAGTCAATATTAACCCAACTAGGTATTCTACGGACACCTCATTCAAGTTAAATCTTGTCTCTAAGGTTATTACCATAGCTTGAAACCTCTCTGGTAGAGATCTCAATATTTTCCATGTATGTGTGGATTCTTCATACTTGACACCAAGGGTAAAAGATGTGACAATGTCACTAAGTTTAGCATAAAAATCACTTAAGGTTTCATATTTTTCTATACTCAAGGTCTTAAACTATGAGGTGTACCATTGAAGCCAAGACATTTTCACCAAAGGATTCCCTTCATGGGAGACTTCCAAGATATCTCAGGTTTCTTTGGAGGTCTCGCAATTGGAGATTCTACGAAACTCATTGGGTGTAACGATCCTATGAAATTCATTGGGTGTAATGACATTGAATATCGCATTCAAGACTTTTAAGTTCCACCCTGCACACTCGTACTCGATTTTAGTCCAAGTTTTTAGGATTTTTTTTAATTCAGCCATCGAATTACTATTGTTGATATACGTGAAGGTAAGAGGGCTCCAACCCTCTAATACCAACAACCACACTCGTTTGTCGATTGATTTAAGAAAAGCTCTCATTCAAGCCTTCCAATACGCATAATTTGACCTGTTGAACAAGGTTGGCCTCGATGACTAACCAGTAGTCAAAACTATGTGCAATTTAAGGGTAAACACGTGGTGACACCAATTGGACAGGGAGAAATGTTAAGAATCTTCCTACATGATTATACACGTGGAATCACAAGCATGAACTAGAAGGGGTGAATAGGTTAGTTAAACTTCCCGATCGAACAAACACAAAATTTTGACCTATTAATCACAACTACCAAATTAATTAGTCAATTGGTCAATTAAACTCCAATCCATAAATCCAATCCCTCCAATAAGCCAACCGCCAACTGCCAATCCACAATCAATTTGATGAATATACGAGATATAGTAATCAAAGAGTCATTCCATCAAACACATAGTGTGTGTGTGTGTGTATGCAATTATTTCCATCCAATTTTTCCAACAATTTAAGACGAATCAAACCCAATGGAGAATTCTGTGATAGCTACTTCTACTATTTCATCTGCTGGATCAAACGATCTTAACAAATTGTTTCGATTCAGTGGACAGTTCTTCAAAAGATGGGCGAAGAAAGTCCCGTTCTATCTCAAACTGATGAAGGTGGCATGGATTCTCACTTCAAAAAATCCAAACAAGGTGAACAAGGAAGGTATGACTGCAGAAGACTTAGCAGAGCATGAAAAGAATTTAGCACTATGGGAGGCTGACAAAGATAATTGTCGCAATTATTTGCTCAATTGTCTTTCCGATGAGTTATATGATTACTATTCCAATTCCTATTCTTCTAACAAGAAGATTTGGAAAGCTTTGGAGGCGAAGTATGACATAGAAGAAACAGGGATGAAAAAAATATGCTTATACCGCTATTTTAAATTTCAGATGGTGGAAAATAAATCTATAATTGCTCAAACACATGAGTTACAGATGATTGTTCACGAAATTGTGCTCGAAGGAATCAAGGTAGATGAACAGATGCAAGTTGCAGCAGTTATCGACAAATTGCTGGGTTCATTGAAGGAGTATTAAAAGGGACTTCGTCATAAGCAATCAGAATTAAGCATGGTGAATCTAATGGCTCGGCTTCAAATTGAGGAAGAGGCCAGAAAAAAAGACAAGACCAACGACGCTAACGAAAATCTCAATGGCAATGGTAATGGAAACAACAATAAGGTACATTTTATCACATCTAATGATAACATCTCTAATGGTCAAAATAATAGAAACAGTGCCTATTTGAAGTCTAGAGGTAATAACATGGAAAAGTTTAATAGGGCTTCAAATAAAAATCATTTTCAAAAGAAAAGGAATCTAGCACCAAACCAAGGACTCCCTTCCAAACAACCACCATATAATAAAAATAATCAGTCAAATAATGGTGCTTGTTTTGTTTGTGGAAAGTCTGGCCATTTTACAAAAGATTGTCATTTTAGAAAACGGGGTTATGCTTCTCACGCTAATGTGACTGAGGAACCACTTGTGGCCATAATTTCTGAAGTTAATTTTATTGAGAATAGTGAAGGGTGGTGGGCAGATTCTGGAGCTTCCAGGCAAGTCTGTCATGATAAATCTTGGTTCAAGTCTTTTTCTCCCGTTGAAAATGATAAAAAAATGTTGCTTGGTGATTCACATACTGTGAGTGTTTTGGGCATGAGAGATGTCCAACTCAAATTTACCTCTGACCGAGTTTTGACTCTAAGAGATGTTCTTCACACTCCTGAAATCAGAAAGAATTTGGTTTTTGGTTATCTTTTAAATAAGGCTAGTTTCAAACAAATCATAGAATTTGATCAATATGTTTTGACCAAGAATGAGTCATTTGTTGGGAAAGGTTATGCTTGTGATGGTATGTTTAAGCTGAATGTTGAAATGAATAAAACTACTTATTCCGTTTATATTGTTTCTTGTGTGAATATGTGGCATGCTCGTCTTTGTCATGTTAATAGAAAATATTTGAAAAATATGAGCCATTTAGATTTATTGCCTAAGTTACACAATAATTTTGAAAAATGTGAATATTGTAGCACGACAAAAATAACAAAACAACCTCTTATCAAAGTAGAAAAAAATTCTGAATTATTAGAATTGATACATACGAACATATGTGAATTTGAAGGAATTTTGACTCGTGGTGGAAAAAGGTATTTTATAAATTTCATCGACGACTTTTCAAAATACACTTATGTTTATCATATGAAAAATAAAAGTGATGCTTTTGAAAAACTCACCATTTTTATTAAAGAAGTAGAAAATCATTTTGATAGAAAAATTAAACGATTTAGAAGTGATAGAGGTAGAGAGTATGAATCACTTGGATTAATTAAACACATACAAGTCTTTAGGAATAGTTCATGAAACTACACCACCATACTCTCCTCAATCTAATGGTGTAGCTGAACGTAAAAATAGAACTTTGATCAACTTAACCAATACTATGTTAGCTAGTTCTACTGCACCTAAAAATTTGTGGGGAAAAGAAATTTTAACTAAAAATTATGTTATGAATAGAGTTCCCGTAAACAAAATCTAGTTACTCCTTATGAACTGTGGAGAAAAAGAAAGCCCAACTTGAATTGCATTAGAGTATGGGGCTGTTTAGCTTATGTTAGGATGACTGATCCTAACATTCCTAAATTAGGAATAAGAGCGACTAGATGTGTATTCATTGGATATGCACTAGCTAGTAAAACATATAGATTTGCAGACCTAGAGAATAATGTGGTAATTGAATCACTAGATGTTATATTTCATGAAGATAAATTCCCTTTTAAATATAAAAATAGTGGGGGTGATGATAATATACCAAACTCTAGTGATATTCCTAGTTCATCATTGATCGAAAATATAGAACAAAAAGAATATGAACCTAGGAGGAGTAAGAGGAGTAGAGTAGAGAAAGATTTTGGTTCAGATTACATTGTTTATAATGTTGAAGGGGATCCAACCAACTTAAAAGAAGCCTTAACATCTTCCGATTTAGACTTATGGAGAGAAGATGTAAATGATGAATATGATTCACGCATAACAAACAAAACATGGAGATTGGTAGATTTACGTCCTGGTTGTAAAACTATAGGTTGTAAATGGGTGTTAAAGAGAAAGCTCAAATCTGATGGAACGATAGAAAAGTATAAGGCGAGATTGGTAGCTAAAGGTTTTAAACAAAAAAAAGATTTAGATTTTTTTGATACATTTTCTCGTCTTTAGAATTACATTCATAAGATTGGTAATATCTATAGCTGCTATACATAATTTAGAAATACATCAAATGGATGTAAAAACAACTTTTTTGAATGGTGATCTAGGGGAAGAAATTTATATGGACCAACCAGAAGGGTTTATTCAAATAAAAATGAAAATAAAGTTTGTAAATTAACTAAATCTTTATATGGCCTTAAACAGGCGCCCAAGCAATGGCACG
Organism: Ilex paraguariensis; assembly: GCA_963454935.2. Lineage (NCBI taxonomy): Eukaryota > Viridiplantae > Streptophyta > Magnoliopsida > Aquifoliales > Aquifoliaceae > Ilex > Ilex paraguariensis. The sequence goes on from CAUOFW020002014.1 coordinate 616,858, forward strand.
AAAAATTTGATCAGTGTGTTTTAGCTTATGGGTTTAAGGCTAATGAGAGTGACAAATGTATTTACTCAAAGTCTAAAAATGGTGAACATATTATTATTTGTTTATATGTTGATGATCTTTTGATATTTGGCACTAGCTTATATGTCATTAAGACTACCAAGACTTTACTAAACAGAAATTTTGACATGAAAGACTTGGGTCAAGCAAATGTGATTCTTGGCATGAAAATCACAAAGAGCATTAATGGAATTATGCTTGATCAGTCTCATTACATAGAAAAAATCTTGAAAAAATATAACTTTTTTGATTATAAACCTGCTTGCACACCTTTTGATTCAAGTATTTATTTATTTCCAACAGAGAAAGAAAGTGATGTAATTAATCAAATAGAGTATGCAAGCATAATTGGTAGTCTTAGATATGTCGCTGATTGTACTAGACCAGATATGGCCTATGTGGTGGGTGTACTTGGTAGATTTACTAGTAGACCTAGTATGAATCATTGGAATGCAGTATGTCTTCTTATGAGATATCTAAAATGAACTATACATGTTGGTTTATTTTATAAGAATTATCCTACTGTACTTGAAGGTTACTGTGATGTAGATTGGAACACCCTACCGGGTGATTCTATGTCAACTACAGGTTATGTTTTTACTTTAGGTGGTGGAGCCATAAGTTGGAAATCAAATAAGCAGCAAATTATTGCAAAGTCAACAATGGAAGCTGAATGGATTGTGCTAGCTTCATCTAGTGAGGAAGCTGGGTGGCTTCGTGATTTATTGTTTGATATACCTTTGCGGGCTAAACTAGTGCCACCTGTGTTAATTCATTGTGACAACAATGCCGCAATAGGTAGAGTACGTAATAAGTACTATAATGAAAAATCCAAATCTGTGAGAAGAAAGCACAGTACTGTGAGATCATACCTGAATAATGGTGCGATCAATGTTAATTATGTGAGATTGGCTGACAATCTTGCCGATTCGTTAACAAAAGCTCTAGTTAGAGAAAAGATCTGGANCAAATTAATTAGTCAATTGGTCAATTAAACTCCAATCCATAAATCCAATCCCTCCAATAAGCCAACCGCCAACTGCCAATCCACAATCAATTTGATGAATATACGAGATATAGTAATCAAAGAGTCATTCCATCAAACACATAGTGTGTGTGTGTATGCAATTATTTCCATCCAATTTTTCCAACAATTTAAGACGAATCAAACCCAATGGAGAATTCTGTGATAGCTACTTCTACTATTTCATCTGCTGGATCAAACGATCTTAACAAATTGTTTCAATTCAATGGACAGTTCTTCAAAAGATGGGCGAAGAAAGTCCCGTTCTATCTCAAACTGATGAAGGTGGCATGGATTCTCACTTCAAAAAATCCAAACAAGGTGAACAAGGAAGGTATGACTGCAGAAGACTTAGCAGAGCATGAAAAGAATTTAGCACTATGGGAGGCTGACAAAGATAATTGTCGCAATTATTTGCTCAATTGTCTTTCCGATGAGTTATATGATTACTATTCAAATTCCTATTCTTCTACCAAGAAGATTTGGAAAGCTTTGGAGGCGAAGTATGACATAGAAGAAGCAGAGACGAAAAAATATGCTTATACCACTATTTTAAATTTCAGATGGTGGAAAATAAATCTATAATTGCTCAAACACATGAGTTNAAGATAATTGTCGCAATTATTTGCTCAATTGTCTTTCCGATGAGTTATATGATTACTATTCCAATTCCTATTCTTCTAACAAGAAGATTTGGAAAGCTTTGGAGGCGAAGTATGACATAGAAGAAACAGGGATGAAAAAAATATGCTTATACCGCTATTTTAAATTTCAGATGGTGGAAAATAAATCTATAATTGCTCAAACACATGAGTTACAGATGATTGTTCACGAAATTGTGCTCGAAGGAATCAAGGTAGATGAACATATGCAAGTTGCAGCAGTTATCGACAAATTGTTGGATTCATGGAAGGAGTATTAAAAGGGACTTCGTCACAAGCAATCAGAATTAAGCATGGTGAATCTAATGGCTCGGCTTCAAATTAAGGAAGAGGCCAGAAAAAAAAGACAAGACCAACGACGCTAACGAAAATCTCAATGGCAATGGTAATGGAAANGATGCAAGTTGCAGCAGTTATCGACAAATTGCTGGGTTCATTGAAGGAGTATTAAAAGGGACTTCGTCATAAGCAATCAGAATTAAGCATGGTGAATCTAATGGCTCGGCTTCAAATTGAGGAAGAGGCCAGAAAAAAAGACAAGACCAACGACGCTAACGAAAATCTCAATGGCAATGGTAATGGAAACAACAATAAGGTACATTTTATCACATCTAATGATAACATCTCTAATGGTCAAAATAATAGAAACAATGCCTATTTGAAGCCTAGAGGTAATAACATGGAAAAATTTAATAGGGCTTCAAATAAAAATCATTTTCAAAAGAAAAGGAACCAAGCACCAAACCAAGGACCCCCTTCCAAACAACCACCATATAATAAAAATAATCAGTCAAATAATGGTGCTTGTTTTGTTTGTGGANGTGCCTATTTGAAGTCTAGAGGTAATAACATGGAAAAGTTTAATAGGGCTTCAAATAAAAATCATTTTCAAAAGAAAAGGAATCTAGCACCAAACCAAGGACTCCCTTCCAAACAACCACCATATAATAAAAATAATCAGTCAAATAATGGTGCTTGTTTTGTTTGTGGAAAGTCTGGCCATTTTACAAAAGATTGTCATTTTAGAAAACGGGGTTATGCTTCTCACGCTAATGTGACTGAGGAACCACTTGTAGCCATAATTTCTGAAGTTAATTTTATTGAGAATAGTGAAGGGTGGTGGGCAGATTCTGGAGCTTCCAAGCATGTCTGTCATGATAAATCTTGGTTCAAGTCTTTTTCTCCCGTTGAAAATGATAAAAAAATGTTGCTTGGTGATTCACATACTGTGAGTGTTTTGGGCATGAGAGATGTCCAACTCAAATTTACCTCTGACCGAGTTTTGACTCTAAGAGATGTTCTTCACACTCCTGAAATCAGAAAGAATTTGGTTTTTGGTTATCTTTTAAATAAGGCTAGTTTCAAACAAATCATAGAATTTGATCAATATGTTTTGACCAAGAATGAGTCATTTGTTGGGAAAGGTTATGCTTGTGATGGTATGTTTAAGCTGAATGTTGAAATGAATAAAACTACTTATTCCGTTTATATTGTTTCTTGTGTGAATATGTGGCATGCTCGTCTTTGTCATGTTAATAGAAAATATTTGAAAAATATGAGCCATTTAGATTTATTGCCTAAGTTACACAATAATTTTGAAAAATGTGAATATTGTAGCACGACAAAAATAACAAAACAACCTCTTATCAAAGTAGAAAAAAATTCTGAATTATTAGAATTGATACATACGAACATATGTGAATTTGAAGGAATTTTGACTCGTGGTGGAAAAAGGTATTTTATAAATTTCATCGACGACTTTTCAAAATACACTTATGTTTATCATATGAAAAATAAAAGTGATGCTTTTGAAAAACTCACCATTTTTATTAAAGAAGTAGAAAATCATTTTGATAGAAAAATTAAACGATTTAGAAGTGATAGAGGTAGAGAGTATGAATCACTTGGATTAATTAAACACATACAAGTCTTTAGGAATAGTTCATGAAACTACACCACCATACTCTCCTCAATCTAATGGTGTAGCTGAACGTAAAAATAGAACTTTGATCAACTTAACCAATACTATGTTAGCTAGTTCTACTGCACCTAAAAATTTGTGGGGAAAAGAAATTTTAACTAAAAATTATGTTATGAATAGAGTTCCCGTAAACAAAATCTAGTTACTCCTTATGAACTGTGGAGAAAAAGAAAGCCCAACTTGAATTGCATTAGAGTATGGGGCTGTTTAGCTTATGTTAGGATGACTGATCCTAACATTCCTAAATTAGGAATAAGAGCGACTAGATGTGTATTCATTGGATATGCACTAGCTAGTAAAACATATAGATTTTCAGACCTAGAGAATAATGTGGTAATTGAATCACTAGATGTTATATTTCATGAAGATAAATTCCCTTTTAAATATAAAAATAGTGGGGGTGATGATAATATACCAAACTCTAGTGATATTCCTAGTTCATCATTGATCGAAAATATAGAACAAAAAGAATATGAACCCAGGAGGAGTAAGAGGAGTAGAGTAGAGAAAGATTTTGGTTCAGATTACATTGTTTATAATGTTGAAGGGGATCCAACCAACTTAAAAGAAGCCTTAACATCTTCCGATTTAGACTTATGGAGAGAAGATGTAAATGATGAATATGATTCACGCATAACAAACAAAACATGGAGATTGGTAGATTTACGTCCTGGTTGTAAAACTATAGGTTGTAAATGGGTGTTAAAGAGAAAGCTCAAATCTGATGGAACGATAGAAAAGTATAAGGCGAGATTGGTAGCTAAAGGTTTTAAACAAAAAAAAGATTTAGATTTTTTTGATACATTTTCTCGTCTTTAGAATTACATTCATAAGATTGGTAATATCTATAGCTGCTATACATAATTTAGAAATACATCAAATGGAAGTAAAAACAACTTTTTTGAATGGTGATCTAGGGGAAGAAATTTATATGGACCAACCAGAAGGGTTTATTCAAATAAAAATGAAAATAAAGTTTGTAAATTAACTAAATCTTTATATGGCCTTAAACAGGCGCCCAAGCAATGGCACGAAAAATTTGATCAGTGTGTTTTAGCTTATGGGTTTAAGGCTAATGAGAGTGACAAATGTATTTACTCAAAGTCTAAAAATGGTGAACATATTATTATTTGTTTATATGTTGATGATCTTTTGATATTTGGCACTAGCTTATATGTCATTAAGACTACCAAGACTTTACTAAACAGAAATTTTGACATGAAAGACTTGGGTCAAGCAAATGTGATTCTTGGCATGAAAATCACAAAGAGCATTAATGGAATTATGCTTGATCAGTCTCATTACATAGAAAAAATCTTGAAAAAATATAACTTTTTTGATTATAAACCTGCTTGCACACCTTTTGATTCAAGTATTTATTTATTTCCAACAGAGAAAGAAAGTGATGTAATTAATCAAATAGAGTATGCAAGCATAATTGGTAGTCTTAGATATGCCGCTGATTGTACTAGACCAGATATGGCCTATGTGGTGGGTGTACTTGGTAGATTTACTAGTAGACCTAGTATGAATCATTGGAATGCAGTATGTCTTCTTATGAGATATCTAAAATGAACTATACATGTTGGTTTATTTTATAAGAATTATCCTACTGTACTTGAAGGTTACTGTGATGTAGATTGGAACACCCTACCGGGTGATTCTATGTCAACTACAGGTTATGTTTTTACTTTAGGTGGTGGAGCCATAAGTTGGAAATCAAATAAGCAGCAAATTATTGCAAAGTCAACAATGGAAGCTGAATGGATTGTGCTAGCTTCATCTAGTGAGGAAGCTGGGTGGCTTCGTGATTTATTGTTTGATATACCTTTGCGGGCTAAACTAGTGCCACCTGTGTTAATTCATTGTGACAACAATGCCGCAATAGGTAGAGTACGTAATAAGTACTATAATGAAAAATCCAAATCTGTGAGAAGAAAGCACAGTACTGTGAGATCATACCTGAATAATGGTGCGATCAATGTTAATTATGTGAGATTGGCTGACAATCTTGCCGATTCGTTAACAAAAGCTCTAGTTAGAGAAAAGATCTGGAGTACATCGAGGGGGATTGGACTCAAGCCCAAATCTGATTAAGTTACATATGAGGATACCCAACCTAGGGACTGGAGATCCCAAGAACTAGGTTAATGGGACAAACGAATCATAGAGTGACTTGATTTGTGAAACATATACCAATGAAATTTATATTATTGTTGAAATTTTATATTCATTGTCCATCCCTATGGTATAAAGTACATGTGATCTCGTAATGAAAATTTGGAGGATGAGATCAATATCTCTTAATGAGTTCTATAGCCCTTTATGGGTGGGATGTCTTAGTTACGAGAACATCCTTGATAGACTCACCTATATGAGTATGGAAGATAGGCCGCTTCCTATGAGAATTTTGGGCTAATTCTCTAGAGCACTCAAGAAAACTTGGATAAAGCACAAGGCCAAAAATGTGCTGGTTTTTGAAGCTNGCTGATTGTACTAGACCAGATATGGCCTATGTGGTGGGTGTACTTGGTAGATTTACTAGTAGACCTAGTATGAATCATTGGAATGCAGTATGTCTTCTTATGAGATATCTAAAATGAACTATACATGTTGGTTTATTTTATAAGNCAAGGGTGGGACTAGCGGAGGAGATACGGATTTCTAAAATCTACGAACCACACTGATGTGCCTAGTCCACGACTCAGGTAGTGGGTCCCCAGGCTCGCTTAAATGAAATAAAATATTCACTAGTATTAAACCCACTTTTTAATATTTTGTTTAATTATTTTTTGTCATTACTTCTATATTAAAATTTCAGTTGTNCGACTCAGGTAGTGGGTCCCCAGGCTCGCTTAAATGAAATAAAATATTCACTAGTATTAAACCCACTTTTTAATATTTTGTTTAATTATTTTTTGTCATTACTTCTATATTAAAATTTCAGTTGTTGGATACCAAAAATCTCCATCGGCTAGTATTCCAACAACTATATATATATATATATGTAACGCCCCAAAAACCCCCGTGGGTGACATTACATTCTAAAAATTATTTACCGTATGAGAGCATTAAGTAAAATTCATCACGACGAAAGTTTCATTCATCAACCATTCATATTTTAACAAAATTTGGGCAGAGTCTCCTTTGTACGGGGAGCTCTACCCAAAACACAACCTGTACAATTATATTACAATTGACCACACCGGGTCCACATATGCATAACTATTGACCACACCGGGTCCATTTTTCCATCATAAAATAAACTTGCATTCATCATATGTCATATCCACACTATCATCCCAAATTAATAGGTCTAATCTTGGCCTTTACATCTCCAAAATGTAATAATATAACGCAGCGGAAATAACAGAAATGAACTAGAGTTCAAAAGGATATTCTAAGCATAATCTAGTCTAGAACAAAATAAAAGTGTCGCTCTAAGCGTCCACCTCGGGATCCACATCCCCGTCAAGCGGAGTCTTCCAATGGGTGGGCTCCTCGGCTCCTAACTCCTCCTCAAGTGTGAAATCTGAAAAAATTTTATTTGTAGGGGGTGAGCACGAAGCTCTGTAGCAAAATCCTCTCAACTCAAACAAGGTTTGAAAAACATAGCAAACGGTCGGTCTCATTTCACAACTAACATATATATAGGTTTGGAATGAAAACAGTGACATTTTAAAAGAGATCTCAAGTTTAAACAATAGCAATAATCAGTTAAAAGAATAAAGTGAGTTTAGCATCGATAAACAAAATTCTAATTTAAGCTATTTAAGAAGGGCTTCTCCCTAAGCATTGTCCCATACCAATGCATCGGCAAGAACGACCCAACTCCCGATTCCATGTATTTTTGGTTCATCCCCGTACCATGTATGTTGATTGCTTCTCGTGAATCTACCTAACGATCATGCCTAGTCCACCAATTCCAACCAACAATCACAAATCTCTTTAGGAAGGGCGTGTACCGTCTCCTACGGCATTGACGAAATCCTCCCAAGGTGTCTAGTATACTAACCCTTTTCCTCGGTGTATATGTGAACAATAGTGATCGCGAGCACAACAACGATCCACTACGAGCATTAGGCAACCATCTCACCCCCCATTGGGATAGACTAACCTCTAACACTCTACGGCATCTCTCGAAGGTAATCCAAGTCCATCACAACAACCATACAATGAGGAAATCAAGAATATTCACAATTCACAACAATTTCCCAAATATAGTAAAATCCCCAATTTTGTTTTCACATTTGTCATATAATCGAATAATCCAAGAAAATATGCAAGAGATCGTAATCTATATCATTTTGTTATACAATATTCAACACTAAAGTTTTAAAATCAAAGACAAAGAAGAAATTAGGAGAAAATCCCCTTTTCTTGAAAACTAGGGCTTTGAAAAAAAAAAAAAAAAATCAATAGAGCTTTGGTGGTTACCCACCCTTCATATTGTTCAAAACATGGCATTTATTACAAATAGAACAAGAATCATGTATTTCATATTATATATATGAGAAGGAGAGTGAAGAAACATATATCTATATACATATATATATCTATATATATATATCTAGCCTCAATGTGAGAGATTGAGAGAAAATCCCCTACCTTAAATCAAGATTCCAAGCTAAGACCCAAGCTTCAAGACCTTCTTGCTCTCCTTTCTTTTCCTCTTAATCTTCTCCTCCTAGGGTTTCAAAAGATTTGGGTGAGAGGGTAGCAAGAATGGAAGAAAATGGGAGGAGAATGTATTCTTGAAGAATTTGAAGTTTTGATTTCTACAAGGTATAAATCCCTCTTGATTGGTATTTCTATCTTCCTCTCTTCCTCTAAAATGGTTCCTAGGGTTTGGAGGGGTGAAATGAATGCTAAAGGGACGACATTAGGTTTTTATAGGGCAAGAAAATCGAGCAAAACCCGATATTTTCTGTTCAGAAAAAATCGGGTTTCCTTCGTACTGTTCACAGATTTTTGGTGCAACTTCCAGGTCCGTTTTGACCCATTTAGAGGTCGAATTGGAAATGTTTCATGAAATACACTTTTGTAGCCCTAGATGTCTACTATTTCCTGTAAAAAGTTCAGATCAATTGGACGTCAAAATATAAAGGTATGGTCAAAATACTAAGTAGTGTCTATCACCCCTTTTTACCCAATTTCACTCCAATTTGGTTTTACTTCTAAAATACTTCCTAACTTCTAATACATCCCATATTACCTCTCCCAATGTTTTCCAACCTCCCGAATTCAATGGTAATGTTATTTTGATAAAAAAAAATTAATATATTTATTTAGTTACCCTTATCAACCTTAAACACATCCAAAAAAAAAAATTAAGTTTGACCCAAAAGTCAATCCGTTCGAAACTCAAACTTCATGATTAATATTTCAACAATGATTCTAAGTTTCTATCCTCATTTTATTCATATTTGGAAAACTCTTAAGATATTAGTATTCTTATTTAATTTTAGTACATGGTCTTACAATATATATATAGACATATTATTAGTATAGAGCCATACAATCTGATATCAACTATCTTCTTACTGTATAAGTTTTTGGGCAATATTCAAAGGTGTGTGTGAAGCTTCTACTTCATTTGATTGTGCAGATCTGAGTAAAGCAACAGTCAATAGACTGGGTTGTTGTTTCTTGGAGATGACACATTATTGTCTTCTGCGCTGTGATTCTTTCATAAAGGGGCGCGAATCTTTTTAAGAGAGCGACCTAGTCCGCGCCTCACCCTGCCGTTCACTTTATTTTCATCCAATTTTTCCAACAAACTATAACGTCCCAAAATTCATCTTGGAAGTCATTACTATCTATAAACCATCCAATCCTAAGAGCAACTAAAAATAACCATCTAAATAATAAACTATTCACCCATCCAATAAATACTAGATACTAAATACATTAAAATATTGTAACTTCTCCAAACCTACAATTCAAAACCAAACTATAACTAGCAACAAAATAATTAAATCAAACGAAAATATTGTTTCATAAAAATATCTCAAACTCTAAACCAATGATAAAACAACTCTACTCCTCTAAGACGGGGTCCACATCTTGATTCTCCATAGTTTCGTAGTCAACCTGATCATCTATCTCGACATTCTCGTCTATACCAAAATCTATAATTTGGGGAGGTGTAGGGGTGAGCAAAAAAGTCCATTGGAAATCCCTCTCAAATCCAAACAAAGTTTTGTAAAGAAGGCAAGTGTCTTTGAAAAATAATATATATATCATTTTAAAAGTAAAAAAAAAGTGACAACTATAATGATCTTAAGTGTACAAAATATAAGCAATCAATGATAGGAATAAATATTTAAAGATTCAAATTAATCAACAAACAATTCAACAACATCTCAATTTTCTCATGTAGGTTGATTGCTTCTCTAGAATCTACACAACAATCCTACCTAGTTCACTCATCACAAACACAAACAATCTTAGTCATTACCCACAGGGCCACAACACAAAACCACTTTAGAAAGCGTGTATACCATCTCCCACGTCATTGATGAATCATTCTTAGAAAAGGTGTATTATCCTTCAATCTCGAACCTAAGTGAACAATAGTGGTTAACTTCTCAAGGAACAACCCACTGTAAGTGTTAGACAACCATCTCACCCCCACTAGGATAGACTAACTTCTAACGTTTTACGACAACTTTTGAAGGTAATCCAAGTCCACCACTCCCAAACCATATAGATATAAAACTATAACCTTCTCAAAATCACAAACTCAACCAATCATGATTTTCAACCAAACTCAAGTATCACAATTTCACAATCACCAATATACAATAAAAATAAAGAAATTAAAATATGCAAGAGATAATATCAAGAAAACCTTCATAATTGTGATACAAAATTTCTAGGGTTTAGTCCAAAAATTACAATTTGTTGGAACAAGAACAAGTATTTGATTGGAGATAATTTAATAAAGAATAGGAATTTAGAAATTAAGAATCCATTTATTTTTCACATTAAAATATGTATTTAGCAAAACTAAGGTTTTGGAAACCAAGATCAAGAATTTCTTGAACCCAAACATGTCTTTTGTTCAAAACTATATTTCAATTGGAAAGAAACCAAGAATTCATAATTATTTAACATATAACTATCAATAAGATTTAAAACATACTTATAAATACCTTAAGTCTAAATGAAAGAACTCAAGAAGAATCCCCTACCTTTAATCCAACGTTCATGTATAAACTTAGCGTGTTTGATCCGTTCTGACATGACGATCCCCTTAAAATCTTATGTTTTCTTCTTCTCTCTCACTCTCTAGGGTTTCCTAGGGTTAAAAACTAATGAATTATGGCTTAATATTTGTCCTTAGGTGTTTATAGGGTCTAAAAATTGAATAGTCGGTACAAGCCTGATCGTTGTAAAAATTACGTTTACATTCGAACATGAACTGACATTCGGACGTGACTTGTTCCTAGTGTCTTGATTTATGTTAGAGTGTTTGTCAGACACCAAATTATTGTAACCAAACTTGATTCAAATGTGAATTGGCATTCGAACATGAATCCAGTTCCTGACTTAACTTCCACTTCAGTTTTGACCTATTTAAAAGTCGTTTCACGAAATCTTTGTGAAATTCATTTTTGTAACATTTAGAATCTAGTTTATACTGTTCACATATCATGTAAATCCAAAATTAGAACATCAAGTTATGATTAAATTTCCCAAACAATATCAAGGAAATATCTTCGTAACTTCTACCAAGAATGATCAATTTATCTCCTAATTATCTATTTATACTCTTACAACTCATGTGGTTCATTTTTACATCCTTACATATATAAGTAGTACAAAATAATTACATCGTTATATTAAGATGATCATGTGTAGGTTTACAATCCACCCCCCTTAAAGAAAGTTTCGTCCTCGAAACTTACCTCAAGTAGAGAACAAATGAGGGTTCTTCTCTCGCATTTCCAACTCTAGTTCCCAAATGGCTTCCTCCACTCCACAATGTTGCCACAAAACTTTCATCAGTTGGATTACCTTATTGCAAAGAAACTTCTCCTTGGTATCAAGAATTCTCACCGGTTGTTCTTGATAGGTTACTCCGTCTTGAATTTTGATTTCTTCCAAGTCCATTACATCGTTGTATCGGATTTGCACTTTTTAACATCGAAACATGAAACACATGTGTTCTCCTGATAATTGAGCTGGTAACATGAGTTGATAGGCCACTTTACCCATAACTTTTATCACTTCAAATGACCTAGTGTATCTCAGGGCTAACTTCCCTTTCTTGCCAAATCTGAATACTCCCTTTTTAGGTGATACTTTGGCAAACACATAGTCTCCCACTTGAAATTTCAAAGGTCTTCTCCTTTTGTTCGCATAGGTTTTCTATCTACTCTAAGCCATGCATAGTCTTTCTTGAATTAGCTGAATTTTCTCAGTAGTGTCTTGAACAATCTCCGGTCCAAATAAGCTGCTCTCTCTAGCCTCTAATCAATAACTTGGCAACCTACATGGTCTCCCATACAATGCCTTGTAAGGAGCCATTCCGATACTAGCCTGATAACTATTATAATAGGTAAATTTCAGCAATGGTAGATGTTCACTTCAATTGCCCTGTAGGTGAAGAACCACACCCTTAGCATATCTTCCACAATTTGAATCACTCTATCTGATTGACCGTCCGTTTGAGGATGAAAGGCAGTACTAAAATATAACTCTGTCCCCAATGCCTTCTGTAAGCTCTGCCAAAATGCAGCCACAAATCAGCAATCTTGATCGGACATAATCAAAAAGGGTACCCCAAGTAACCTCATTATCTCTCGGATGTACAACTGGAGCAAAGTTACTAAATTATCTATTGTTTTGATAGCTATAAAGTGGGAAGTCTTTGTCAATCTATCAACAATCACCCGAATAGAATTTTGTCCCTTAACGTTTATAGGCAGCCCTAACACAAAATCTATTGTAACGTATTCCCACTTCCACTCAAGAATAGGTAAGGATTGTAATGATCCTCTTGGTCTTTGATGCTCAATTTTCACTTTTTAACAAACTACGTACTTCGCAATGTACTTAGCTACATCTCTTTTCAATCCCTTTCACTAATATTGATGCTTCATCTCTTTGAACATCTTGGTACTACCTGGATGAATGGAAAATTTAGAATGTTGGCTTGCATCCAACATTTCTTCCTTTACTTGGTCATTGTTCGGTACACACAGGCTTTCCTAAAACTGTAAATCATCCTTACATACAAACCATTTTTCCATAGTCTCACCTTTCTCCAATTTGCCTCGGATGATTTCCAAATCCAAATCTAATCGTTGTAACTCCACAACCTTGTGTCAAAGAATTGGTTGAGCTACAAGTTTAAATAAGCATGGTTGATCATGATGTTTATCCACCAATAGGTTAAATTACTCTAAAGACTCAATCATCTTCCACCTACTAACAACAAAAGCATTGATTTCTCCTTGAGTCTTTATGCTAAATGCATTTGCTATAGGTAACATTTAAGTTCGAAGGAGCTTCAAGTACACAATCCACCTTCTTTGCTGAAGATTCAGGTCTTTCTCTGTAAATATACATTTGAGACTCTCATGATCAGAAAATAGCTAAAACTTCTCTCCATATAGGTAACACCTCCACAACTTAAGTGCAAACACCACTGTTGCAAGCTCCAAATCATGGGTGGGATAGTTCTACCCATGTATCTTTAGTTGTCTAGAGCCATAAGAAACTACCTTACCTTCCTGCATTAGTACACATCCTAAGCCTCGTAAAGAAACATCTGTTAAACATTATATCTCTCATCACTATTTGAAATAATAAGGACCAGTGCAGTCGTCAACTTTTCCTTTAATGTAATGAAGGCTAGTTCACAGTCTCCAATCCTCATGAATTTCTCTCCCTTCTCCATAAGATGGGTCATAGGCATAACCAACTTTGAGAACTCTTCCACAAACCTTCGGTAATAACCTACTAAGCCTAGGAAACTCCAGATTTTTGTCACTTTCTGGGATGGTTCCTATTTAATTACTGCTTAAATCTTTGTGGGGTCAACCGCTACTCCTTGTTCCGACACCACATGTCCAGAACTTCACTTACCTTATCCAAAACTCACATTTACTCATCTTGGCAAACAACTCCTTTAATGACTATAGCACCACTTGAACTTCTCTCCATACAGGTAATACCTCCACAACTTAAGAGCAAACACAATTGATTTCCTACTAAAAGGTACATGTCATCATGTATTTGTAGGGATAATTACACTTTAATTGTGTTTAAGTTGCATAATTTAATGGTGAATGATGTGTAAGGCATGTACAAGTGTGATGTCATGAACGCAAGTCTTAAAAGGATGGTTTAGAGACAGTGGGACCGAGAATTAATGGAAGAAAGCAGTTGCGGAGGCTAAAGCACACAAAAGTGGACTTTGGGTCCACATTTGAATGCCACTCCAAGTTTGCACGCGCCTGTAAATAAGATAGAATCCAAAAAATAGCTACTAGACTTTTGAGTATCAACGGCTACATTAAATCCATGTTCGGACGCCATTCAACGTTTGAACTACATTCAAGTTCGAAGGAGCTTCAACCTCAGCATCTCAATAAAGCACTTAATTTGTAGACAAAATGAGGGATCCGCATTTGAACGCCAATAGAAGATAGATAGCCTCTGGTTCTCATTTTCCAACCGGATTTTGAGCTTTATGCTTGGACTTTCAGCACTCAAGGCTGCTCCTTGTCTCTTTCCCTTGGCCTATAAATACCACTCCTTGGTTCTTGCATCAAGAACAAATTTGGAAGAGGAATAAGCCCTCCAAATTAGCTAGTTTTCTTCTAATTTCTTAGTGTTACTTCCATTTGCTTCCATTTTCTTAGGCTTTCTCCTTCACATAGAGGAATGAACTTCTCTCACCTTTCTAGCTCTCTTGTAGCTTTGAAGGGTGGGTAGTATCACCTATTCTTTATGGAGATAAGAATTTTGTTGTCTTTGTAATTCTAAGCTTCTCTACTTAGAGGGACGAGATTCACTCACTTTTTTAGCTTCCTTCTAGTAATGAAGAGTGAGTTGTTTCTGATTCACTCTTCAATCAGAGGTGATTGACTGTAAAGTATAACTCGGAAGTTATATTTTTGCATTTCATTTATGCTTATCGTGTTATCCTTTCCTTTATATGTTGAATGATTGAATATGCTAAGCAAAACTAAAGTACTTTGTAAAATTTTTTATCACCTATAGACAAGTTAAGTCTTGACATAGGTGATTCTCATGATTTTTTTTCCTGCAGGTACCCAAGCTAGGTCTTCATGACAATCTTTCAATCTTCGCTTACATTATGCTTTAATCTATGATTGAATAACTTAACTATTGCTAGATCATTTGTAAAGTTATTTGATTGTTTATAGATGGGTTAATTCTTGGTATAAGCAATTCTTTTGATTTTTTTACAAAAACATCGAAGCTATGCTCGTAATTCACACATTCAATCTTTATCTTCTGATTAACTTGTTATTGATGTAGGGATTAATTGAGTAATCAATATTGCACAAATATAGCACACGAACACATCTGCACATTTCTAGATCCCCGAACCAAAGAGTGGCTTTTATTTTCATTTAAAAAATCTTATATTTTGTTTAGAAAATCTCAACACCACCATAATCCATCTTTTAAGATTTACTTTGTTGTTGTCTTTATTGATCTTAAATTTAAAACCCAATGTTAGTTCTCTATGAATTTGACTTCAGACTTAAACAAGATTATTACTTCAACTTGATCGCCTGCACTTGGGTATACATGCATTTTGGATCAAGTCAAGTTTTTGACGCTATTGTCGGAGAGCCTACAGTGTTTTGAAGTAAAAAGTGAAGAGATTTTTACTTTTTTGTATATATTGTTATTTTATACTTTGTTTTTGTGTTTTCTTCTTTTTATGTCTGAGGAAAACCCTCTCTAACAAGATTTGGCAAAAGAATCAGTCGAGTCTATAAATAAATTTGAACCCTGTGCAAACTCTAAGAGAGTATTTATATCCTACAAGGATTAGCGTCCCCCCTTGCTTTGTGTTTCCTACAAATTAAGGACTTGAATCAAAAAACCCTTACTTACATGTGAAAGAATTCGAGGAGGTATGTGGGACGTTCCAAGATAACTTTGAACTGGCCAAGTTGAAACTTTTTCCTTTCTCTTTAAAGGACAAAACTAAACAAAGGCTAAATATCTTAAAATCACAATCTATACCAAATTAGCAAGCTTTACAAATTAAGTTTTTTAAGAATTTTTTTTCCCTTTACACTGAATGAATGCACTTAAAAGGCAAATTATGAACTTTTTGGTTAAAGAGGTAGAAACAGTCTACCAATGTTGGGAAATATTTAAGGATCTTCTCCAAGCTTACCCACACCATGCATTTGAGAGTTGAATTTTGGTAGAATTTTTCTATGATTCTCTTCCCTCTTGATTATGTCAATTTGTTGAGATGATGGCTCAAGGGGAATTTATGGGAAAAAGTCCAACCATATTCGAGAGTTTCCAAATATCGGACTCGGCCTCTCCTACCATTGTAGAAGTTAGATCTTCCATTTCCCAAGGCAGGAAGTACATTTTGAAAGGATGATGACCTTGGGGCCAAGATGGAAAACTTATCTCGAAAGGTCAAAGCTCTAGAGATGAGGAAGGTAAATCAAGTTGCTGTTGGACCTCCCACAGAACAAGTGTGTGAGATTTGTGCTTTGTCAAGACACCATACTGGAGAGTGTCCTATCATACCTGCATTCAAGGAGATTTTGTTGGAGCAATCCAATGCAATCTCTAATTTTAAGAAACTTTACTCCAACGCTTATTCTGAGCCCTACAACCCAGGCTGACAGAACCACCAACGTTTCAGTTGGAGGAACATATAGCAAGCTCCCATCAATTAACAACAAGGACCACTACCACCACCTTAAGACCCTCCTGCATATCAACCATTCCAACCACTGTTTGACTTCCTTTTTTCACTCCTCTTGATTTTCTTAAAATGTTATAATGTATTTTCCAAGTGTAGGAAGGATATGCAGTGTAGTAACTTGGACAATTCCAAGGTCTTCTCCTCAAGGAACAAATAAAATTTGATTGGTGATATGTATGCAACAAAAAGTAAAAATCCTTTGATTTATGAAATATTGGAGAGATGAATTCTAGTGTTTGGAAATTAGTAAGAAAACAGTTAGCTAATCCTTAGCAATCAACTCACCATAACCAAATATTTTGATTCTCGATTTAGCTCATCCAAGGTTGTATTCAAACTCGCTCGAACAAAAATTATTCAATAAAAACCAAGGCTATACAATATTGTAGCTTTGAAGCAAGGGACTGGAAGCTAGAGTGAAAATCATCTAGGTTACATAAATGATTTCCAAGCATNCTATCATACCTGCATTCAAGGAGGTTTTGTTGGAGCAATCCAATTCAATCTCTAATTTTAAGAAACTTTACTCCAACGCTTATTCTGAGCCCTACAACCCAGGCTGACAGAACCACCAACGTTTCAGTTGGAGGAACATATAGCAAGCTCCCATCAATTAACAACAAGGACCACTACCACCACCTTAAGACCCTCCTGCATATCAACCATTCCAACCACTGTTTGACTTCCTTTTTTCACTCCTCTTGATTTTCTTAAAATGTTATAATGTATTTTCCAAGTGTAGGAAGGATATGCAGTGTAGTAACTTGGACAATTCCAAGGTCTTCTCCTCAAGGAACAAATAAAATTTGATTGGTGATATGTATGCAACAAAAAGTAAAAATCCTTTGATTTATGAAATATTGGAGAGATGAATTCTAGTGTTTGGAAATTAGTAAGAAAACAGTTAGCTAATCCTTAGCAATCAACTCACCATAACCAAATATTTTGATTCTCGATTTAGCTCATCCAAGGTTGTATTCAAACTCGCTCGAACAAAAATTATTCAATAAAAACCAAGGCTATACAATATTGTAGCTTTGAAGCAAGGGACTGGAAGCTAGAGTGAAAATCATCTAGGTTACATAAATGATTTCCAAGCATTACTCGTGTCGGATGAACTGTCGAAGACAAATCAAAGTAGTCATTTAACAATTAATTTTCCAAAAGTGGTTTCTCCCTCATTCAAAACATTTGATCAGCTATAAATCATTAGAGATTCACTATGCTTGATTATAGACGAGAATCATCCCTTGGATTACGCAAAACCTTAGCTGAAAATAAAACCCATCAAACCAAAATCGGCAATAAACAAAAAGTAAAACAAAGTGAACGAAACAACAAGATTGCAAGAAACAAATTCAACTAGATTAACTTCAAAACACTAAGTAAAAATGCAAGAACAAACCTTACAAATAGAGCTTTGAAAATGAACAAGAAAACTTCTCCGTAAACTCAGCAAAAGTTTTGCAATGTAAAACTTAAGCAAACACTCAAACTTAACTCCTAAGGTTCTAAGAAAAAACAAAGAGTAAGAATCCCCTTAATCTATACTAGTATATATGTAAATATATAGTAGCATCTTCCTTCTCTCATTGGTCAAAGCAAGTGGCACGGGGGGTGGGTGAATTGCCAAATAAGCTTCCTCCACCCGTCTCATCCAATGGATTACCCCCGTGAAGACTTAGAGGTGCCAACAACCAATAGAAATCAAGCTCATGGGGATTGGTAGCCACCCCATAAGTTTAGGAATAAATGAAGCCGACCCCTATGGACGAATCAAAACTCGAGAAAAGTTTTGTTGTAGCTGACTTATGTTCAACCGGTTGAAGTACTCTTAGTCACAAAGGTAGGAGGTGGATCAGATGTGGATGAAGGTAGCACTACACTGTAACACCCCAAAAACCCCCTTGGGTGACATTACATTCTAAAAACCATTCACCGCATGAGAGCATTAAGTAAATCCATCACGACAAAAGTTTCATTCATCCACCATGCATATTTTAACAAAATTTAGGCAGAGTCTCCTCTGTTCGGGGAGTTCTACCCAAAACACAACCTGTGCAATTCTACTGTAATGACCACACCAGGTCCATTTAACTACCATAAAATCAATCCATCCAATTTACATGTTATCCCAAAAGAATAGGCCAAGTTATGGCCTTTACATTCCCACAAAAGTACTATAATACACAGCGAAATTTATAAAATAAAAACTAGGCTATACAATTCTCCCAAAAGATTATCCAAGTCTATAACAAAAGAAAGGGGGGTCGCTCTAAGCATCCACCTCGGGATCCACGCTCCCTTCTATCGGAGTCTCCAAATGTGTCGGCCCCTCGACTCTAAGCTCCTCGTCAAAGGCAAAATCTGAAAGGTGGGGAAGTAGGGGGGGTGAGCACAAGGCTCTGTAGGAGGATCTTTCCAAACCCATTCAAGGTTTTGAAATCAAGTAAAACAGGTAG
>CAUOFW020002014.1:638892-892774 GCA_963454935.2 Ilex paraguariensis
AAATACATACTATTAAGAGCCAAATTCTACATGTATAATAACCCTAACATCAATGGACAAGGATGGAAGAAAACCCTACCTCAATGTTCTTAAAAACCTAGGTTTAGTGTGAAGAAGATGAAGATTTGATCTTCTTTGAAGTATAGATCTTCTCTTGATCTTGTGTTTTATCCTTCTCTCTTTCTCTAGAGTCCCAAGAGAAGTGGGTTGAGATTGGAATGAGAGAAATGAGAGTAAAGGCTGAAATCTGTATTTTTAAACACAGAAATCCCGATTTTTTTTTCCTTTACTGTTCATGGGCTGCTTCGACTTTACTGTTCATAGGCTGGTTCGATATTACTTCGTTTTTGGGGCATAACTCTCTCATCCGAGCTCCGATTGAGATGATTAAAGATGATATGGAAAGCTAAGAAAGAACTCTACAACTTTCATGTTTTGAGTTTTAAGAGATATTGACTGCATCAAGGTCTAAATTGGGCTTGAAGTTGCAGCCAGTGCACAGTTCGCGTGCACTGTTCACTATTTCATCCTTTTTTCCATTTCCAATCTACCAAATTCAAACACACATCACTACACCTATCCCCATTTTTACAAAAATTATTTAATATATATCTATATGCATATATATAAAATAAAATGCGGAGTGTTACCTACACTAGAAGGTCTAGATGTGGATGGTGGCAGAGGAATAACTAGGTAAGCCTTAACAAGTAGAAGAGCTTCAAATGACCTCATCTGCACCAACACTGACAACTTTAACTCCCTGAGTATCTGAGCCTACATCCCCTGAATATCCAAAAGTCTGGACTTCATACCACTCACTCTCCCCTCAAGCCTAGTCACTCACTACGTAATAGTGGCTCTGGAGGTAGGTCGAACAGTAGTATCAGTAGAAGCTGCAGATGGAGTGGTGGGAGTAGGTCTATCTGGCTTGACAGCTTGGGACATAGTGTCACTTTTCCTCTCTGACCAACTACTAATGGACCCTTTCTCTAGAGGAGTTAGATGATCTGCATGTATCCTATTCACACCAACATTGACACAAAAATGGGTAATCATGTTGCCGAAAGGTACGTTCTCCCTAGGCTTACTCTCCAAAATATATTCTCTAATCACACCCCCACATAAATAATGCCACATCTGTCCTTGACCCCTACATCACCTTATATAACAGTATAATCTTGGGAGAGGCAACCTCTTATCAAAACCCTTCAAAAATATGTTGTAATGCAAAATCTTNTCTCTAGAGTCCCAAGAGAAGTGGGTTGAGATTGGAATGAGAGAAATGAGAGTAAAGGCTGAAATCTGTATTTTTAAACACAGAAATCCCGATTTTTTTTTCCTTTACTGTTCATGGGCTGCTTCGACTTTACTGTTCATAGGCTGGTTCGATATTACTTCGTTTTTGGGGCATAACTCTCTCATCCGAGCTCCGATTGAGATGATTAAAGATGATATGGAAAGCTAAGAAAGAACTCTACAACTTTCATGTTTTGAGTTTTAAGAGATATTGACTGCATCAAGGTCTAAATTGGGCTTGAAGTTGCAGCCAGTGCACAGTTCGCGTGCACTGTTCACTATTTCATCCTTTTTTCCATTTCCAATCTACCAAATTCAAACACACATCACTACACCTATCCCCATTTTTACAAAAATTATTTAATATATATCTATATGCATATATATAAAATAAAATGCGGAGTGTTACAAACACTAGAAGGTCTAGATGTGGATGGTGGCAGAGGAATAACTAGGTAAGCCTTAACAAGTAGAAGAGCTTCAAATGACCTCATCTGCACCAACACTGACAACTTTAACTCCCTGAGTATCTGAGCCTACATCCCCTGAATATCCAAAAGTCTGGACTTCATACCACTCACTCTCCCCTCAAGCCTAGTCACTCACTACGTAATAGTGGCTCTGGAGGTAGGTCGAACAGTAGTATCAGTAGAAGCTGCAGATGGAGTGGTGGGAGTAGGTCTATCTGGCTTGACAGCTTGGGACATAGTGTCACTTTTCCTCTCTGACCAACTACTAATGGACCCTTTCTCTAGAGGAGTTAGATGATCTGCATGTATCCTATTCACACCAACATTGACACAAAAATGGGTAATCATGTTGCCGAAAGGTACGTTCTCCCTAGGCTTACTCTCCAAAATATATTCTCTAATCACACCCCCACATAAATAATGCCACATCTGTCCTTGACCCCTACATCACCTTATATAACAGTATAATCTTGGGAGAGGCAACCTCTTATCAAAACCCTTCAAAAATATGTTGTAATGCAAAATCTTGCTCATGGTTCGATAATCTACAGTCGAATTATCTACACTGAACTGACGGTCAAAATGGTTCAGGTCCTTATACATAAGTGTCACATATTCTGCTTAGCACTTGGCATTGAACTTAGGATGTGGATAATCAATTTTATTAGCTTGTGCCCTCAAATATGCAAATGTTGAGCCACATTATCTATTGTCACCTCTATAATCTTGATTTTCACTGTAGTCCTCAAAATCTTCAAATCAGAATCAACCTCCTTCAAATCACTATAAAACTCATGACAAAGAGTCATAATGTACCCCTCAACCTTCTAAAAGAAAAAGCCGAGTCCCAACTGCATTATCCATCTAATCCGCACAATCTTCCCTAGACTTTTATGGCTAACCATAAGCTCACTGGTGGCCATCTTCTCAACAATAATAGAATCATAAATGACCTTCTGCCTCTTCCTAAACTCAGGCTCCGGATGCTCCTGCAACGGCCCAAAATCCACCTTGGATGACATTACTAACCCTCAACCTCAATACCATGTGAACGAATAATGATTTAGTCCTTGCAAGGCACCAAACCCACTACGAGTGGTAGGGAACCTTCAAACCCACACGGAGTAAGAAACGCATCTATCCACTTTACGATATCTGATCAACGGCCACCCATGTTCATCCAAACATCCACACAAGAGATATGATACTAACCAATTTCTCAAATCACAAGTAAATCAAAAATCTCCAATTTCATAGATATTTTTTCAACATAACAATTCAAGAAAATAAGCAAGAGATCATCAAAAGATATAATTTTTAGTGTTCAAACAAAGCACTAGAGTTTTGAAATCAAAAACAAAGGAATATCAAGAAGACAAATCCATATTTCTCAAAAACTAGGTTTTGACATAAAAACATGGATTTTTGTGGCTATTAAACCATAACTTCACTCAAAACATGGTAAGATTTACAAGAACATCAAGAAACAAGGATTCCATAACATATATCTAAGATTTAGAGTCAAAACATATTTATGTAAAGCCTAGCCTCAATGAACAAGAGTGAGAAGAAACCCCTACCTTTCTTCCTTGGTGTTGTGTGAACTTTAGATGATTTGATCCACTTCAATATGAAAATCCCCCTTGATCATGTGTTTTTATTCTTCTTTCTTAATCTCTAAGGCTCTCTAGGGTTAGAGATGTTGATATGAGACAAAATAGAGGTGCCCTTATGTATTTATATTAGGAGAAACAGTCCCCTGTGCGCTAATCTGCAACTTAGAATTGTGGCTCACGTTCGAACGTTATTGTGGCGTTCGAATGTTAGTAATGTATATTACGGCCTAACATTCGAACGTCAGTATGGCATTCCAACATTAGTTGCTCATAGTACTTTTAAATTTTTCATTAGAGTTTTGTAGACACCAAAGTACTGGAACGAATTGTTGTTCGAACGGACTTTCACGTTCGAACGTATTTTCACGTTCGAATGGACTCTCATTTTTTTTTCTGAAATTCCACTGAGGTTTTGGCCTATTTAGAGATAGATTTGGAAAATTTTTGTCAAATATTTTTTTGTAGTCCTGGAAGTCTAGTGTATAATGTAAAAATTTCAACTCAAACGGACATTAGGATAAAAAGTTTTGGTCCAAATACTAAGGAAGTGTCAAAATTCTTTCTACCCAAGTTCTATAAAAAATGTGTTTTAACTCTGGAATGCTTCCTAACTTCTACTTTTACAACCTATATAGTTCATGCTTCCCTCACTACATATATGATCATTTCAAAATCATTATGTCATTATATAAATACAAAAAATGTGGGGTTTACAATCCACACTCTTAAAGAAAGTTTCATCCTCGAAACTTACCTTAAGTAGAGAACAAATGAGGGTACTTCTCTCGTATCTCTAGTTTTGGTTCCCAGGTAACTTCCTCCACCCCATGATGTTGCCACAAGACTTTCACCAGTTAGATTACTTTATNTATCTCTAGTTTTGGTTCCCAGGTAACTTCCTCCACCCCATGATGTTGCCACAAGACTTTCACCAGTTAGATTACTTTATTGCGCAACACCTTCTCCTTAGTATCGAGAATCTCCACCGGTTGTTCTTCATATGTTGCTTCATCTTGAATTTCAATTCCCTCTAAATCCACGACATGCATTGTATCCGATTGACACTTTCTTAACATTGACACATGGAACACGTAATGTACCCTGACAACTGGGTTGATAACCAAAGTTGATATGCCACTTTGCCCATAGCTTTGATAACTTCAAATGGTCCGGTGTACCTTGGGGCTAATTTCCTCTTCTTGCNACAGAACAAGTGTGTGAGATTTGTGCTTTGTCAAGACACCATACTGGAGAGTGTCTTATCATACCTGCATTCAAGGAGATTTTGTTGGAGCAATCCAATGCNCTGTTGGACCTCCCACAGAACAAGTGTGTGAGATTTGTGCTTTGTCAAGACACCATACTGGAGAGTGTCTTATCATACCTGCATTCAAGGAGATTTTGTTGGAGCAATCCAATGCAATCTCTAATTTTAAGAAACTTTACTCCAACGCTTATTCTGAGCCCTACAACCCAGGCTGACAGAACCACCAACGTTTCAGTTGGAGGAACATATAGCAAGCTCCCATCAATTAACAACAAGGACCACTACCACCACCTTAAGACCCTCCTGCATATCAACCATTCCAACCACTGTTTGACTTCCTTTTTTCACTCCTCTTGATTTTCTTAAAATGTTATAATGTATTTTCCAAGTGTAGGAAGGATATGCAGTGTAGTAACTTGGACAATTCCAAGGTCTTCTCCTCAGGGAACAAATAAAATTTGATTGGTGATATGTATGCAACAAAAAGTTAAAATCCTTTGATTTATGAAAGATTGGAGAGATGAATTCTAGTGTTTGGAAATTAGTAAGAAAACAGTTAGCTAATCCTTAGCAATCAACTCACCATAACCAAATATTTTGATTCTCGATTTAGCTCATCCAAGGTTGTATTCAAACTCGCTCGAACAGAAATTATTCAATAAAAACCAAGGCTATACAATATTGTAGCTTTGAAGCAAGGGACTGGAAGCTAGAGTGAAAATCATCTAGGTTACATAAATGATTTCCAAGCATTACTCGTGTCGGATGAACTGTCGAAGACAAATCAAAGTAGTCATTTAACAATTAATTTTCCAAAAGTGGTTTCTCCCTCATTCAAAACATTTGATCAGCTATAAATCACTAGAGATTCACTATGCTTGATTATAGACGAGAATCATCCCTTGGATTATGCAAAACCTTAGCTGAAAATAAAACCCATCAAACCAAAATCGACAATAAACAAAAAGTAAAACAAAGTGAACGAAACAACAAGATTGCCAGAAACAAATTCAACTAGATTAACTTCAAAACACTAAGTACAAATGCAAGAACAAACCTTACAAATAGAGCTTTGAAAATGAACAAGAAAACTTCTCCGTAAACTCAGCAAAATTTTTGCAATGTAAAACTTAAGCAAAAACTCAAACTTAACTCCTAAGGTTCTAAGAAAAAACAAAGACTAAGAATCCCCTTAATCTATACTAGTATATATGTAAATATATAGTAGCATCTTCCTTCTCTCATTTGNTCCGATTGAGATGATTAAAGATGATATGGAAAGCTAAGAAAGAACTCTACAACTTTCATGTTTTGAGTTTTAAGAGATATTGACTGCATCAAGGTCTAAATTGGGCTTGAAGTTGCAGCCAGTGCACAGTTCGCGTGCACTGTTCACTATTTCATCCTTTTTTCCATTTCCAATCTACCAAATTCAAACACACATCACTACACCTATCCCCATTTTTACAAAAATTATTTAATATATATCTATATGCATATATATAAAATAAAATGCGGAGTGTTACCTACACTAGAAGGTCTAGATGTGGATGGTGGCAGAGGAATAACTAGGTAAGCCTTAACAAGTAGAAGAGCTTCAAATGACCTCATCTGCACCAACACTGACAACTTTAACTCCCTGAGTATCTGAGCCTACATCCCCTGAATATCCAAAAGTCTGGACTTCATACCACTCACTCTCCCCTCAAGCCTAGTCACTCACTACGTAATAGTGGCTCTGGAGGTAGGTCGAACAGTAGTATCAGTAGAAGCTGCAGATGGAGTGGTGGGAGTAGGTCTATCTGGCTTGACAGCTTGGGACATAGTGTCACTTTTCCTCTCTGACCAACTACTAATGGACCCTTTCTCTAGAGGAGTTAGATGATCTGCATGTATCCTATTCACACCAACATTGACACAAAAATGGGTAATCATGTTGCCGAAAGGTACGTTCTCCCTAGGCTTACTCTCCAAAATATATTCTCTAATCACACCCCCACATAAATAATGCCACATCTGTCCTTGACCCCTACATCACCTTATATAACAGTATAATCTTGGGAGAGGCAACCTCTTATCAAAACCCTTCAAAAATATGTTGTAATGCAAAATCTTGCTCATGGTTCGATAATCTACAATCGAATTATCTACACTGAACTGACGGTCAAAATGGTTCGGGTCCTTATACATAAGTGTCACATATTCTGCTTAGCACTTGGCATTGAACTTAGGATGTGGATAATCAATTTTATTAGCTTGTGCCCTCAAATATGCAAATATTGAGCCACATTATCTGTTGTCACCTCTATAATCTTGATTTTCACTGTAGTCCTCAAAATCTTCAAATCAGAATCAACCTCCTTCAAATCACTATAAAACTCATGACAAAGAGTCATAATGTACCCCTCAACCTTCTAAAAGAAAAAGTCGAGTCCCAACAACATTATCCATCTAATCGGCACAATCTTCCCTAGACTTTTATGGCTAACCATAAGCTCACTAGTGGCCGTCTTCCTAAACTCAGGCTCCAGATGCTCCTGCAATGGCCCAAAATTCACCTTGGACGACATTACTAACCCTCAACCTCGATACCACGTGAACGAATAGTGGTTTAGTCCTTGCAAGGCACCGAACCCACTACGAGTGGTAGGGGAACCTTCAAACCCACACGGAGTAAGAAACACATCTACCCACTTTACAATATCTGATCAACGGCCACCCATGTTCATCCAAACATCCACACAAGAGATATGATACTAACCAATTTCTCAAATCACAAATAAATCAAAAATCTCCAATTTCATAGATATGTTTTCAACATAACAATTCAAGAAAATAAGCAAGAGATCATCAAAAGATATAATTTTTGGNACAGCTTGGGACATAGTGTCACTTTTCCTCTCTGACCAACTACTAATGGACCCTTTAGATGATCTGCATGTATCCTATTCACACCAACATTGACACAAAAATGGGTAATCATGTTGCCGAAAGGTACGTTCCCCCTAGGCTTACTCTCCAAAATATATTCTCTAATCACACCCCCACATAAATAATGCCACATCTATCCTTGACTCCTACATCACCTTATATAACAGTATAATCTTGGGAGAGGCAACCTCTTATCAAAACCCTTCAAAAATATGTTGTAATGCAAAATCTTGCTCATGGTTCGATAATCTACAATCGAATTATCTACACTGAACTGACGGTCAAAATGGTTCGGGTCCTTATACATAAGTGTCACATATTCTGCTTAGCACTTGGCATTGAACTTAGGATGTGGATAATCAATTTTATTAGCTTGTGCCCTCAAATATGCAAATGTTGAGCCACATTATCTATTGTCACCTCTATAATCTTGATTTTCACTGTAGTCCTCAAAATCTTCAAATCAGAATCAACCTCCTTCAAATCACTATAAAACTCATGACAAAGAGTCATAATGTACCCCTCAACCTTCTAAAAGAAAAAGCCGAGTCCCAACTGCATTATCCATCTAATCCGCACAATCTTCCCTAGACTTTTATGGCTAACCATAAGCTCACTGGTGGCCATCTTCTCAACAATAATAGAATCATAAATGACCTTCTGCCTCTTCCTAAACTCAGGCTCCGGATGCTCCTGCAACGGCCCAAAATCCACCTTGGATGACATTACTAACCCTCAACCTCAATACCATGTGAACGAATAATGATTTAGTCCTTGCAAGGCACCAAACCCACTACGAGTGGTAGGGAACCTTCAAACCCACACGGAGTAAGAAACGCATCTATCCACTTTACGATATCTGATCAACGGCCACCCATGTTCATCCAAACATCCACACAAGAGATATGATACTAACCAATTTCTCAAATCACAAGTAAATCAAAAATCTCCAATTTCATAGATATTTTTTCAACATAACAATTCAAGAAAATAAGCAAGAGATCATCAAAAGATATAATTTTTAGTGTTCAAACAAAGCACTAGAGTTTTGAAATCAAGAACAAAGGAATATCAAGAAGACAAATCCATATTTCTCAAAAACTAGGTTTTGACATAAAAACATGGATTTTTATGGCTATTAAACCATAACTTCACTCAAAACATGGTAAGATTTACAAGAACATCAAGAAACAAGGATTCCATAACATATATCTAAGATTTAGAGTCAAAACATATTTATGTAAAGCCTAGCCTCAATGAACAAGAGTGAGAAGAAACCCCTACCTTTGTTCCTTGGTGTTGTGTGAACTTTAGATGATTTGATCCACTTCAATATGAAAATCCCCCTTGATCATGTGTTTTTATTCTTCTTTCTTAATCTCTAAGGCTCTCTAGGGTTAGAGATGTTGATATGAGACAAAATAGAGGTGCCCTTATGTATTTATATTAGGAGAAACAGTCCCTTGTGCACTAATCTGCAACTCAGAATTGTGGCTCACGTTCGAACGTTATTGTGGCTTTTGAATGTTAGTAATGTAAATTACGGCCTAACATTCGAACGCCAGTATGGCATTCAAACATTAGTTGCTCATAGTACTTTTAAATTTTTCATTAGAGTTTTGTAGACACCAAAGTACTGGAATGAATTGTTGTTCAAACGGACTTTCACGTTCGAACGTATTTTCACATTCGAATGGACTCTCATTTTTTTTTCTGAAATTCCACTGAGGTTTTGGCCTATTTAGAGATAGATTTGGAAAATTTTTGTCAAATATTTTTTTGTAGTCCTGGAAGTCTAGTGTATAATGTAAAAATTTCAACTCAAACGGACATTAGGATAAAAAGTTTTGGTCCAAATAATAAGGAAGTGTCAAAATTCTTTCTACCCAAGTTCTATAAAAAATGTGTTTTAACTCTAGAATGCTTCCTAACTTCTACTTTTACAACCTATATAGTTCATGCTTCCCTCACTACATATATGATCATTTGAAAATCATTACGTCATTATATAAATAAAAAAATGTGGGGTTTACAATCCACACTCTTAAAGAAAGTTTCATCCTCGAAACTTACCTTCAGTAGAGAACAAATGAGAGTACTTCTCTCGTATCTCTAGTTTTGGTTCCCAGGTAACTTCCTCCACCCCATGATGTTGCCATAAGACTTTCACTAGTTAGATTACTTTATTGCGCAACACCTTCTCTTTAGTATCGAGAATCTCCACCGGTTGTTCTTCATATGTTGCTTCATCTTGAATTTCAATTCCCTCTAAATCCATGACATGCATTGTATCCGATTGACACTTTCTTAACATTGACACATGGAACACGTAATGTACCCTGACAACTGGGTTGGTAACCAAAGTTGATATGCCACTTTGCCCATAGCTTTGATAACTTCAAATGGTCCGGTGTACCTTGGGGCTAATTTCCTCTTCTTGCCAAATCTAAACACTCCCTTCTTGGGTGACACCTTGAGGAACACATAGTCCCCCTCTTGGAATTCCAAGGGTCTTCTTCTTTTATCCGCATAACTTTTCTTTCTACTTTTAGCCGTTTGTAGTCTTTCCCTAATTAGTTGAATTTCCTCAGTAGTCTATCGAATAATTTCTGGCCCAAACAAACTACTCTTTCTAACNAGTCCCCCTCTTGGAATTCCAAGGGTCTTCTTCTTTTATCCGCATAACTTTTCTTTCTACTTTTAGCCGTTTGTAGTCTTTCCCTAATTAGTTGAATTTCCTCAGTAGTCTATCGAATAATTTCTGGCCCAAACAAGCTACTCTCTCTAGCTTGTAACCAACAGGTCGGGGACCTACATGGTCTCCCATATAATGCCTCATAAGGTGCTATGCCAATGCTAGATTGAAAACTATTGTTATATGCAAATTCCACTAGCGGCAAATGATCACTCCAACTTCCTTTGAAGTCCAACACACAAGCTCGTAACATGTCCTCTAAAATTTGTATCACCCTCTCGGAATGGCCATCCGTTTAAGAATTAAAGGCGGTGCTAAAGTGCAACTCTGTTCCCGTAGCTCGTTGTAGAGTTTGCCAAAATTGTGCCACAAAACAAGAATCACGATCCGACACAATAGAGAGCAGAACTCCATGTAATCTAACAATCTCATGAATATAAATCTTGCTCAAGGTCTCTAGAATGTTAGTGGTCTTCATACTCAAAAATTGAGCGGACTTGGTGAGTCTATCTACAATGACCAATCTAGAATAGGAAAGGACTGTAGTAATCCTCTAGGTTTTTGATGCTCCACCTTCACCTGCTGACATACCACACATTTTGCAACATACTTAGCCACATCTTGTTTCATCCCTTTCCTCTAAGATATAAGGAGAATTTTGAATGATGGCATTTCCCCAACACTTCTTCCCTTACTTGGTCATTGTTTGGTACACATAGTCTTCCACGAAACTATAACTCATTATTATGTAGTGATCATTTCTCAATCATCTCATTCTTCTCCAATCTACCCCAGATAGTGCTCAACTCTATATCTAATTGTTGTAACTCCACAATCCTTTGTCGGAGAGTTGGTTGCGCCACAAGATTAAATAAGCATGGTCGGTCCTCCTGTCTATCAACTAATAGATCAAATTCCCCCAAAGCATCCATTATCTTCCACCAATTAATAGCAAGAACATTGATTTCACCCTGAGACTTTCTATTAAGTGCATCTGCTACTACATTAGCCTTCCCCAGATGGTAGTTGAGTGTGAAATCGTAATCTTCTAGATATTTAATCCACATTCTTTGCCGAAGATTCAAGTCTTTTTGTGTGAATATATACTTGAGCTCTTATGATCAGAAAACACTTGAAACTTTTCTCTATACAGGTAACACCTCTACAACTTAAGAGCAAAGACCACAACAGCAAGCTCCAAGTTGTGAGTGAGATAGTTCTGTTCATGAATCTTTAGTTGTCTTGATCCATAAGCAACTACTTTACCTCCCTCCATTAGCACACATCCCAAGCCTCGTAACGAAGCATCTATGTAAACATCGTATCCTTCACCACTACGAGGAATAATGAGGACAGGAGCTGAAGTCAACCTTTCCTTCAAGGTGTGAAAGGCTAGTTCACACTCTTGCATCCACAAGAATCTTTCCCCCTTCTTTGTAAGGCGAGGGCATCGCTAGTTTTGAGAACCCTTCTACAAACCTCCAGTAGTAGCCGATTAATCCCAAAAAACTATGTACTTCAGTCACATTCCTCGGTGGTTCCTATTTCATCACAATTTCAATCTTTGGGGGGTCAATAGCTACACCCTGTACTGACACAACATGGCCAAGGAATTTCACTTCCTTCATCCAGAACTCATATTTATGCATCTTAGCATATAACTTATGCTCTCTCAATGTCTGTAGCACTACCAAGAGATGGTGTTCATGTTCCTCTTGTGTCCGTGAATAGATCAATATGTTATCAATAAACAAAATAACAAACTGATCTATGTGCGGCCAGAATACTCTGTGCATCAAATCCATAAAGGTTGCAGAAACATTATTCTATCTAAATGGCATTACAGTATATTCATACCTGGTACGAAAAATAGTCTTAGGAATATCCTCCTCCTTGATCCTTAGTTGACGGTACCGTGTGCGAAGATCAATCTTGGAGTAATACGTAGAACTCCTCAGCTGATCGAATAAATCATCAATTTGCGGTCGAAATCCTCACTTGATTCAACCTTCGGTAGTCCGTGCATAACCGAAGTGTTTCATTATACTTCTTCACAAAGAGGACTGGGGCTCCCCAAGGTGAAGTGCTTANAGCCTCAAGAACAAGATTCAAGCCCAAAGTTTAGATTTCTCCAAAATCCTCCCTTTGAATCTTCGGTGAAAATCTTTATTTTTGGTACCCACGCATAGCTCTTGTCGCGTAGATCGAGTTTAATTCTTGGCCCGACGAATTCCNTTCGATTCTCGAATATAGATCTTTTATAAACTCAATTTCTCTTTGTGGGGGTAACCTGGGTAATTCATCTGAAAAGACATCCAAAAAATTTGACACTATCAATACCACATCAAATTGGGATTTATCTCGATCATCTCCCATTAAGCTGGCTAAGAGACTCAAATTGCTCACTGCCTTAGCTTTCAAGAATCTATTGTCCGTAATGGGAAATAGGTGGAAAGAATTTCAATCATTAATGAAATGGAAAACTACCCCACCTGGTAGTTAAAATGAAATCCATTTACGAAAGCAATCATTATCGCATGAAAAGTGGACAACAAGTTCATTCCAAATATTATGTCATAACCCNTTAAAATTTTTATAAAAATTTCGTTTTTAGGGGTCATCGAACACCCGTCACCTCGAAAAACGTAAAAATTTTGACTATCTCAGAATTCGACGAAATTTGTCTGGGTAACTAGATTTCGTGAGAGGAATCCAATGATAAGGTTCGTTTCATCATCCGAGGTCTATAAAAATACCTGTTTTTAACCTGCACTATAATGGAAAATTATCATTTTGTCCTNTCTACACACACTCCTAGTATCCAACCGTTCTCCCGTAGGCATGTCAATACTCAAGGCATGTTCTAGATTCTCAAATTCTAATCACAATCTCATAGTATATGTAATGCATATGAAGGAAAGAATAGCACCAAGATCAAATAAAATATGTGCCCAAGAGTTATAGAGAAGAACAATACCTTCCACAATTGCATTAGAAACATCTTCCTCCAGTTGGATCAAAGCAAAAACTCTTCCTTAATTAGTACAGCCTGGGGCTATAGCTCCTAACGATTTTTGTTGTAGTGGCTTATTTGCATTTACCTGTCCTGCCGTTTGGGTAGTCTTCTGGGGTGGAAAGATAGAACAATAATTTTGAATATGCCCCAAACCTCCACACGAAAATAGGCTCGTGGGTTAACTTCTACCCTTTTCGATAAACCTCCAACTTATTGAGCTGCCTAAAATCTCTGTCCAACCACCTGGTTTGGGCAACGGTATGGTGCTGCCCTCTACACTCAACTACTGCTAGCACCGGTCCTGATCGGACCTCCCCTAGCGAAGTTTTGTCATCTCTGGTTGTCCTATATGTCTCTCTCCACCAATGCAGCTCTATCGACAAGATCCCCATAGTCCCGGATCTTATGAGCCACAAGCTTCTCCCTTATGGTTGGCCTCAAACCCTATTCAAATCGTTTATCCCTCTTGGCCTTAGTAGAGATGAACTCCGTAGCATAGCAGGATAGCTCATTAAAATTTCTCTCATAATCCGCCACTGTCATGCTACCCTGTCTTAGAGCCAAGAAATCCGCACTCATTTTGTCCCTGACCGATTCAGGAAAATACTTGTCTTGAAAGATCTGATCAAACTCCTCCCAAGTAAAAGCATTAGTGTTCCTCCTTTTTTTCATCGAATCCCACCAATGATCTGCCTCTCCTTTTAATAGATATATAGCTAGGCCGACCCGTAGATCCTAGGCAACTCCCATGCTATCACACATTTTCTTCATCTGATGAATCCACTTATCCGCCTCCAAAGGGTGAGAGCTTCCTTTGAAAGTAGGTGGGTGTTGCCTCAAGAATTCTCTAAGAACTATCATCCTTCTATTATTGTCCCCGTTGCTCGGTACAAGAGCTAATGGTCAAAACCCCCCGTTGTGGTTGTTGTTTCCATTCTGGTGTTGTACCAGAGTGGTTAGTTCCCTTAATCATTGATAAGTGTCATTCATGGCATCGGGAGGTGGTGGTGGTGATGGGTTTGCTTGACCTCCATGACCACGCCCATGTCCACGTCTACCGTCCATCCTGCACATCAATTTGCAATTTGGTTTCCTTAATGTGCTAGACACCCTAACTATCACTTTAATTTAAAACATAAGGCTTGTATAAGAATTAAGTCAACAATTCATTTGACCTAGTTCTACCTCT
This sequence comes from Ilex paraguariensis, assembly GCA_963454935.2. Classification (NCBI taxonomy): domain Eukaryota; kingdom Viridiplantae; phylum Streptophyta; class Magnoliopsida; order Aquifoliales; family Aquifoliaceae; genus Ilex; species Ilex paraguariensis. Next base: position 653,376 of record CAUOFW020002014.1, read on the forward strand.
CTAGTGGTAATCCATAACTTATAGCTCTTATGTAAGACCTAATTCCTAGGCTCTGATACCAAACTTATAACCTCCCAAAATCCACCTTGTACGACATTACTATCTAAAATCATTCGCATTATGAGAGCAACTAATAAAATCAATAAATAAAGAAAATTTCATTCATCATACATAATATCTACAACATTATCCAAAAGAATATGCCAAACTATGGCGCCATTACATCCAAAAGAATAAGCCAAACTATGACAATTACACTCCAAAAATTAACTTTTATCTTGCAGCAAAATAAACAAAATATCATTCATACAATGTCTCAAAATACATCCCTAGTCTAGAACATAACAAGGTCAACCCTAGGCATCCCCCTAGGGATCCACGGTTCCATCTAATTGAGCTTTTCAAGCTACCTACTCATCAACTCCGAGCTCTTCCTCTAGAACGAAATTTGAAAATAAATATTGTTTGTAGGGGGTGAGCACTAAGCTCTGTAGGAAAATCCTCTCAAACTCGAACAAGGTTTAGAAAATATATAAAACCCGTCAGTCTCATTTTACAAATATCATATATGAATTTTGAAAGAAAACAATGACAGTTCATTCGATCTCAAGTTTATGCAATGTCAATATATAGCATCTAAACCACAACCATTCCAATACCAACCATCTCTAACAATTTCTTGTATCATTCCCCACAATGTACCATTACCCACATTATGTATCTGTATCCCCAATTGTATCTCAGGTAGGAAGTAAGACTTTGCATGAATACATACATTGAGAATATCTTGGCCCACACATACACCCCCAATATTCGCAAGGATACACAACTTTAGGAAGAGCGTATACCGACGCATCGGTAGTGATGAATCCAACTTAGGAATAGTATACTAACTCTTAGCCTCGGTACCACGTAAGCGAATAGTGGTTTGGTCATCGCAAGACACCAACCCCACTACGAGTGGTAGGGAACCTTCAAACCCACACGCAATAAGAAACGCATCTACCCACTTTACGATATCCGATCAACAGCCACTCATGTTCATCCAAACATCCAAATACAATACCGACTAATTTCTCAAATCACAAGTAAATCAAAAAACCCCAATTTCATAGATATTTTTTTATCATAACAACTCAAGAAAATAAACAAGAGATCATCAAAAGATATAATTTTTAGTGTTGAACAAAGCACTAGAGTTTTAAAATCAAGAACAAAAGAATATCAAGAAGACAAATCCATATTTCTCAAAAACTAGGTTTTGACATAAAAAACATGGATTTTTATGAATTTTAAACCATAACTTCACTCAAAACATGATAAGATTTGCAAGAACATCAAAAAACAAAGATTCTATAACATATATCTAAGATTTATTGTCAAAACACCTATATATAAATCCTAGCCTCAATGAACAAGAGTGAGAAGAAATCCCTACCTTTCTTCCTTGGTGTTGTAGGGACTTTAGAAGATTTGATCCACTTCAATGTGAACATCCTCCTTGATCTTATGTTTTTCTCCTTCTTTCTTAATCTCTAAGGCTCTCTAGGGTTGGAGATGTTGATATGGGGCAAGATAGAGGCGCCCTTATGCATTTATAGTAGGAGAAACAGTCTCTTGTGCGCTAATTTGCAACTCAGAATTGTGGCTCACGTTCGAACATCATTGTGGCGTTTGAACGTCAGTAATGCAAATTTCGGCCTAATGTTCGAACGTCAGTATAGGGTTCAAATATTAGTTGCTCACAATACTTTTAAATTTTCCATCAGAGTTTTGCAGACACCAAAGTACTGGAACGAACTGTCATTCGAACGAACTTTCACGTTAGAAGGGATTTTCATATTCGAACGGACTCCCATTTTTTTTCTGAACTTCTACTGAGGTTTTGGCCTATTTAGAAGTCGATTTGGAAAAGTTTTGTGAAATATTTGTTTGTAGCCCTGAAAGTCTAGTGTCTACTGTAAAAATTGAAAATCAAACAGACATCGGGATAAAAAGTTATGATCCAAATACTAAGGTAGTGTCAAAATTCTTTCTATCCAAGTTCTATCAAAAATGTGTTTTAACTCCAAAACGCTTCCTAACTTCTAATTTTACAACCTATATAGTTCATGCTTCCCTCACTACATATATGATCATTTCAAAATCATTACGTCACTAAATAAAGACAATAATGTAGGGGGTTTACAGCTCCTCTGGGGAGTTGTTCACTTGTTGGCGCCTTCCCCTTCCCTTTCTCCTTCCTAGTGACCCTTGGCCTTGTTGCTGACGATGAGACCCCAAGGGTTTTGCCATACCTACCAAACACATACTCACCAACACTATAAAATAAACCCAAGCCCAAAACCATGAATCTACCCCCAATGGAAGTGGAACCAATAGAACTTCTTACCACCATGTCAAGAACCTAGGTTTTCAAGCAAGTGAGATGGTGAAATTGGTAAGGTAGATGAAGGATTGCTTTGGTGATGAAAGTGGTGGGGGAGAGGTTTCGGATGTTTGGGAGAGAAATGAGAGAGTGGGTGTAAGAGTTGATTTGTAAAAATGAAAAAACCATCGATCTCCCTTTTAAAATACTGAAAATGTCAAATATTGATCTTGAACCGGTTGAAGTCTTTTTTCCCCTATGATAAACCAATTGAAATCCAATTGGTTGGTTGTGCTTTTTTGGTTTTTATTTTTTTGTTCTTTTTTTCATAATTTAGATGACTCTAAAACTTTCGAAAACTTATTCACATTCTCAAGACACCTAATGACCTAATTACACTACACATTACCTACACTTTAAAAACGCATTCCAATTAAAGACAATACATGAAACCAAAATTCACTTTCGTGGGGTACACAATTGTATTTAGCAAATACAACAAGTATTTAAACCTCTAGGTGACCCCTAGTAGACAAGTTGTGTCTCGTGAAGGTTTCTAGTGAAGACACCTACAAACTATCTGTACACTAACAATGCTTGCATCCACTTTAAGACATTTGCATACTACTAAATCACAAATTTAAATNTACACTAACAATGCTTGCATCCACTTTAAGACATTTGCATACTACTAAATCACAAATTTAAATGCTATGTAAAAGTATTCACATACACATTTCCATAGGAGACTCGTGGGTGTGATATGATAATGTAATTTAAGAAATTTATCAAATAAAACACACATCTATATTAGCCATCCGAAATTAGCTTGGATGCAAATCTCACCAAGGTTTTTCTCTCAAAACATAAAACACTCAGATTTTGCCGATGTTCCACTCATTGTCTATATGTGAGACAGATTCTTGAAATTCAAATCAAAGTATAGCTCATATATAATTTAAAAATGACGTACAAATATGCAAATGAAATGATCTTGTCATAATCTCATGAAAGGAATGCTAGGGCAAACGAAAGTAATACAGTTGACCTATCTCTACATGATATAGAACATACACTTGCCATACTTCCCAAGATCAAATAAGACTTTAATTGGTTGTAACATGACCTTGGGTGAAAATTGATCTAAAAAAACGAAGGGATATAGGAATTCACAAATGAGTCATCCCAAAAATTTGACTTTTCTAACCACATCTTCTATTCTAGAAATCAATTGGCTTGCTAACTTCATTTCTCGTTCTTTCCTTTCTTCATTGCCATAACATAACTTTTCCTTCTCTTTTTCTTTNTCAATTGGCTTGCTAACTTCATTTCTCGTTCTTTCCTTTCTTCATTGCCATAACATAACTTTTCCTTCTCTTTTTCTTTTTTCTTTATCTTAATTTGTTTTCACCTTCTTTCTTTCTTGCTTTCTTCATTTTGCTTTTAATTAATAAAAAAAATAAGCTCAAATACTCATTGTCCACCGTTCTTCCACTTTTCTTTGTTTTACTTTCCTTTTCTTTTCTTAACACCTCAATTTCCCCTTTTTCACAATATAACCTCTATCAAACTTGGGACAACCATGATAGGATAAATATATTTATATTCAAGCTCAATCACAACTTCTAGGGATGATGTTAAGAACGAATTGGCTAAGGCTTAAATTAATGCACAAATGGCCTAAGATCATTTCTAAAAAATACATGGCAAGGTATGCTTTTTGCATTGAGATAAAATCAACTAACTACCCCATCTATACTAACCAAAATAAAAATAATGAGATTATTGAAAAACATTGAATATGAAGGAATAATCTATTGAATAAGTGTAATTCAACCGTCCAACAAAAAATGACACAAAAGCTCACAAGGATAATGCATTCATCTCCAGTATGTATGTCAAGTTTTTTAAGAAATGAATTTTATTCAATAAATTGCATTCTCATGGTGCCCATAGGGTGGGTTTGACATGAAAACACATACATGATACTTAAACATAGAATAAAATCCTATAGTGTGTTAGTGTGCAAATAACTCAAGAATCAAGTTGAATAATCACCAACCTCATACTAATTAAAAGTGAATAATACAATCCAAATCAGATTTTTAATAAAAAAAAATTCAATTTTTTTTCTCATTTTAGCACACAATATGGTAGTGTAACCTAGTAATGGTGCACCCCTTACCCCCAACTTAAATCATGCATTGTCTTTAATGCAAAAACAATCATGCAATGAGAAAAAGTGAAAATAATAAAGGTAAGAAAACACCTGACACTGAGCTCCTTAAAGAAAAACCACTAGCTACAAAACAATAAAAGAACTATACAAAAAGGGTAAGTACAACAAAATAAACTATACAACAAATGTAAAACTAAAAACTACCAACTGTACACTACCAACTTAAAAACAAATTACTCAGCATCAAGATCTTGATACACAGGATCAACCAATTCTTCCACAACCTCATAAGAAAAATCTTCTAAGAATGGCTTAAGCTGCTGTCCATTAACTTTAAAGTTTGACCATTCTTAGAATTTTGAATTTCCATAGACCCATTAGGATAGATGACACAAACTATATGGGGGACAATCCATTGTGAATGCAATTTCTTTGGAAAAAGATGAAGACGAGAATTGTATAAAATTACTCTTTGATCGGGCTCGAAGGTATTTTTCAAGATTGATTTATGATGAAATTTTTTGACATTTTATTTTAAAATATTATTACTTTCAAACGCATCCTTGTGTACTTCCTCTAATTCATTAAATTGCAATTTTTTATGCTCACCAGCTGGACCCAAACTAATATGCTATGACTTTATGGCCCAATATGATTGGTGTTCAATCTCTACTGGCAAATGACAGACCTTGCCATAGATTAACCTGTAGGGCGACATACCTAAGTGAGTCTTATAAGTTGTATGCCCATAAAGCATTAGTCAATCAAATTGACCAATCCTTACAATTAGGGTTCACCATTTTTTCTAATATATGCTTAATTTACCTATTGGCCAACTCAGCCCGACCGTTAGTTTGTGGGTGATAAGCATGTACACTCTGTGTGAGGTACCATATTTGTGCATTGAAGTCCCAAATGGTCCATTGCAAAAATGTGAACCACCATCACCAATAATCACATTAGGCATTCCAAACCTAGAGAAACCATTTTACTTAATAAATTTAATAACAACTTTATGATCAGTTGTCCTAGTTGGTATGACATCTAACCACTTAGAAACATAATCAACTGCCAACAAACTATAAAGATAACCAAAAGATGAGGGAAAAAGACGCATGAAATTTATACTCCAGCAATCAAAAACCTCAATGACAAGGATGGGGTTTAGAGGCATCATATTCCTTCGAGTTACTCCACCTAACCTCTAGTATCGGTTACAATTCTTACAGAAATGGAAACAATCCTTGAACAAGGTTGGCCAATAGAATTTACATTGTCGGATTTTTGCTATAGTTTTCTTTGATGAAAAATGCCCTCCACACGCTTACGAATGACAGAAAGAGATAACATCATGCTGTTCGCCATTGGACACACATTTTTTCATCACTCAATCAACATAGTATTTAAACAAATAAGGTGCTTGCCCTCAAATGGGTATATTTTCACATAGCTCCCAAGTGTAAGAGAAGTTATTGTGAGTAACTTGGAACAAAATTTCAATGTCGTCTCCTCAGGAAAATCTTTGGTAACCAAGGATGATTAAAGAAAATAAAAGTAAAAATTTCTTTGAAGTTGAGAATTTTTGGGTAACTAAATAAATTAAAAGGTAAATTCAATAAGAAAAAGAACTAGATAATCTTCAAATTTTATCCCACATATGAACATGAATTTATACTCTAAATCTATAACTCATCAGAGTTTGTAATCATACTCCCTCAAATGCATAATATCCAATAAAAACTTCAATTAGTAAAATAGTGATTTTGATGACAAATAAATTGATGGAAGAATTTGTATCCAATTGATTGTAGGGACTTTAATAATCATTCATATCAAAACAAATTGTCTACAAATGATAAAGGATATGGCCAATCAATTTGAAGTTCAAAAAATAATTATTCAATCATTAAATCACATACATCATAAAACCCCTAGTTTAGAGTATAAAGCCTATTTCATAGGTTGGGGATCCCTCCTCTATTATCTGGAAAGGAAACTACTCACTCATGGCTATGAAATTAAAGCAAAGTATTGAAAAAGACATAATTGAATTCAAAGAATAAAGATTGACTGAAAAGTAAATAAGAACTTGTATGTAAAAGCATCTTGTATTGAATTAAAAGTAAGAGCGTTAATTAAACTTAATTTAATAGAAGAACAATACTCTTAAACCAAAAATAGAGGAATAAAACTAAAGTATTATTGCTAGAGAACTAAGAAGAGGACAAGAGAGAAGAAAAACAAAACATGATAGAGCATATTCCAGAGGGCTCTACTATTGGTAGAAACACCTTTTACCTACCGGTAGAACCTATTCCAAAGAGTCTTTCTTCTAGTAGAACCTAGCTTCTCTTACCAGTATCTTACACACTGGCTTCTAACTGTAGATTCCTAATTTTAACACCCTTCTACTGGTAGGTTTACTACCGGTAGAACCTATCATTACTGAATTTCTTCCCTAAGGACTCCAACTTCACTTCTAATGGATCATCCTCAACTCTAACTTGCCCAAAGCCATAATCATCATGCTCCACAACTACCTTTACACCTAGACTACCTGCAAACACAAAATCAACACATTAATCACAAAACAAGCAAAGAAAATAAATTTAATCTACTAGCAAGCCTAAAGTCAATATGTTAGCTATGAAATAATGCAAGCATGAGCACTCAACATAAGGGTCATCAAAGAAAAAATTTCTTCACTTCAACAAAAAACTTTCTTTTCTCCTGTGGACTCCTATGGGATGGTATTTATCCTATAACAAGAAAATTAACAATATCATCATACCAATGACAAGATGTACTAATAGAAAATAAATACTCATCGCAAAAAGAATCATGAATGGGGAAATGCTCCTGCGTGTCCTGAAACACAAGCTAAGATAAATGATCTGCTACCACATTCTCAAATCCTTTCTTATCTTTAATGATCAGATGAAATTCTTGTAGGAGGAGGATTTACCTAATGAGCCTTGGTTTTGCTTCCTACTTAGACAACAAATACATTAAATCAGAGTGATTAGTATCGACTATAATAGGCAAACCAATGATATAAGATCAAAATTTATCAAGGGCAAAGACAACAGCTAACAATTCCTTTTCTGTGGTAGTATAATTCATTTGTCCTTCATTTAAGGTTTTGCTAGCATAATAAATAACATGCAACTTCTTGTCTTAACTTTGGCCTAATATAGCTATAAAACCCTAGAAATATTTAAATTTTTTCGGAAAAAGGCAAAATGGTAATTTGTCACTATAATGTAGGTTTAAAATTTATATTTTTTTAGAGTTTGGATGACACAATGAACCTCACCATTAGATTTGTATCATGAAATTGAGCTGCCCTGTCAATTTTTATTGAATTTTGAGATAGTCAAATTTTACACGTTTTACGAGACAATTGGATGACAAATGACCTCACGAACGTCCACAAAAATGAGTTTTATAAATTTCCTTAGAATTAGATTAAATTTCAAATAAAATTAATTTGAACTTAAATCGGAATGTAATGAATCGTTTCGAAACAAAAAAATGGATCAGAACAAGTGGGGGGCTTGTGGCTCGATGTGAGCCAAGTCTTTAAAATTATAAATAGGGTTAAAAATCAGATATTTCAGCAGAAATATCTCTGCAATTCAGTCCTTAAACGTGTGGGAGAAAGAGGGAGAGAAAATAAATTTTCTCTCGTCGATTCTCGAAGTTCCGTCGGTTGAAATCTGTTGAGCCAAGAGTTAAAGTCGGTCACATCGACAAGAGCTATGCAACCACACCAAGAACGAAGGATTTCACCAAAGATCCAAAGAGGAAATTTTGAGAAAATCAAGTTTTGGAGGTTTTGGTTGGTGTTCTTGAAGTTCTAGCCTTCGATTTACGCTTCAAGAGATAGGGTTCCCTCCTACTCCGGTTCCTTTCTAGCCTATAGTGTTCATAAGGGCTGTTATGTGGGCTATTTTGTGGACTATTTTGGGACTGTTTTATGGGCTATTTTGGGACTGTTATGCGGCCTATTTTATGGACTATTTTTTGGATTGTTTTGGGACTATTTTATGGCCTATTTTTGGGCCTATTTTGGGGCTGTTATGCGGCCTATTTTGGGGCTGGGTTGCGACCTGTTTTGGGGCTATTATGTGGGCATGTTTTGGGGTTGATATGTGAGCTATTTTGGGAATTTTATACGGCCTATTTTGGGGCTGTTATGTGAGCTATTTTGGGACGTGAGCTATTTTGGGACTATTATGTGGGCATGTTATGTTTTATATAAATTATGCCTTGTATAGGGATTTGATAAATGTCTTGAATGATTGAAGTGTCATTTTGATGAAATTGAAATAACATGCTTGGATGTTATGGTGTGTTGAAATCATATACTTTTGAGATGATTTACATTGGAAATGTAAGTGTTGAAATGTGATAGAAATAATCCATATGACATTCATTACACATGGATATGTCATGACTATTGAAATTGCTCATTTGGCATCCTTGCATTTTGGGCATGAGGTTGGCATCATATTCATGGGTTAGGCATGAGTGTGGGTGTGTATGCATGGTTTAATCAAACACCACTGTTGGTGATTGATATGTGGACTCGAAAATGTGGGATTGAAGATCCAAGGGAGTCACATGGTTGCATAAGAAAAACTTGTGTCAGGTATAGCAAGAAGGGCTAAACACTCCCTCGAGTGAAAAACCCGGCTAATTGGTTCATACATTTCCCTGAGGTGAAATTTTGGTAAAGTGTAATGGCATATGGAGCTAGCTGATGTGATTCCAGAATCCGATACCCAACAAATACACATAATTTTGTAATATAAAGTATTCATTCGAAGGGAAACATCCAAAAATGAATTGGTTTTATAAACACATGGTTTGTATTTCAAAAATGATCATTGGATGTATTCCATCAATGATAAAGGTTTTTACACGTGTATTGCATTGTGTGATGGGAGTCGGTGAGGGCTCGGGTGGATGTGCGTGAGTGAGTCTCATCTCATTCTATAGCATGACATGGTGAAATTCCAACATAAAATTTTATACTTTGTTTGGAATGTTGTTTGGTATGAATGTTAAATGTAAACATTGCAGATGCACTTAGGTGGGGAGTAGCCTCTGTAGGAATAACTTTACTAGGTGTTAGCTCACCCTATACGGAAAACATTTCAGGTGTGGGATACACACCGGTGGAAGGCTCCCAATCCGAGCCCCATGGATGAAGAAAGCCAGAATGTGGCTTTTGTTTTGAAGTTTTGTAAAAATTTTGTTTTTGGACATGTAATTATATGGAATTACTTGCAATGGAACTTGTATATATAGAGTTTTATTATGAAAAACTATGTTTTTGCAAAACATTCACTAAGTTAGTTTTTGGACTATTTAATGAAATCTTGCATCCTATTATATGTTTACTGTTAAATAGACCCGGTGTGGTCAATGTTTACTTTTAAATAGACCCAGTGTGGTCAATATTGTATATTGGACCTCGGATGGGTCATGTGATTGTTTGATACACAAGTTGTGTTTTGGGTAGAGCTTCCCGTACAAAGGAAACTCTACCCAAATTTTGTTAAATTAAGGACCCCGGTTTTTGGGGTGTCACAATAGCTCCCTTTGCATAGTCACTTGCATCGCACAAAAACTCAAAATGGAGATCCCAATTTGGTGGTTGCATTATTGGAAGCAAAATCAACATATTTTTCAAATTTTCAAAAGTTGTCTCACAATCAAGGGACCACACAAATTGAGAATCTTTTGCTAGAAGATTACATAAAGGGCGAGATATGACATTGAGATCCTTTATGAATCTTCTATAAAATCTAGCATGACCAAGAAAAGATCTCACATCTTTTACCATTTTGGGGTTGGTAGATTGGAAATTAATTAAACCTTTGCCTTGTTGACCTCTATCCCTTTTCAAAAACAATGTGACCCAAAACAATTTCTTGAGTTACCATAAAATGACATTTTTCTCAATTGAGGACCAAACTCTTCTCCTCGCATCTTACCAATACTTTTTCCAAATTTTGCAAATAATTATCAAATGAATCACCAAACACTGAAAAATCATCCATAAATACTTCCACTATCCTTTTCGCCATGTTACTAAAAATTTCCACCANGCATCTTACCAATACTTTTTTCCAAATTTTGCAAATAATTATCAAATGAATCACCAAAAACTGAAAAATCATCCATAAATACTTCCACTATCTTTTTCGCCATGTTACTAAAAATTTCCACCATACACCTTTGGAATGTTCCTAGATTATTACATAACCCAAAAGGCATAAGCCTATAAGCAAATGTTCAAAGGGGGCAGGTGAAAATGGTCTTCTTTTGATCCTCTAAGAACTTTTAATTGATTGTAACCTGAATATTAGTGTAGAACAAATGAACTGCCAACCTTTCCAAAACTTGATCAATGAGGGGCAATGGAAAGTGATCCTTGTGGATGCAGGAATTGAACTTCCAATAATCAATGCAAACTTTCTACTTGGTCACCACCCGAGTTGGAATTAGCACCTGGTTCTCATTGGCTATAACGAGGACCCCCAACTTCTTCGGCACCACCTAAATAGGACTCACCCACTTGCTATCTTCAATAGGGTAAATGATCCTCACATTAAGTAGCTTTATAATCTCGAACCGCATCCTTCATTATGGGATTGAATATTCTCTATGGTTGTTAGGATGGCTTAGCATCATCTTCTAGATATATCATATGTGCAGAAATAAGGGGGTTGATCTCCTTGATGTTTGCTTCCATCCAGCTAATAGCTCATTTATGTGCTCGCAAGATGTTCAACAATTTTTTTCTTGCTTTGAATTCAATGTTGAATTAATCACCACCAGAAATGTCTCATAACTCCCCAAGAATGCATACTTCAATGTATTTGGTAGTGGCTTCAACTCCAAGGTTGGTGGCTGAATAGTGGATGGTACAATACTCTTCTCAATTGCTGACAATTTCTCAAACTTAGGCAACCACGTGCCTACTTCACAAACAATTCACTTCATGTATCTCATCATCATCACTCGGCTACTTACTGATGTTGAAAACATTCAAACCCAGTGTCATATTTCTAAATGCAAGCTTCATTACACCATTCTTGCTTTTTTATAATGGCAATAGAAGTTACAAGAAAAGGTATTCCCAAAATAATTAGAATTTGTGCAAAAAGGTTAGCAATAGGTTATATATCAAGAACAATAAAATTAATAGGAAAATAAGATATATCCACTTGTAATAAACATCCTCTACAATTCCTCTCAACGTTTTCACATTACAGTCCACCAGTTGGAAAGTAGGTGTTGGCTACAACTCTCCCAAGGTTAGTTGTTGATACAATGAGAATTGTAGTAAATTAATACGTGCTCCTAGATTCAATAATGCAGACTACACATGACAATCCTGATAATTAAGGAAATATTAGAATAGTCCAAATACTTGAACTTTGATGGAATATTGGCTTGTAGGATAGAACTGACATGCTCCATTAGAAAAGCCTTTTTTTATACATTCATCTTTCACTTCATAGTACAAAGGTCCTTCAAAAATTTAGCATAAGTAGACACCTATCTGATAGCATAAAACAATGGAATATTAATCTTTACCTACTTAAAAACATTGAGAATTTCAGAATTATTAGGAATATTAGCAGATGCTTTTAATTGGTGAGGATACGGTGCAGGAACATAACATTTATTATCATCAAGACTTACAATCTCTATCTAATCAAGTTTATCGCCCTCCTTGTATTCTTCATCAGTCTCTTTTTTTTTATAGGTTTAGAGACCCTTAGTAGAATGGTCTTGTCAATTTTTTTTATCACTCCTCAGGGTAGTGATAGACTTGATTTCTTCCATATTACCTTGGTTGGCATTTGACACCTCAACAACATGTTGATGTTTAGGGTTCTCCTGAGGTTATGTTGGAAATTTACCTTTTTTTTGCTGTAAAACACTCAACGAATTGGTCAACTTAGTAAGTTGAGTTCTAATGTTGCCAAAGGCTTGTTCATTTTGATTATTGATTATCGTTTGACTTTGTATAAATTGGTGCAATGTGTCCTCTAAACTTATCTTATAAGGGGGTTAATATGTGAATGCATGTTATTGACCCTAAGGGCCAAAACCTTGTTGAGGCGGGTTTTGAGAAAACCCTCGTGGTACATGATTGGGATAATGAAAACTTGTAGATGGACCCTGATCAAAAAAAATTTGATTTTGTTGGATGGGATGGACATATGGCACAGATGCATAAGGTGCAGAAGTGTTGTAATTCCTTCAATTAAAATTAGGATGGTCCGTCATTTAAGATTAAATGTGTTCGAATATGGAGAAAATGAATGCTTTGGTTGATTAAATGCATTGACTTTTTCATGCAACACTTGTTTAAAAGCCGATATGATAGGGAATTCCTGAGTCGGATGCTCACTTTTATCACAAATAGTACATAACCCATTAACTATAGGTACATTATTTATCTCATTAACTCTTTTCACCTCTAAGTCTTCTAATTTCTGAGATAATTTAGCAATCTTAGCATGCAACTCATCTTGGTGTCTTAATATATATTTACCTCCCCCAATCGATTAAGATCCATTAGATGGCTTTGATCACTTGGCATAATTGGAAATGTCCCATGATTGGGCATTTTCTATCAAGGCATCAAAGTAATCTAATGTCTCCTCTAGATCCTTGTTCAAAAATTCACCATTGGACATCATCTTAATGAATTGGCGATGTGAAGAGGTAATTCCTTTATAAAAGAAACTAATCAATTTCCAAGGCTAGAATCCATGATATGGACTAGAGTTTAAAAGATTTTTAAATCTTTTCCCAGCACTCATAAAATTGATCATGTTCTTTTTCTTAAAAATTTTGAGTCAATTTCCTCAAAGTCGTAATTTTGTGCACTAGAAAAAATTTCTTTAAAAACTCTTTTTGCATATCTAACCATGACCCAATCGATCGAGGTTTCAAAGAATTAAGCCAAGTTTTCACCTTATCTTTCAAAGAAAATGGAAACAGTTTAATCCTAGCAAATTCCTCACGCACATTTTGATCAAGCAATGTTCCAACCACCACCTCAAATTCTTGATATGAAGATAATGGTTTTCCTTATCCACCCTATGGAATTGAGGCAATAATTGGAGCATTCCAAGTCTGACAACAAAAGAATGGGCTTCAACATGCAATATGATGCATGATGGTGAAAAATTCCTTGGGGTCTGAAGATACTCCTTCATTGTTCTCACAAGGGAACTAATGGGAAAATATTTGCAGGATTTCTAGGATTTTGTACCTCTCACTAGTATTACCCCTCATTTAGATTATGTCATCCATGTCAATATGTGGTCATGGTCTCGTCTAACAAGTCTATTCATATTATCATGATCCCCACATACAACAACTAAAATATTAAAAATGCAATTCTACCTTACGAAACAAATGTACTTATATATACAATGGAAAAAACGTACCTAAGCTTGTGATGGAAATCACAGACTTACCTTTTGTTAGTTCAAATCATCTTTCAAATACACCGTTGTGTCCCCGACAATGACACCAAAAATGCTTAGTCACTTTCTCCTTTCAGATTTGATATGCTCTCTACTTTCTTTGAAATATTATAATGTGTATCCCAAGCACATAAAGATTGTGCAGTGTAGTAACTTAGAAAATTTTGAGGTCGTCTCCTTAGGGACACTCTGATATTCAAATGGTGATGTAGTTGTAAAAGAAATGAAAAATACCTTTAATTGATTAGAAAGCTGCTGAATTTGAAATTGATGTAGTAACTTCAAGTAAAAATAGTTGGCCAATCCTCAGGAATTGTCTTGTTATAATTAAGTTTGTTGATTTTCCTTTAAAACTCACCCAAACTCATACTCAAATTTACTTTTGCATGGAAAATATTAAACAAAACCCAATGTAAACTATATGTTGCTTTGAAGATAGATAATCAAGTCTCTAATTATAAATACATAGATGTAAATCTATACCCAAAACATTAATCATGCTGAAAATCTGTCGACGATGAATCAAAGTGCATAAGTAAATACTAGTTTTCAAAACTGAGTTATATCATCCAAAAAGCATACTTCCTGGTAAGAACACATTGGAGAATCAACAAGACTTAATCATAAACAAGAATCATCCATCGGAATGCACTGAAGCTTAGTTGGAAACAAAAGCTATAACTCTGAAATCGTCAATAAACAACATAGTAAACATGTGTATAAGAAGAACAAGATTTAATGAAAATAATTTAATGATATTGCTTCCCAAGCTTGGCTTCAAAGCTTCAAACAATGAAGCTGAGTACAAAGCCCTCCTCGCTGGACTCCATTTTGCCACCGACCTCAATGTGCATTGTATTCGAGCTCAGAGTGACTCTCAGCTCATTTTCAATCAATTCAACGACCAATACGAAGCTAAAGATGACAAGATGATGGCATATCTGGGCAAGGCTAGATTCATCATATTGCAATTTCAAATCTTTTACATTAAACAAGTATCAAGGGCCATCAACAGCCATGCTGATTCTGTTACCCGACTAGCTTTTTGGGGGGAAGACCACAGAACAGAAAGGATAAATATTCCTCTATAATACCTACACAGGCCCAGCATCGAAGAAGGATAATTAGTGGGTGAGACGCTCCAAGTTCAAGCCACATCAACATGGATGGATTAGTATGTATCGTATCTCAAAAATGGCGATCTCCTACCAAAATGGTTAAAAGCTAAGAGGTTATTCCTAAAGGCGACTAAGTATGTGCTCATCCAAGACATCCTCTATAGAAGGAGCTTGTCTCTCCCATACCTCCGATGTTTGGGGATAGAGGAAACAAATTATGTTCTGAACAAGATACATAAAGACATCTATGAAAATCATTCCAAAGAACGGTTACTCTCTCATAAGGCGTTCAGTCAACGATACTATTAGCCCATGATGATTAAAGATGCAATGGCATTCGTCAGGAACTGTGTCAAATGCCAGAGGTTTGGAATCATCCTACATGCTCCCTCATAGGATCTCAACTCGATCTCTAGTCCATAGTCATTCACTCAATGGTGTATCGATATTATCGGACCTTTACCCAGAGGAAAGGTTCAAAATCATTTTGCAGTAATATCTATTGATTATTTCACTAAATGGGCAGAAGCTAAAGTTGTAAAACCCCGGGAAAATTTAAATTTTTTTAGAAAAATGATAAAATGGTAATTTGCCACTATAATGCGGAATTAAAATTCATATTTTTCTAGAGCTTGGATGGCACAACGGACATCACCGTTGGATTCCTATCACAAAACTAAGTCACTCAGACAAATTTTGTCAAATTCTGAGATAGTTGTATTTTACACATATATTCGAGGTGACTAGGTGGTGGGTAACCTCACAAAGGTCCCCACAAATAAATTTTTTAAAATTTCCTTATAATTGAATTAAAATTCAAATAAAATTAATTTAAACTTAAATCGGGATGAAATTAATCGTTTTGGGACGAAAACGGACCCAGACAAGGGGCATGTGACGCGATGTACACCGCACATCGAGGTTATAAATATCCTTAAAAATCTGATTTTACAGCAGAAAACTCTGCTGAAACCAGTGTGTTTAACGTGTGAGAGGAAGAGAGGAGAAAAGTGAGAAATCCAAGCTTTCTCCCTACAATTTCTGGAATTTCATCAGTCAGAATTCGTCGGACCAAGAATTAAACTTCATCAATGCGACAAGGGCTACGCAACCACACCAAAAACAAGGGATTTCACCGAAGATCCAAGGAGAGGATTTTAGGAAAATCAAGATTTGGAGTTGTTATTGTGTTCTTGAAGGCTCTACACTTTCATTTATGCTCCAAGAGGTAGGGTTCCCTCCTACTTGGGTTTATTTCCATCCTATGATGTTCATATGGAAGGGGGTAGGTATATAGAATGTTTATACCACTTGTCTATAGTTATGGAAATGAGGAAATAGGTGTAGAATTTGTTTGATTCAAGTTCTACATTGAATTTGATATGTGGAAGTACTAGTGTAATTTCTTGGTGATGGAAATTATATGTGCTTTAATATGTAGTAAAGTGAGTGTATTTAACTCATAAATCAGTGTATGTGTGTGTGTGTGTGTGTGTTCAACTTCTAGTTTGAATTTGATATGTGGAAGTACTTGTGTAATTTCTTGGTGATGGNGTGTATTTAACTCATAAATCAGTGAATGTGTGTGTGTGTGTTCAACTACTAGTTTGAATTTGATATGTGGAAGTACTTGTGTAATATCTTGGTGATGAAAATTATGTGTGCTTTAACATGTAGTAAAGTAAGTGTGTTTAACTCATAAATCAGTGTGTGTGTGTGTGTGCAACTTCTAGCTTAAATTGGATATGTGGAAGTACTTATGTAATTTCTTGGTGATGAAAATTATGTGTGCTTTAATATGTAGTAAAGTGAGCGTGTTTAAATCATAAATCAGTGTGTGTGTTCTTGCTTGTTGGAAACCGAGAGTGAGGGAGCATAAAAGAGAAGGAAAAAAAAACCAATTTCTAGCTTAAATTTGATATGTGGAAGCTATTGGTGTAAACTCTTGGAAATTGGATTNTGTTTAAATCATAAATCAGTGTGTGTGTTCTTGCTTGTTGGAAACCGAGAGTGAGGGAGCATAAAAGAGAAGGAAAAAAAAACCAATTTCTAGCTTAAATTTGATATGTGGAAGCTATTGGTGTAAACTCTTTGAAATTGGATTTATGTGGGCTGTTTTGTGTATTTTAAAGCTTTTCTATTATAGTTAGTTTAATGGAAAAGGGTAGGTACATGGAATTATGTAATTCACTTGCCTATGGTTATGGAGTAGGTGTAGAAATGATTTAATAAAATTCTAGTTTGAAATTGATGGTTTAGTGAAATGAGTATTGAGAATGGGTAGCATGACTTGAGATAGATTCTCTTGTTTAATGTACCACTTGTGTATATTAAGTGTGGGAAATGAGTACCTAAATGTGCTAAACAAACCTTCTAAGAAATGGGTTATAGAATTTACTTGTTTGGCAAATTTCNAGTATTGAGAATGGGTAGCATGACTTGAGATAGATTCTCTTGTTTAATGTATCACTTGTGTATATTAAGTGTGGGAAATGAGTACCTAAATGTGCTAAACAAACCTTCTAAGAAATGGGTTATAGAATTTACTTGTTTGGCAAATTTCATGAAAAACTATAGGTACTTGGAGTGTAGAAAATGGATATGGAAATTGGGTAAAGTAAAGTCTAGGTTGAATTGGCATTTAGAAGTTGCTACTTTATGATTTCTTGGAAGATTATGATAGATGGATATTAAGAAATGGGTAGAATAATTTCCATTTGACATGGTTGTGTAGAAATCACTAAATATGATTTCTTGAGCTATATGATGAATATGAGTGAATTATGTGAAATCACACCTATGCACTTAAAATAGATGAAATGGGTGTGACAAGGGGTATTGAAATGGGTTAGAATAGATTTTCTAACTTGAAATTGAGATATGGAAATTGCTTGGTTGGTAATTCCATGGAAAAGTGATTTTGTGGGCATGCTATATGTTTAATATATTATGCCTTGTCATTGAGAGTGATTGTCATGAGATTGTGTAATGCCATGCTTGAGATATGTGTTGGGTTTATTCTAGTTGATGTATTAACATGATAATACATTTTGGTGATTTTATACATGTGATATAAATTACCGTGAAACATGTTGAGATGTGTGGTTTAAATTTGGCTCATTGAGCATGACATTAATTGAGCAATGGTGCATCACATTGCATTTGGACGGGAAAAATGCATCCATGACCATGAGTATGGGTGTGTGAGTGCATGGTTGGATCAATCACCATACTTGGTGTTTGATGGGTGGGCTCGGGAAAGTGGGGTTGAATATCCTACTGAGTTGCACGGTTGCATACATGAAAAACTTGTGTCAGGTATAGCAAGAAGGGTTAGACTCTCCCTCTGGTGCAAAACCCGGGTACTTCGTTCATACACTCTCCTGAGGTGAAATTTCAAAAAAGTATATTGGTTTGCGGAACCTGCAGTGCGATTCCAAAACTCTACTACCCAACAAAGACACATGATTTTATTTATAAAAATACCTGGTTTGTACACTCCCCTGAGGTGAAATTCCAGAAAAGTGTANGCAATCACCATACTTGGTGTTTGATGGGTGGGCTCGGGAAAGTGGGATTGAATATGCTACTGAGTTGCACGGTTGCATACATGGAAAACTTGTGTCAGGTATAGCAAGAAGGGCTAGACTCTCCCTCTGGTGCAAAACCCGGGTACTTGGTTCATACACTCCCCTGAGGTGAAATTTCAAAAAAGTGTATTGGTTTGCGGAACCTGCAGTGCGATTCCAAAACTCTGCTACCCAACAAAGACACATGATTTTATTTATAAAAATACCTGGTTTGTACACTCCCCTGAGGTGAAATTCCAGAAAAGTGTACTTGTTTTATAAAGTATTCATTCGATGGAAATCATCCAACAATGAATTGATTTTATAAACACAATGACTTGTATTTCAAAAACGATCATTGGATGTATTTCATCAATGACAAATGTTTTACACATTTGTCATTGCATTATGTTGTGGGAGTCGGTGAGGACTCAGATTAAAGTGCATGAGTGAGTATCATCTCATATCATATGACATGACATGGTAGAATTTTCACATTGAACTATATNTATGGAAATCATCCAACAATGAATTGGTTTTATAAACACAATGACTTGTATTTCAAAAACGATCATTGGATGTATTTCATCAATGACAAATGTTTTACACATTTGTCATTGCATTATGTTGTGGGAGTTGGTGATGACTCAGATTAAAGTGCGTGAGCGAGTATCATCTCATATCATATGACATGACATGGTAGAATTTTCACATTGAACTATATGTTCTTGTTGGAATAGATATTGGTTATGGATTGTTGCATGTGCACATTTCATATGCACTTAGATTGGTGAGTAGCCTCTATAGGAGATACTCTATTGAGCGTGGCTCACCCTATACGGGNTCATTGGATGTATTTCATCAATGACAAATGTTTTACACATTTGTCATTGCATTATGTTGTGGGAGTTGGTGATGACTCAGATTAAAGTGCGTGAGCGAGTATCATCTCATATCATATGACATGACATGGTAGAATTTTCACATTGAACTATATGTTCTTGTTGGAATAGATATTGGTTATGGATTGTTGCATGTGTACATTTCATATGCACTTAGATTGGTGAGTAGCCTCTGTAGGAGATACTCTATTGAGCGTGAATCACTCTATACGGGAAAATATTTCAGGTGGGAGATACACGCCGTTGGACGGTGCTCATCCAGGGCCCCAGTGATAAAGAAAGGCCGACTTGTGGCTTTTAGTTCTTTTTTTGTAAAAATTTTGCAAAGTTAGTTTTTGGGCATGGAATGTATGTAAAAGAATTGTAATCGAACTTATATGGACTATTTTTAATATAACCTTCCATGTATTTCTATGAGTATGGATAAATGGACCCGGTGTGGTCAATGTTTACTCATAAATGGACCCGGTGTGATCATTATTTTATANGAATGTATGTAAACGAATTGTAATTGAACTTATATGGACTATTTTTAATATAACCTTCCATGTATTTCTATGAGTATGGATAAATGGACCCAGTGTGGTCAATGTTTACTCATAAATGGACCCGGTGTGATCATTATTTTATATTGGGCCTTAGATGGGTTATGTGAATATATATTGCACAGGTTGGATTTTGGGTAGAGCTCCCCGTACAAAGGAGACTCTGCCCGAATTTTGTTAAAATTATGAATCCCGGTAAATGGGGCATAACGACGAGATATCGAGTTACTTGGTATCCACGAGTATTCTGCGAGTTGATNTTCTATGAGTATGGATAAATGGACCCGGTGTGGTCAATGTTTACTCATAAATGGACCCGGTGTGATCATTATTTTATATTGGGCCTTAGATGGGTTATGTGAATGTATATTGCACATGTTGGATTTTGGGTAGAGCTCCCCGTACAAAGGAGACTCTGCCCGAATTTTGTTAAAATTATGAACCCCGGTAAATGGGGCATAACGACGAGATATCGAGTTACTTGGTATCCACGGGTATTCTGCGAGTTGATGGGTAATCAACAGACCTCCGGATTTTGGGGTGTCACAAAAGCACTAGCTACGATTTCTGAAAAGAAAATTGTAGATTTTTTCTGGAAATCCATTGTGTGTCGGTTCGGAGTTCCACAAGCCATCATCTCAGNGGTAAATGGGGCATAACGACGAGATATCGAGTTACTTGGTATCCACGAGTATTCTGCGAGTTGATGGGTAATCAACAGACCTCCGGATTTTGGGGTGTCACAAAAGCACTAGCTACGATTTCTGAAAAGAAAATTGTAGATTTTTTTTGGAAATCCATTGTGTGTCGGTTCGGAGTTCCACAAGCCATCATCTCAGACAATGAGAAACAGTTCGACTCGAGTGGATTTCATAGCTTTTGTTCCAACCTCGACATAAAGAATCACTTCTCGTCTCCCAGGCATACGCAATCCAATAGACAAGCCAAGGTCACAAATCAAACTCTACTTCAGAATATCAAGACCAAACTAGAAGAGAACCAAAGCCTATGGGTTGAACTCCTCCCCAAAGTCCTGTGGGCATACCAAACTACCCTAGGAAAGCCATAAGGGAAACCCCCTTCATGTTGGCATTTGAGACCAAACCAGTCATTCTAGTGGAAACAGGTCTCCCTTTACATAGAGTCCAACACCACAACCCCCAAACTAACGAAGATGAACTAAGAGCAATCTCGATTCTCTAGAGGAAACCAGAGATAAAGCCGTCCTCCGGATAGTTTCTTATCAATAACAGACTGCTCGCTACTACAATAGGAGGGTAAAAGAGAGGAAACTAAGGAAAGGTGATCTTGTGCTCGAGAAGGAATCAACAATGGAAAAGGGAAACTATCCTTGAATTGGGCAAGGCCGCATATCATTGTCAAAGAANTTTCTTATCAATAGTAGACTGCTCGCTACTACAATAGGAGGGTAAAAGAGAGGAAACTAAGGAAAGGTGATCNCTTCTTATCAATAACAGACTGCTCGCTACTACAATAGGAGGGTAAAAGAGAGGAAACTAAGGAAAGGTGATCTTGTGCTCGAGAAGGAATCAACAATGGAAAAGGGAAACTATCCTTGAATTGGGCAAGGCCGCATATCATTGTCAAAGAAGATTGACCAGGAACTTATCAACTAAAAACCACCTAGGGAAAAAGGCCCCTCATCCATGGAATGCTGAGAATTTCAAGAAGNTCTTGTGCTCGAGAAGGAATCAACAATGGAAAAGGGAAACTATCCTTGAATTGGGCAAGGCCGCATATCATTGTCAAAGAAGATTGACCAGGAACTTATCAACTAAAAACCACCTAGGGAAAAAGGCCCCTCATCCATGGAATGCTGAGAATTTCAAGAAGTACTATGTTTATTATTAATCTGCTGAGAATTTCAAGAAGTACTATGTTTATTATTAATCTTCTATTCTAATTATAATGAAAATATGCTCTTTTCTGGCATCTATTTCTTCTCTTTCAAGCCCACCGAGGTGAAAGCCCATAGAGGCGAAAACCTAGGCAAAAGCCCACCAAGGCATAGTCCACCGAGGTGAAAGCCTAATTAAATCTAATTAGTGTGTAAATTAGGATAGATAATAAGTTAATTATGTAGATTAAAACAGTTAAAATTGTTAAATTAGGGTTAGTGCATAAGTTAGGGTTAATGCGTGGAGTGTTTGTTATTTTAGGGTTTTGTGTGGAAATTATAGGGAGCAATCTGCCAGATCTTAAACAAGCAAAGGATGCAAGTGTTATATCAATGTAACAAGCTAGAACACTATGGAAGATCATCACCATAATCTGGAGGATTGGGACAGTCTGAACGGTGGTGATGGCGTCTAGATGGTTGCCTAAGGCAGTTCAACCTTCTCCTTCATTCCAGCATCTTCATTTTGGCCTATAAATAGGCCTAACCAGCTTTCTTAACTGGGAGTTCTTTTTTTTTTAGAAGAGGAGTTCTAGGAGAGCTTTGGAGAGGAGCTAAGGCATAATCTAAAGAGAGATTCAAGAGAATTTAGAGAGAATCCAAGGGGAGATCCTATCCAACATACTCTCCTACCAGAATTTATGTTATTTCTACATTTCTATTATACCTTTCTACTTGTAGAGTTGAACTTCTGCCACCTTTGTGTCTTAATTGATATTAAGGGTGGTTAGATTTCAACTCTTCCTTAGGAAAGGAGTGTCTGTATTTTATTTAGTATTGTAATGAAACTTTCTCACATTTCTTACTTGTTTATAGCAATGGGGTGTGAGTAGTTTACTTATACCCTTCAGTGAGGGGTGAAAATATGTATATTATTGGTTAAGTTATGGAAATGTCGATATTTAATTATGTTTTATTGTTATATACACCTCCCTTAATTGATGGATGATTATATTTATAATATGCTCATGGTTATGAATATCAAGCGGTACTTAATATTTTATACCATACTATTTACTATTATGTACTTCATATATGATACGGTGATGTACGTAATTGGGTGTTACGTAAAATTTGATTGATTGGTTATAAACAAGTTAAGTGTTGGCATAGTCAATGGTTTTGATTCAATTCGTAGCCTGAAATTGTGTCATCAGTGCATCATCAACTTACCGGTTGAATAACTAAAGTGATCTAATTGAATGGCTTGACCTTCTGGTTCACTAAGGATGTTTAACTGATGCATTGTATAAAGCTGTCAGATGAATAGCTAACGTGATCCTCCTGATTGGCTTGACCTTTTAGTTTACTTGAATTAGTCAATTGTTGCATATACCTACCAGCTGACCTAAACAGTTGCTGTGTTATGGTTTAATATACATCAAACCTACCAATTGACTTTTAAGTGACTTGGAAGTTAATTGTTGTACGGTGGCATTTCTAGTATTTAACCAATATAAATCATATGAGATTCTTGAACTGAAGGGTACCTTTCATATTATTGTCTTTTAACAGTTTACCTACGCATTTTATTTATGCAGTTTATTTTCCAGTCTATCACACATACACTACATGCTATCTCACGTTATAATGCTTTAATAATAACTTCACTGTTCTTATTTTAAATTCAAATTATTAAAACTCTTCGTGGGATCAATCTTGGACTTAAACTGAGAAAACTACAATTCGACCACTTATACTTGGGTGTATGATATAAAGTAGGTCACGAAATAGATCGAATCAAATTATTGGCATCGTTCCCGGGGAGTTATGGTAATTTTAATTTGAATAGGGAAGTTGTTTAATTGTATTATATGTTTATATATTGTTTGTTTTCTTTTAATAGTTTATGTTTGTTCATTCACCAGTAGGTTCTATAAATCAGTCATCTCCTTCGTCTTCATCATCTTCATCTTCGCAAGCATCATTTGATTTAAGTATGGCTCAAAATATTCCTAGGGAGTAAGAAGTAGTTCAGAATCTCTGACCTTTAAGAGAATATTTGCATCCCACACGTACTAATGTTTCATCATGCTTTGCTTTTCCAATGGACGCTCCAAATCTTAATATTAAGGCAGAGATAATACAATTACTACCAAAGTTCCATGGTTTGGAATCTGAAAACCCTTATGTGCATATGAAAGAATTTGAAAAAGTCTGTGGAAATTTGCAGGATAACTTTGAAATGGCCCAATTAAAACTTTTTTCTTTTTTCTCTAAAAGATAAAGCTAAACAATGGCTTAATTCTTTAAAAGTGAATTCTATCTCAAGTTGGCAAGCTTTACAAACTGAGTTTTTCAAAAAGTTTTTTCTTGTGCATCGTACTAATGCATTAAGACTTCAAATAATGAATTTTTTTGTAAAAGAAGGGGAGACTTTTTATCAATGTTGGGAGAGATTTAAGGATCTTCTCCAAGCTTGTCCACATCATGCATTTGAAAATTGGACTTTAGTTAGTTTCTTTTATGATGCCCTTCCATCTCATTGCAACAGTTTGTTGAAATGATGACCCAGGGGAAATTTGTGAGTAAAAATTCTGAGGAGGCATTCCAATTTTTTGATACCATTTCTGAGAGTTCCCAGATGTGGGACTCGACTTCTTCAAATATTGTTGAACCTAAGCCGTCTACATCCGAAAAAGGAAAGTATGTGTTAAAAGAAGATGATGATTTAAGAGCTAAAATGGCTACCTTATCCTGAAAGCTTGAAGCCTTAGAGATGAAAAAAAAGTAAGCAAGTATCTGTTGTGTCTTCCATTGACCAAATATGTGAAATTTGTGCGTTTCTAGGACATCATGCAGGGGAATGTCCAACTATACCCGTATTTAAAGAAGTTTTAATTGAACAATCTAATGCCATTCCAACTTATACTAAGCCTTATCCAAACTCATATTCTAATATCTATAACCCAGGATGGAGAAATCATTCAAATTTTAGTTGAAAAAATACATAAGCAACAAATCAATCAAAAGGTCCACCATAGCCATAGACTTAACAACAATATCTACCTTATTAACCTCCCCATAAAAGGACTCTAGAAGATACTATGAATCAATTTATTCAAAGTCAAATGAGTTTTAATACTCAAACAGCCCAAACATTCAATAATTTTAAGGCTCAAACTTTACAAAGTATTGAAGACATTAAGAGTCATTTAGTCAAGTTGACTCAGTCCTTGAGTATACCAGAGAAGAGAAAATTTCCATCCCAACCTCAACCTCCACAAAATCAGGCCAATATTGTGTCCTCTGAACCTTCTCCAAGTCAAGTACAAGCAATCACAATACTAAGAAGTGGTAAGATGATTGACAAGACCATTAAATCCAAGATTTCTTAAAAGATACGTAAGTCAATTCCTGTAAATGAACCACTTGAACCTGAACCTTCAGCTGGAAAGCAACCAAAACCACAAAATGAGAAAGAACATTCGTGTCCTATTCTATTACCTTTTCCTCAAAGAGTCAAGAAATCCTCATATGTAAAAGATCATTATGAAATTCTTGAGTTATTTAAACAAGTAAAGATTAACATTCCTTTGTTGGATGCATTAAACAAGTTCCAGCTTATGCCAAGTTTTTAAAAGATCTTTGCACAGTAAAAAGAAAAATTAATGTACAAAAAAAAGTATTTTTAATTGAACAAGTTAGTGCTATCATACAACATAACACTCATCTTAAGTACAAAGATCCTGGAAGTCCCACAGTCTCATGTATCATTAGAAATTTTCGAATTGAACAAGCTCTGCTGGATATTGGAGCCAATGTTAATTTAATGCCATATTCGATGTATACACAATTAGGTTAGGTGAGTTGAAACCTACCAATGTTACACTGCAATTAGCAGACCAATCTATTAAAAATCCACGATAAATTGTGGAGGATATTCTTGTCCAAGTTGATCAATTCTATTTTCCAGTAGATTTTATTGTTTTAGATACACAGCCAATTTTCATGCATCAGCATACATACCTATCATTGTGGGTCGACCATTCCTAACTACATCAAATGCATTAATTAATTGTAGGAATTAAGCCATGAAACTTTAATTTGGAATCATGACCTTGAAATTAAATATTTGTAACATTGTAAAACAACCCAGAGAAGAAGAAGAAATGCATGAAGTAAATTGTGTTGAGTTATTAACTCATAGTTTATATGAAAATGCTTGTATGAAAAAAGAGTCATAAATATTAGACTCCATACCTAATGATGAGTCTCAAGATATATTAGCATGGAATCCAAAATTTAAAAAATTGTTGCCTGAGTCTGTAGAATCCAGCATCAAAGTTTTTAAGCCAGAATTAAAACCTCTCCCAAATAACTAAAAATATCTCTTTTGGGGGGAAGATGAAATCTATCCAGTGATAATATCCTCAAAATTATCTGAAATTCAAGAAAAAGAATTGACAAAAGTTCTTAAGAATCATCAAAGCATTATTGAATGGATAATAACAGATATAAAAGGTATAAGCCCACTTTTATGTACTCATTGTATATACTTAGAAGAAAATTCTAAATCATCTCATCTGATGCAAAGAAAATTGAATCCACACTTGAAAGAGGTAGTTCGCGTTAAAAAACTTAAACTATTAAATGCTAATATTATCTATCTTATACTTGATAGTAAATGGGTCATTCCTACATAGGTAGTTTAGAAGAATTTCTGGTGTTACTGTAATAAAAAATCAAGAGAATGAATTAGTCCCTATGCGTACAGTCACTGGTTGGCGTATGTGTATTGACTATCGAAAGCTAAATTCCCTCACCAGAAAAGATCATTTTTCATTGCTTTTTCTAGATCAAGTTTTGGAAAGAATTGCTAGTCATGCATATTATTGTTTTTTAGATGGATATTCTGGTTACAATCAGATTGAAATTGCAATAGATGATCAAGAAAAAATCACATTCACATGTCCTTTTTGGTACTTTTGCTTATAAAAGGATGCATTTTGGATTATGTAATGCTCCAGCTACCTTTCAGCATTGCATGTTAAGTATTTTTAGTGATATGGTGGAACGATATTTATAAATTTTTATGCATGATTTCTCAGTATATGGTGATTCATTTTATTTATGTCTAGAAAATCTTGAAAAAGTTCTTATTCGATGTGAAGAAACAACCTTGTTTTGAATTGGAAAAAATTTCATTTCATGGTTACACAAGGTATTGTTTTAGGTCATGTAGTTTCTGAAAAAGAAATTGAAGTTGATAAGTCTAAAATTGATTTGATAGTCAATCTTCCTCCACCTGAAACTGTAAAAGATGTTCGATCTTTTCTAGGTCATGCAAGATTTTATAGAAAATTTATTAAAAATTTCAATTCGATATCCAGACCTATATGTAATCTTCTATGTCATGATGTATTATTTGAATGGAATGATGCATGTCAATTAACATTTGATAAATTGAAAAATATGTTTATTTCTGCACCAATTATGCAACCTCTTGACTGGTCTTCATCTTTTGAACTAATGTGTGATGCTAGTGATTATGCAGTAGGAACAGTATTAAGTCAAAGAAAAGATAGAAAACACTATGTTATTTATTATGCAAGCAAAACTCTAAATGATGAACAAATGAATTATTCTACTATAGAAAAAGAAATGCTTGTTGTTGTGTTTGCGTTTGATAAATTTTGTTCATATCTGGTTGGATCATCAATTGTTGTATTTATTAATCATGCAACTTTAAAATATTTTCTTACTAAAAAAGATGTTGAATCATGTCTTCTACGTTGGATACTATTACTTCAAGAATTTGATCTTATCATTAAAGACAAGAAAAGAGTTGAAAATGTGGTAGCAGATCACTTGTCAAGGCTAAATTATGATATAAATGAAGAATCAGTACCAATTAGAGAAACTTTTTTAGATGAACAACTTTTTGCAATAACATAAATATCATGGTATGGAAATATAGCCAATTATTTAGCCACTAGTACTATTCCGTCTCATTATACCTGGACTGATAGAAACAAGTTTTTAAGTGAGGTATGTAATTTTTTTTGGGAAGATCTTTATTTGTTTAAGTACTATAAAGATTAGATAATAAGATGTTGTGTACCTAATCATGAAATTGGCAGGTAATTTAGTCACTCTGAAACTTGCGAAACCATTTTGCTTTAAAGAAAACTGATATTAAAATTCTGTAGTGTGAATTTTATTGGTCAACTCTTTTCAAAGACATACATATATTTTGTTTAAATTGTGACAGATGTCAAAGAATGAGAAATATTTCAAAAAGAAATATGATGTCTTTAAACCCTATTTTAATTATTAAAATTTTTTATTATTGGGGTATCGATTTTATGGGATCATTTTACCCATCCTTTGGATATCTATACATTTTGGTTGTAGTTGATTATGTCTCTAAATGGGTAGAAGCAATTTCATGTAGAAATAATGATCATAGAACAGTGGTCAAGTTTGTAAAAGAAAATATTTTATCCAAATTTGAAATTCTTCAAACCATTATTAGTGATGAGGGATCACATTTTTGCAATAAAGTTTTTAAAATCCTTATGAAAAAATATTCAATTTCTCACAAAATATCTACTCTGTATCATCCACAGACAAGTGGGCAAGCTGAATTAGCTAATAGGGAGATAAAATATATTTTAGAAAAATAGTAAATTCAAATCATAGGGATTGGTCTTTAAGATTAACTAATGCGTTTTGGGATTACCGTATTGCATATAAAACTATTTTAGGAATGTCTCCTTATTAATTAGTTTTTGGTAAATCATGTCACTTGTCTATAGAATTAGAACATCGAGCATATTGGATAAAGCTGGAGTATCTTGCAAACTTCAAATTAATGAATTGGAAGAATTAAGAAATGAAGCATATGAAAATGTCAAGATTGCTAAGTCTAGAACGAAAATTTTTCATGATAAAAATATCTTCCGGAAGTATTTTGAACCTTCTCAGAAAGTTTTGTTATATAATTCAAAACTGTCTATTTCCTAGAAAGTTAAGATCTAGATGGTTCCTTACATTGGGCAATTGAAATTAAGAATCCATTAACTAAAAATATTTTCAAAGTAAATGGTTAAAGACTTAAACCCTATTATGATGGATTAATTTCCATATAGCTTTTGGAACCAGTTTATGTGTTTTGAAAAATTTATATTGCTTTTTGATTGTAAATATTACTATTAATTGTTTATTATTTGTTTTGTAGATTAGGTTTTATATTATGAGTTCTTCTACCTTCCACACCTAATTAGCAATTTTTATTTTCACTGTTTTATACATTAAGGACAATGTTTAATTTAGGTTGGGGGAGGGAATTATTAATACTTATATTAGACTTTGTTATTCAGATTCGTCTTTGTGACTGGCAAACGTTAAAAATCGGATAATGAGTCAATTTTTTGAGTCATTTTTAAAATTTTTCGAGAAAGAAATTGTAAATGGACGAGAAACTATAATGCGCCGTTTTCCAGAAGACATACATTCTTTGATCATGACAAAAGCTAGAGTTGTTAGAAAGTTAGAAATCACGGATTCATTTGCTAAATGCCGACAAGCAAATTGTCTCAGTGGTTGTGTGAGATGTGGTCGTTTAATGCATTTGAGACAATATAATCTGTGTGCGGAACTAATTTCAAGATGAGCATTAGATCGTCTGGAGTGGATTAGGTATGGGCAGAGTAAAGAATATCCTGAGACGTCATCCTATTCTACTCCTATATTGTCACGATACGTGAAAAGTGAAATTAACTGTGTCACTGGTGTTGTTGATTTGCAAGATTCTGATTCTGATTAAGTATGATCAAATGATGAATAATTTTGAGAATGGTGCATAAATGTAAATAACTATTGATTAAGAGAATGAGTAAATAATAAATAACGAATAAATAATTAATAAAACCATTTTTTGAAAAAAAAAAAAAAGAGTGAGTAGCAAGTTATGTGGAATGTGTAAAGTTGTAATTAATCTTGTAACTGCAAGATTGTAACTAAATAAGGCAGAATATCAGGAGTCAGCAACCTGCAGTCTGCATGCAAATTCTAGTGCATCAGCACCGTCCAGACGGTGGTGATGGCGTCTGGACGATACTACTTATATAAAAACTCAGTTGTGTAAAAAAACCAATAAGTTTCAGTTCCCTCGTAGCATGAACTAAGAAAACCAGCATCTTCCTCACTAAATCTCTTCTCAAATTTTCTATATAAGGCTATTTTTCTTCAAATTCTTTCCTATCAATCACTTACCCGTGCCATTTTCTAGGTTTTCACTTATTGAAATCAGTTGAAGGCAAGCAATTAGAGAGAAATCAGTAAAAATATGGATCCAAGACGTAGAATGAGATATTCTTTGAGTCAAGTACAAAGAGGCCAATCTTCACAACCCGAATCACCTCCACAACAACCCCAACCAAGAAATATCTACAATGCCTAGGTATTTGAGAGTGTTGAACAACAAGTCTAGTATGATACTCACTTCCTGTCTAAAACTATCATTCCTGTTTATGATTGTTTGGTCCATGAATTTTATAGCAATGCACAATTAACTGGGGAAAGAGAACACCGTGTGTTTGTCAAGGGTAGAATTTTTCAAGTTACACCAGCTACTATAGTCGATATTTTTCAGCCTATGAAAAGACATCCTAACATGCAATACTCTTACACTCAAGTGCATAATTTGACTGATGTAGAATTGACGAGCAATCCAAATTATGAATGGGGGAGACCGCATAAATATATAAAGCAAGAGGACTTGACGGATAAATACCAGATTTTGAATTTACTTATTGTTAATAATTTGTTACCTCGAGCCCAAAAAAATCAGATATATACCGAGCAAGCTTATTTCCTATATGCTTTTGGATTGGGCCACATGATTAATCTTCCAAACCTTATTATGGATCAGATGCTTGTTACTGTGAAAGGAAAGAAACCCTCACTCCCATATGCTATGTCATTTTCATAGTTATGTAGGGACAAGGGAATGATCAGATCCTTCGTGGCCGACAATGGAACATTTTGGACCATTAGACAAGACATCTCTAAAGAAGAGCCATGGAGTTCAATGCGATGAGCAACCTGGAGTACCACCAGCACCGCAAGAGGAACCATTTCAAGGAGTTGAAGAGTTTTTCCCACCATAGCAGCCTCAGCCACAAGAGAATCAGCCATATATACTAGTGGATGATAGGACTGACAGACATATGTTATTAGGATTGGAGAATAGTATCACCCAGCTTGATCAACGTATGGCTGATTATGAGCAAAACCAGGCTGAAATATTGAGAATACTCAAAGAGCATTTTGGTGGAGGCATCTACTTCTTGATCAGAGACACTGAAGATTCTATAGATCTTTGCTATCTCTTACTCATCTTTTGTTTATGCACTTAAACTTACTTTATGTTTTGAATGTTGGTTTTGTACTTGTTTTTGTTAGTTAATGTAGTTATGTTTTTTGTGAGTTAGGAGGATTATTTAATATAATTCACAGTTAAATTAGGTTATTATTCTCATGCTTTGCAAGGATAGTCTTAAATATGATCACGCGGGATTTTCATACTTTGGTTGTATATTATCTTAATATTTTTATTTAAACTTATTATATTGAGCACAAATAGATTTCTTTATTGTGAAAACCTAATGAAATATTACACTCTTTGCATATATAGTGGAGATGTAAAACCTATTGCAAAATTTGAGCTAATATTTCTTGGAGAAATATTCTACATCTACTCAAATAAGAATCTTCGATTCAACGGTAAATTTTCTTTGAATAATCTCATTAACTTTGTTTTGATTAGCACTCATTGAATTGTATTGTTAGCATTTTTCTTGAAATGTTTACTTATGAATGATACAGTTGTATGATTTCTGGAAAATGATCTTTGGTCATTTTTCATTAATTTTTTAGCCTTGACCATTTGTTTTACAAAATTATATCCTTAGTAAGCAGTGATTGAGTCTGTAAGAGTATAAATTCTTTTCATAAAACCCGAGAAATACCCAAGCTAAAAAAATATATATTAAACCTACCTTTGCTATCGAATTTTCTTGCACCTTCTTCTAAATCAGTATGATACAGAAATGAACAAGATGAAGAAAAGGTAGAAAAGAGCAAAGAAAAGAAAAGGATGATTACTATATAAAGAAAGAAAAAATTTGTGGAATAAATTTAAATAAAAAGAAGAAAGAAAAGAGCCAAGAAAGTGAAAAAACGAAAGAATGTGCAAGTTTTGGAAAGCTAGAAAGAGGTGTGCCATAATATTAAGGAAGGATAGCTTTTGAATCCCATTGACGTCGTTTCTTAACCTTAAACCAATGGCCACATTACAACCCTAAGAAACTCCTTCTTGATGCCAAAGGTCATGCATGTGCATTAATCCTATCAATCCAAAAAAGGGGAATGTTGATACTATATTTAATGTTGTGTTAATAGCCTTTCATGAGATTATGTCAAATTCCTATTTTATTCAAATAACCGTTCTTTTGATATATTACACGTGAAATTATTTGCTTTGTTAACAATACTCCAATCACCTGTAATTACTAAATGAATAATCACTATGACATATGTGTACTCTTTGTTGAGTGTATTCCAGGAGAGGATTGACATCAAGACTACCATGAAAGATGGTAATATTCCCGAAGTTATTTTATCATTGCACACACACAAAAGTTTTTATAAAAATATATGGATAATATTACAACTAACTTGTGTTACTCTTATAGTGATTAGAGAAAAGAAGTGTTCTAGCAAGGCAGAGGAATATTGATTTAATTTTATTTGTGAAAAGTATGAATTATGAACTCTGAGCTATTGAAGTTTGTAGGTATCTTCACTGGAAACCTTCATGAGACAAAATTCGTCCACTAGAGATCACCTAGGGATTTAATGGCTTATTGCATATGTTAAATGCAATCGTGAAATCTAAGAAAGTGATTTTATTTACTAGGGACTAGTAAAGTTTAGGATAGGGAATGTGATTAACCCTAATTAGTGTGCAAATTAGGATAGATTAATAAGTTAATTATGTAGATTAAAACATTTATAATATATAAATTAGGGTTAGTGCGTAAGTTAGGGTTAATGCGTGGAAAGTTTGTTATTTCAGGATTTTGTGCAAAAATTGTGGGGAGCAATTAGCTAGATCTTAAACAAGCAAGGGATGCAAGTGTAATATTAATGTAACAACCTAGAACACTATGGAAGATCATCACCACAATCCAAACAGTGGTGATGGCGTCCTGACGGTTGCCTAAGGCTGTTCAACCTTCTCCTTCATTCTAGCATCTTCATGTGGGCCTATAAATAGGCCTGGCCAGCTTTCTAAATAGGGAGTTCTTTTCTTTTTAGAAGAGGAGTTCTTGGAGAGCTTTGGAGAGGAGCTAAGGTATAATCCAAAGAGAGATTCAAGAGAATTTAGAGAGAATCCAAGGGAGATCCTGTCCAACATACTCTCCAGCCAGAATTTCTGTTATTTCTACATTTCTGTTATACCTTTCTACTTGGAGAGTTGAATTTCCGCCATCTTTGTGTCTTTATTGATATTAAGGGTGGTTGTATTTTAACTATTCCTTGGGAAATGAGTGTCTATATTTTATTTAGTATTGTAATTAAACTTTCTCACACTTCTTGCTTGTTTATACCAATGAGATGTGAGTAGTTTACTTATACCCTTCAGTGAGGGGTGAACATATGTATATTATTGGTTAAGTTATGGAAATGATGATGTTTAATTATACTTTATTGTTACATACACCTCCCTTAATTGATGGATGATTATATTTATAATATGCTCATGCTTATGAACATCGAGTGGTACTTAATATTCTATACCATACTATCTACTATTATGTACTTTATGCATGATACAGTGATGTACGTAATTTGGTGTTACATAAAAGTTGATTGATTGGTTATAGACGAGTTAAGTCTCAACATAGCCAATGCTTTTGATTCAATGTGTAGCCTGGAATTGTGTTATCAGTGTATCATCAACCTGCCAGTTGAATAACTAAAGTGATCCAACTGAATGGCTTGACCTTCTGGTTCACTAAGGATGTTTAACTGATGCATGGTATAAAGTTGTCAGATGAATAGCTAAAGTGATCCTCTTGAATGGCTTGGCCTTCTGGTTCACTAGGGTTGTTTAACTGATACATAATACAAAACTGTCAATTAAGTAATTCTAGTATTCCTCCTGAATGACTTGACCTTCTGCTTTATTTGAATTAGTCAATTGTTGCATATACCTACCAACTAACCTAAACAGTTGTTGTGTTATGGTTTAATATACATCAAACCTACCGGTTGACTTTCCAGTAACTTAGAAGTTAATTGTTGTAAGGTGACATTTCTAGTATTTAACCAATATAAAGCATATGAGATTCTTGAACTGAAGGGTACCTTTCATATTATTGTCTTTTAACAGGTTACCTACGCATTTTATTTATACAGTTAATTTTCCAGTCTATCACACATACACTACATGTTATCTAATGTTATAATGCTTTAATATTAACTTCATTGTTCTTATTTTAAATTCCAATTATGTGGGATCTTAAACCGAGAAAACTATAATTCAACCACTTATACTTGGGTGTATGATATAAAGCAGGTCAAAAAACCAAGTCCAATCAAAGCCCACCAAGAAAATCAACCTACTAAGGCAAAAGTCCAACACGACGAAAAACTTCTAAGGCAAAAACCACCAGAACAGAGGTCCACAGAAGCGGACACCCCCCTTAAATACCAAATAGCTAAGGTGAAAACCCATTGGAACAATGACTTACCAAAAGTTGAAAGATACTCAAAGGAAAGCAGGTCAAGCAACAACCAAGCAAATCAAGTGAGTACAAATAAACCTTGAAACTTAGAATATTTTTTAATTGTTAATGCTCTAGCCCATAGAATGGTTGTCGGATGTCAAGTACTGATCCCTAAACATAGAATATTTTCAAGTACTATGCTATAACCTAGAGTCCATTGTCAAATGCTAGACACTACCGTTCATCCGTTCTCCTCATGGACTTAGAATATTTTCTATATACTATGTTTTAACGTAGAGCACGATCATTGGATACCAAACACTATCATTGCCGACCTCCCCATAACCACTTAAGCAAAGATGAACTAGTCCAGTAACGTAGAAACATTCTTAAAAAAAACCCTAAAGTACAATATCTAGAGCATAGTTTTCAGATGTCAATCATTAGTGCACATGTTTTACAAAACCAAGTGAATGAGTCTTTTAAGACTTGAGTTATTGGATTAATGTGTCACGTACTAAACTTGGTTATCAAAATCCATGACATCAAAATGATAGTGATCTCCAAGAAATAAGGACAAGACAAGTAAACAACGTACAAAAGTTCAAAAAGATGTTCATTGGATTGCCAAAAAGTAGCTAATTAAAAAGCATCACAAAACAAATGAAATGAAAAAGACCCCTAATTTTCTTCAACACCTTCCATATCTTTGTTGGCCTCCCCTGCTTCTTCTACACCATTGGCTTCCTTGTAATCGCCTTCGGTGTCCACTTGAATTATGCCAAAGTCATAAATTTGGTAATAGCCTGAGCTCGGAAGGCTTCAGATCCTATCGAGTAGACCTGACCCATATCAACAAGAAAGTCTTCGCTATCCTTGTACTTGGCCACGACTTTCTCCTCTCTAGCCACTATCTTGCTCTTAGTGAGGGCCAGCTCAGACACCTTCTCCTCTAGCTCCTTTAAGTGCTCTACTTCCTTCGGCATGGCCTTTCTAAACTTAAAGTCATAGTAGAAGCATCTGCAGCTTTTTGAAGAGGGCGTCTCTCTCCTTCACTACCTTATCCAAAATCAATTCCTTCTTGGAGAGGTCAACCTTCAAAGTTGCTTCGGACTGCGAAGCTTGGAAATAAGAGCCCCAAAATCTTGGTCCCCCACACTTATCGAGGATAGGAGCTCATCCAATTGTAAAAGTCAACAAAATGTTAAAATAAATACATAGTAATAAAATGAAATCAAGTATAAGGTAATAGTTAAACATACCTTGCTCATCTTCTGACAAACCAAAGCATGAATCATAGGAAGACTCAGTTCCTTCAGCTTTTTGATGCCTCCTTGCTTGCCCTACTCTGAACCCAAGCCACAGGATTTTCTAGAGGGCCTGAAAGAAGGGTCACCCAGAATCCTGAGGAAGCTCTCCAATGACCTCCAGTTAAAGAAGCAGTAGAAGGGTCAGCTGCCCTAGTCTTCTCCAATAGGTCAACTATTGGAATGGGGGTTTTATCTCCAATAGGCGTCATCCCCACAAGGGCCACAATCTCTGTGATCTCATAGCAAACCCTAGGTCAAGAGGTCAAAAATCTCCCCTTTGGGATCTTCACCTTTTTGGCAGGAAGGAGTTCCCTCCTCAGAGTAGATTTGGCTCTCAAGGCTAGTGCAAATTTCCTATCCATAGGTTGGCCCATAGAGTCTGAACCAAGAAAATTAGAGAAACCTCAATTAAAAATGCATAAAAAAGAAGAAAAGAAATCCCAAAACAAGGAAAAAAAAAAAAAAAGAAGAACTCACTTCTTTCTTCAACCATTAGAACTTTAAAGTCTCAAAAGGAAAACTTTGTACCACGATCGACAGGAATACTTTAAAGTCCAAAAACACCTCGCTAAGGTCTGTCCTCGCTGTTGAAAAATGAAAGAACTAAGTTAAAAAGTAGTGCATAATGAAATTGCAAATAAAAACCCTGAAGAGGAACTCACAAGAAGGGACCGACACCCCCCAAACTCTAGGCACTGAAGCACGATCTCCGGACTATCCCTCCTATGGGTCAAACTCCCAATCACCAGAAAGATAGAAAGACCAAGGCTTTCAATCTTATCTGAGTCAAAGAGCCCTAACACAAGTTTGGGGATCCCTGCTTTGTGCTTAGGTAAAAGTAATCCTTCTGAGTACACTCTTTTACCTTGTAACAATAAACAAACTTCCCTAAAGTGATCGAATAGTGTCCCCCACCATTGAGTCTCCATAAAGCCATCAAACTGATAAGGGTATTCCAAGCATTAGGGACCAGTTGACAAGAGGACAGACCCAATTGAGAAAGGAAAGACAAAAAGAACAAAGGGATAGAGAACCAAAGACCAGCTCGTAGGGCTAACTCAGGACAACACACTTCTCCATATGTGGAGAAAAATCTCGTTCATGCGCAGTGGGAAATCATACCCTCAAGAAATCAAGTAAATTATACCAAGATTTCAAAGACCCTAGACTACTCTTAGTAAAGCGACACTTTGTTTCATGGGCCTCCCAAAAGAAGACCTATCAATAGAAGGGGAAAAACAATGCTCAAAACCCTCATCCCTTTGGCCCACAAATTCAATTTGTTCTGATTCTGCATTTGGGTCCGATGAACTCACCACAATATCTCCACTAATCCACCAGACATGGTATATGGGACAGAAGGACCGACAGAACCTCGACATTTGGAAATAGCTTTTGCAATTTTCTTAGGAGAACCCTGTGGGGGTGTTTGGGGTGCCAAATAAAGGCGGATATTCGTTGCCTTCAAAAACTCGAGCCACATGTTTTGGGGACAAATATCCCCTCTGAAACGGATTTTCAGATCCCACCTGAAGTTTGGGATTGCTAGAGAAGCCAACAAGAATATCTACATATTTACCTCGATGCCCATGTACAATAGAAAACGAGGGTTTTTATTCCCTTCTTTCCATTTTCACCCATTGGTTCCCCCTTTTGCTACAAACGGTGCTCACCCACAAGTCCCCACTCACAAGTGAACGACGCTCACCCACCGCCCCCACCCCCCACAAGCGAAGGTATGCCCCCCTCTCTCTCTCCGGGCTTTGTAGCCGTGGATAGAAACCAGAAAAAAATCTAGAAAATCCAGTCTATATAAATTGAAGCCTGAATCACCCGTTGACGATAACGAAATCTGAATCACTTAGAGGTACTGGTTCTCATACGCCAATGAATACCTCACTCTCCCTTGAAGGCGAAATTATCTACAAATGCCTCGCTCGTACCAAACAACAGGTCTTACAATCTCTCTCTCTCTCCCTCCCCCTCTCTCTTTCTCCGTCATTATACGTACATATTTATGGATGTGCAATTGTGTTTGTGTTTCGTGATTACTATGGTGAGTTAATGGGCTTATTCACCCTAAATTGCTCATCGGCAGATTGTATTAAGTCGTTGATCGCCTATTCGAATCCTGTTATTACAATTATCAGTCCCAGATTACCCTTCAGCGGATTGTGTAAATATGCTAAGTAATCATTCAAGACTGTTTCGTAGATCTTTGCCCCTCAATGTGATTTGATGGAAATTGTTTCAAATGCCATGCTTCTTCAATTGACCCAATTATGGGGATTCCCTTCAGAAACTGTTTAAATCAACCATTTTGCTAATTCGTGAACTTTTATTCAAGTGTTAGTAAGCAAGCTTATATGCGTTGCAGCTTCTTTGGCTGTCTTTTTTGCGGATTACTTATGTATGAGTATGGAAGAACACTTACATCTTGTACAGTGAGAGAGACCCAGAATTATATAGAAATTGAATGATTGTCTTGTTAAATTAGGCAACCGTTGGATCAAATAATTTGTAGTTGTGAACCAGTTGCCTAGTGAAGCTTTCAAACAGGTTTTGCTTCTTATAAGTTATATATGCGGAGATGGCTTCCTAGAAACCAGTTATTTAGGTAGTTTTCCATGGTTCATTTGTCTTGATTATCCGTAAAAATAGTGTGTCTCTAAGTTTGAATCTTGCTTTATGTATATGTTCTTTTAGTTTAAATATTTTGGACTTAATTGTTGTACTATTTGCTTCTTAATCACATGAGAATTATACATTTCTATAATTTTTAAGCATTTGTCTTTGTGAACCTACACCTATGTTTTGTTTTGATATCTATTTCACAATTATTTCATGTGTATAGAGAAACGAATGGGGTTGTTGATGATTTGGGTAACAGGGCTGTGAAGGATTAGTTCAGTTTGTATTTTTCATGTGTTAATTCGTTGCCGAAAATGGTCAAGTTGATGCAGCTGCTGGACCGAAGAATGCTGCCAGTTGGTAGAGTCACAAATGTGCTCATTTTTTATGATAAAGGCCAAGAAAGATTGACTGTATAGTGATTTTGAATAATTTTTCTTTTTAAGAGAAGTTTTGTTGTTTTTACATGTTTTGAAGGAGGTTTGGATAGGGTTTTTCCCTTTTGCTTCTTGTAATTTTTTTAGTGATTGGAAATAAAATTTTCATCTTTTTTATTTTAAAAAAAGGGTTAGTTAATGTTATGGTTTTTTTAATATCTTTTGTGGATGAAATATCTTTGTAATCATTCAAATTGTTGGTAGTTCTAATGCAAAAAATTGAGAAGTTCCTAGAAACAAGATCACTTGATTAACTCATATCCAATTTCTAGGTGGTTTAGGACTGTTGTGTTTTGCTACTACTATTTTTATTGTCTGTCTTCCTGCACTAAACTATCAATTTCATTCTCATTTTCCTGTCCAAAGTATCACGACAATTTGCCACAATTCATTATAAAGTATACTTGCAGTTTCCATCATATTAATCTTTTTCTATTCATCTGAGAACTGGAATTCGTGCCTTGCCCCTTGCAGGCCACATTTAGCAATAATAATTTGTCAGTTTTCCTTCATACATGCTCAATAATGATCTTGCTCTGTCAGTTTTCCTTCATACATGTATATTTTTTCTTTGTAACACAAGTTTTGTTCTTTTTAACATGTTTTGAAGGAGGTTTGTATACGGTTCCCCCCATCCTGGCTTCTTGTATTTTTTTTTGTGATTGAAAATAATTTTTTCTTCATTTAATTTTTAAATAAAAAATTGTTAATTATTACTATGGTGCATGTGAATTTAAGTTGTGACATAGTTTTTCCTATATTCAGGCATTTTTTCTCCTAAATATTTTAATATTTTCGACGGATGAAATAAATTTGTAAGCGTATTATAAAATCAACGTGTAATAACAGGTATTTGGTGAATACATAAGCATTCTTAAATATTTTACAATATTAAATTAGTAACCAACAATGATCAAAAAAAAAAAAGTTGTAACCAACAATTCTTAAGCCAAACATGAGATAGGATTGTATATGATTCAAGGGTAAAATGGTCTATTCATGTCAAAAGTATTAGATGTTTAATAAAAAATTAAAATTTGTCCATATCTCAACCACATTGTAATGCACTATTCAAACCTGAGATTGGATAACACAATTTCCTTTTATCCCCCTAGCATATCCAGCCCATTGGGATTTCATTGGACTAGGTTGGGATTAAATCCAAGCTAGTCCAGTCCACCCATGACTTGCCAAACACACCCTGTAGGAGGAGCAATCACCGAAAATCAGGGGTTTCAAGAAGAAACTTATCAGAAGACTTCGGAGGATTATATGGGTTGACAATGCTGTCTGACTCAATATCACTATATACCAATATGGGTTCGATGTTCATAAAGGGGAAAAAGAAAAAGAAAAAGAATGCCTAAAGAAACTCTCCCATGAAATTTGAAAGCCAACATAGTAAAACCCAAAAAGAAAGGAAAAAGGAAAATACGAAGATGAGGAAAGGAATATATACCCACCACCAAGGAAAAAGATTCATTCAATCCAATGGAGGGGAGCATAAGAGTCTGAGGAATGTCAAATGGTTATGACACATAGCTACGGTTA
The DNA here is from genome assembly GCA_963454935.2 of Ilex paraguariensis. Classification (NCBI taxonomy): domain Eukaryota; kingdom Viridiplantae; phylum Streptophyta; class Magnoliopsida; order Aquifoliales; family Aquifoliaceae; genus Ilex; species Ilex paraguariensis. The sequence continues at coordinate 694,171 of CAUOFW020002014.1, forward strand.
AAAGTCAACGTACGTAACTTGAAAAGACAACGTATGTCATAAATACATCATTCTCGAAATTTGAAAAGGCGCCAAAAACAATCAATCCAAAGTCCAAGAAAATTCAAAAGGACTAATCATCACAACTGTCAGAAGCGACCTCCGAGGATGTAAACCCACCAAGTAAAATTCTCAATGACCTCAGGGATCATAAGGAATCGGGAGGCTACTAATGGACATAGCCCAGACCTCGTTTGTCGGAGATCGTGCAAGAGGTCTCTCCTCGGCCCCAACTTAGAAGAATGAGCGAGATGTGTCAGTCACTATCTACATGAATCCAGTCAGAAGAAAACTGACACTTGGCATCACACACTTGACACCATACATAGCTTTAGAGCAAGTGACACATGTCAGTGATAAAAGCTCTTGCATGGTGTTAGCTTTCTACGTACTCAACCATACATAATTATTTTTAATCATTACTCTTTAAACTAAAATCACACTCTGCCCTCACTATAAAAATCCTCATAAATGACGGCTTAAGGTAGGTAACGAAGAGGAGAAAAAGACTCTTTACCTCTCTCTCTCTCTACATAAATGTCTTACAATTCGTAAGCAATTCTTAACAAAACCTACTAAACTAACTTAGGCATAGTTCGTTTGGAACCACACCGATCCCTTACCAGGAGTTTCATTTGACATGACAAAAGCCATACAGTTGCTGCACTCCGAAAACCGAACTTCGAACACAGGACTCGATCGCAATCCTCTAATATACTGATTCAATTTACTAATATTTCCATTAATTATCATTAAGCGTATACTGTTGAGTCTGGCTTAAGTAATCCTGATAGCTGGTGTGTGATTACCCGTGCCTATAGAGTGTGTCAGCTGTTTTTCAGACAGTGGCAGGTGGTGGCAGCCAGAGAGTGTCACATGGCAATCCCTTCTTGGGAACGGTGTGCACGCGTTTACTGGTGATTCACCCGAGATGAATATGGACGAGGAGCGATGTCCAATCTGTAAGGTGTGGACCATATCCACCACATGCGTTGTTTAAGTGGCCAATGGGAATTAGGCAAACCTTTTGCGTGAAAATAAATTTGAGTCGTCAGTTCTACTGTGTTGACACTTGCGATTCTGTACAATGGGGATCGCCATCCATCTGTTAAGGTCGCCAATGGCATCAGGTGAAAGTTTTGTGGAGGAGCAAGTGCAAACACAGAAAGAAAGGTATATAGAGTAAGCATCCGACCGTGCAAATGCATGGGCCATAGCCTTCCCTTTTCAATCACTTCTTCACCTTTTACTCTCTCTCATTATTTTATAAGGTACTAAAAATTTGGTGGAAATTTTAAATTTCAAATTTGATGTTTAAAATAAATTTTAAATAAGAAATGGTTAGAGTGGGTTGATATGTAATTATTTAAGATAATTGAGAAATTTAGTAGAATATAATTGGAGGATGAGAAATCTAATAATTCAAATTTTTAAAAATTAAAAAATTAGGAGTAAAAACTTCTCAAACCCCCCTCCCCAAGAAATTGATTGTTTTATGTATACAGACTAAAATCACAACTCAAGCTAGTGATATTATGACAAAATGAGAGTTTGTAAGATCGATCTAAATATTTTATGATTGATCTTATTTTTTTGTAGTCATATTTAATGTCATTGAATTGTTACAATTCTCCTTTTTTGGTTCTAACGGACCCTCAAATGTCTTATAATCTGTATATAGCATTTTATAAGCAGTGATTGTACGATCAATCGGTCATAGAAAAATGTACAATGCTATGACTAGTTTGTGGAGTTTTAAGTTGTGTGAACACAAAATAAAAATTCACTAGTAGTCGTCGTCATTAACCATGCTTATTTTGTTGTTATTCAAAATATTGATTTTTCAAGAGTAACGGTGTAGTAGTACGGGGTCAATGCCATTTTTTTTTTGTTTATCCCTAGGTCACACATGGTGTGGTACAGAGAGTTTGATTGATTTGTGGTAAAAAAAAAAAAAATTTGAAAGTTTTGGGGTACTATTAATAAATTTTTCGATGGAGGAAACTAATAAAATTTTAAAAACCTAAAAATTTTGAAAACTAGCCGTAAAATTATTTGGAAACTGTGCAAGAGGCTCCAACTATCCAAAATTTTATCGCATACATAATAGTTCTATTACACGGTCTCACTGGGAAAAGGGTAGGTTCAGAGGTGGGAGTCCTGCATCAATTCTCAAAGAAGACGCAAAAGAGAATCTTCAACTGCAATATACTCCTCAGCTTAATAAAATTTTCGATGGAAGAAACTTTTGCAATTCTAAAAATCTAATAATTTTGAAAACTAGCCGTAAAATTATCTGGAAAACAATGGGAGTGTTATCAAAGATGAATACATGGCTAGTATTAGGGCATATAATTCAAATATTAATTGTTTCAACAGTGATGGATTCAGTTAAAAAAAAAATTGGGATATGGAATTATCTTAGTGCTCATTTTACCACGATGAAAGCTCATGAACACTATGTGAGTCTTTGTAAGAAATATGACTAAGGGCAAAATATATTTTAACCCCTCAACTATAATATTTTTTTCACATTGTCCCTCAACAATTATGTTTTTCATATTGTATTTTCAACTTTGTACTTAGTTTTATATAGCCCCAATTATTCATATTAATTAAAAATTCAATAAAAGTTTATTTTATTTTTCTCTCTAAAATTTAATTTTTTTCACTTTGTCCCAACATGTTGATAATTTTTGACCAAAATAATAACGGACATTTGTGTTTGGAGAAATATGAAATAATTCAAATAGTTGATGAGGCAATGTGAAAAATTAATAGCTCAAGAGACAATAAAAATTGAGCCCATAATTGAGGGGGAAAAAGTGTACTTTTCCCAATAAAGACATTCTGCTCGAATAAATACCAATGTCCCTCACAAATCCAATGGAAAATCAAACTGCCTAAGAACCTATGATACCAAATTATGTCCTAATAGCATTGTTCTATTTTTATTTTTTTTATTTGTTGACATGGTGGTATTTGAAGTCTTTTTTCTGTTTGAGTTTTCTTGTCTATATATTTCTTGTTTGATCTTGGCCTTGTTCTTCCTATTGCATTATTTTGGTTTTGTAGTGGGTGATGTTGGCTTCAAACCTCAATTGCCCTGTTTATTTACTAATTATTGGTGAAATGAAATAGTTTCATTCCTCCCAAGAGTTAAAGTGATTAAAAATTTGATTATTTTTCATTTAGGGATAGTCATTAACCAGATCATTCGTTACCCAAAGCGTGACAATCTCTCTCCCTCTCTCGCACCCATGGTGAGGAAAAGATTAATAACCATACGATCTTCCAAGTAAATCTATATCAAGTTAATCACATCCAATGTCGTCCACATTGATTTTAAAGTGAACAATGTTGAATTCTTTGAACCAAGTTGGTTCTTGCTCCAAGTTGCTCCTGTTTAACATCCTATTTGCTAGTTATGCCGAGTAACAACCTGCAATTGTTTGTACAGACTTACTGGAAAAGGAAGCCACATTCGTATACTTCTCCAGTGGCTTTTAAGTGCTTTAGATAGGTAACATAGGTAGATGAGGTCAATGTGTGGTGGGTGACCTTGTGGATTTCTCAAGTATTTCTTACATTAAAAATAGTATTTTTCATATTTCTGCTTTATGCTTAAGAGCACAAGTTAAAAAATAATGGTAGGTATTTATCAAACCTAATAGATACATGTATCTTGATGTATAAAGAACATACGTATATTTGTACCTATTCATACTACCATACGTAATAATAAGCTTAAGAAAAGGAACAAACAAAAAAAGAACAAAGAAGAAATAAAAAGTTTTGTAAACATATTTAAAACACTTCTTACTTCTATTTTTATGGTCTTAAAAAAGCAAAAAGTAACAATAACAAAAATAATTATGAAGCGTGCATATCTAGATTTCCATACGCTAATAGATAATAAGAAATTACACATGTAATCGTTGATAAGCCATATTGAACCATAAACGAAATGGACACATGTGCAAGCAGGCAAAGACACAAGATTGATTATTAATAGGTGTTTGATCTATTAAAAGACACAAGATTGTATGAAGCAATTTCTCAGAACAAGATTGATTATTGATCGTTCGACTGAAGCAATTTCCAATAGTAATACCTGTCTATTCAGTCAAGTACAAAATTGAACTTCACATCTCTCGGTTGAACTTAATGCACAGAATAGCACATTAACTTGCCTTCTTGCATACCCTTGTATCCCCTTGTATCCCCGACATACTGGCACATCTCTTCCCCTACTTTCAATGCCCCCAGTCTTAGAATGTAAACCTTTGTTCCAAAGTTGATGTGCTCAACTGATTGCATCTGTCTATGCAAAGCCCCGATCACAATCTCTTTTGCAACAACCTACTTTAACTCAACCTATGCAATTCTTCTCCAATTCAAGCCAATCTGGGCATGCCGTCACTAAATAAGTTTTTGAAACTGGGCTCTGGCTTCTTACAATCTTCGTCAGAACCCAGAGAACTGCCTCTGCCTTGGAATGACATGTGCTTCTGGGAGATCAATAGCAGTGATGCTTGCTAAAACCAATCAACAATTTTACAACTTAGCCTCCCTTTCTTTCAAAAAAGAAGATAAATACATTGAAGAGGTGATACATAAATGGCGTTGGATGGACATCGGTTTTTTTAGTAGAAACTAACTATCATGAGAGTTATTCTAGTCATCTCATGGTCACTTGTAGGATAAACACTGATTCTGCATGACCAAAATAGGTGAAAAACCCTGAATTCTGAAACGATGAGTTCATATCACAAGCAAAACTTATGGTTTATTAAATCACAAATATCTATGTGTTGCAGCGTTGGATGGACAGTGCATTTTATATTAGAAACTAATTATCATGACAGTTATGCTAATCATCTCATTGTCACTTATATGATTCTGCAGGACCAAAAGAGGTGAAAAAACCTGAATTCCGAAACAATGGGTTCATATCACAAGCAAAACATATGTTTTATTAAATCACAAATACCTATGTGTTTCTTGTCAATTTCACCATCATTCAGACAATTTTAATGTAAATATTCAAAAATTTTATCAGGTTTTGACTTACTGTATCAGATATAGACCTATTGAACCAAATATTAACTTTAGACATGCCCACAATCTTTTAAGTTTGCCCTGGCTTTATTTGAATTGACTGAACCATCTTTGAACTGGGGTACGCTTTCACTCCCAGTGGACTTCTTTAACTGTGATTTTGGTCCGACTTTTTTGTCTTCGATTAGTTAAGGGACGCAGCAACCTCAAATAAGCAATTTCCAAATCTGGGCATGGGTAACCAAAAAATGTGCGCAGGTGGTGCGCAAGCATACATGTGTTCATGTGGACATGGGTACACGGAGAATGTGCTACACCTACTGGTGAAGAATCAAATCCCTGAAGTCTATAGGTTATGAGGGCAGGAAATAGCAAAATAAATAAAATAAATTGAAGAGAACTACTTCTGTTAAATATTTGCTTCTTGGATGAAATGGTGCATGAAATTCAAGTTGATGCAGCATGGTTGGCAAATTATCAGTCAAAACAGCAAATTACACAAAATTGGCAACTTCTCAATCAGTCCTCAAAAATAAACAAACCTTGGTTCCAGCAACAATGGTGCCATTGAGGGGATGAACAGTACACGCAGTTACACCTTCAGACAAGGGAACAAATTTATTTTGTTTATGCTGGTTGTTGACTCCTGGAATGCTGGGAATATTCTCCCTGCAGCAACAGTTGTGTAAGCACTAACCTTAAGCCGAAGAAGAATTACACCTCCACCCCCCGGGCCCCCCTTCCCAAAACAAAAACCCATTCACAGGAGAAGGGGATTGGAGGAATGGGAGCCATTATGATGACAAGAGCCTTGCTCAATGGACTATGAAACATGATTATTAGGTGGAAACTGTTGGAGTATAGATAGTCTAGTTTATTAGGATTTCTTTTCCCTTTTTTACTCTTACTATGATTTTTATATTTTGCCTAAACTACAAGGATGTTTAAGTCACTCTGTATTATTTTTGGATATATATACGGGGCTCTACTCTTAATTTGAGTATCCCTTTTCACTCACAAATATTTCAAGTTGGTATCAGAGCCACAACCCTAACACTAACCCTAACCTCTTCTCCACGTTGCAGCCACCAGCCACCACACCTACACCGACTGCAACATAACTGCCAGATTAAACCAGCAGCTCCACCGAACGTATACCCAAAACATACCCATCATCCACCGACTGCCTCCACTTCATTAAACCAGCAACTCCACCGACAGCCAGCTGCCCTGCCATAACTCCCATCAAACCCAGCCGACAAAACCGAAGTAAGGTACCCAAAGCCGATTGCACCTTTCTCACCGAACAGCCATACATATACAGCCTCAACTCCTCACCTTTTCTCATTAAACCCCACACAATACCCAACATATACCACACACTGCCTGCCGAAACAACATATACCCCACCGACATATTAAATCCATACCCAAGTCCACCAACATCACAGTGTATCTAGGATTTTTTAAAGAGGGGATGAATCCTCTTATCCGATGATCTACCCTTGATGCAGTAGATCACTTATTTATATATTTTGGATTTCTGGGCACCGTGACCTGATTATTTGGGAGCCTTTTTTTTTTTTACCTTCTTTATTTGTCGTTACTGTTCGACTGAAGGTATATTGTTCTCCCTTATTTTATTCCTCTATTTATCTTAGAGTTATTTTTCTGTCACGGGTGCCCTAGTATTGTTGTTGATATGGCTACTACTGAGGGACTTGAGAACCCTACTGTTGACACCTCTACCGTTGAGCATTGTTGTTAGTATCGTACGATACGCGATACGTATCGTACGATACGTTACGATACAGCCCTAAAACGATACGGATCGTAGTTATGTATCGTTTTTGCGTTGTATCGTCCGATACACGATACGTTTTTACGATACGATACGTATCGGTACGATACGCACGATACGTGCAATTTTTTTTTTTTTTTTTTTTTTTTTTTTTTTTTTAAAAAACGACGTCGTTTTGTGCTCTGATTTTTTTTAAAAAAAAACGACAAGTGAAGACTTGTTGGCATCCGATCACAATGATGATGATGATGATGCATTTTCAATTGAAATTGAAGATTGAGTTCAAAATGGATGTTAGAAATTTGGATTAGAAGTCTCTTTGGTGTTTAAAGTTTGAATTAGTGAACTTTGCATTATAATAGTAGTGGATTATGTTGATAACTTGAATAGTTGGTGGAGTATTAATGAAATGCTATATTTTTTATGAGTGTATGACTTTTTTTCAAAGGTATATATATTTTTTTATTATTTATTTAAAATTGCATCGTATCTTACGATACACGATACGATACACGATACGATACAATATTTGTATCTTACGATACGCCTTTCGATACACGATTTGATAACTATGCCGTTGAGACATCTATGGGTACTTCCACTTTTTTGTTTGACCAGTATACAGTGCCTACTAGCACAGTTGCATTACCAGCACTACCGGGCATGATCTCTCAAAAAGTTACGGCACAATTGTTGAATGGTCGTAACTTCGCTGAGTGGTCACGCTCATTCCAACTTTTCTTAGGCCGTGTAGGGAAGCTTGGCTGGCTGACGGGATCTCACCCAAAGCCAGCTCATGCCGACCCTGGATATTCTGCGTGGTTCTCTGAAAACTGTGTCATTCTTGGATGGTTATTTGGCTCAATGGAGCCCTCTGTTTGCAGGATCCACCAGTTTCATAGCTCTGTTCCGAAGCTATGGAGCGCATTATCAGAGATGTATTCTCAGTCAGGACGGGGAGTTCGTGTTTATGAGCTTTCTCAGGAGCTCTCATATGCTCGGCAGGGAGATATGACCGTTCAGGATTATTATGGCTATTTGACCCAGCGCTGGCTTGAGTATGAGACTCTACGTCCTCTTGTTGCTATTCCAAAGATAGAGCCCGAGGGAGCAGCATTCTTGCATACTCGAGAGCAGGAGGATAGGATTCACAAGTTCCTTATGGGGCTTCGTGATGAGTTTGAGGGACCTCGTTCTCAGATCTTGTCGATGTTGACACTTTCTTCTCTTTATGAGGTGTATGGGATGATTGAGCAGCATGAGCGTCGAGTCCGTATTGCATCACTTTCAGTTGCAACTTTGACTCCTTCGATTGACCAGATGGCCCTTGCAGCTGCTGTAGGGTCCCGTTCAGGATCCTCAGTCAGGGATGGGCAACGCTCAGACCAGCGCCGTCAGGGCGCCCCAGATCAGCGCAGACGGGGGAATTCCCGTCAATGTGATTATTGTGGCCGACCAGGACATCTCAGGGCTACTTGCTGGAAGCTCCATCCAGAGCTTAAGCCACCTTCTCGCAGCCGTACTGTTGCTATTGCTGAGGTACCACCGCCCACTACTGTCACTCCTGCTGCTGCTCCTCCTTGGCAAAGTGATATGGATGCTATCACTTCCCGATTAGATATACTTATGTCTACTCTGACTTCTCAGAGTCTGACTACTGCTGCTGTCACCACTACAGGTATATCTCGTGCCTTTCACGCTTGTGCCAGTTCTTCTCCCCTTTGGATGTTGGACTCGGGTGCGAACGGTCACATGACAGGTGAGGCCTATCACTTCACCACTTTTGACGAGCCGTTACATACACAGGTTCAGTTAGCAGATGGAACACATGCCCCTATTGTTAGTAGGGGTACAGTCCGTCTCCCAGATGGCCTTACATTACATTCAGTTTTTCATGCGCCAAAGTTGGCCATGAATCTATTATTTGTACATCAGTTAGCCAGAGATTTTCACTGTGCGGTTGTATTCTTATCTAATTCGTGTTATTTGCAGGACCTGAATACCAGGAGGATTATTATCAAGGGACATGAGAAAGATGGACTATATTATCTTGGCAATCCATCTCCAGTTTCACCAATTCCTTCACCTGCACCTGCTTTGTCTTTTTCTGTTCCTAGCTTGCATGCTAGTATTTTACCTAGTAGTTGTCGTTATGATTTTTCGTCACAAACTGTTCAATTGTCGCATGACCGTTTTAGACATACAAATTTTACATATTTATGTATGTTGTTTCCTGCTTTGAGCAATGCTTGTGTTGGTGGTAAACTTGATTGTGTTATTTGTTCCCTATCGAAACATGTTAGGGCCAGTTATATTTCTCGCATGCACCAGTCACCCAAGCCATTTGATCTAATACACTCTGATATTTGGGGACCCTCTCCCGTTACTGCTCTGTCAGGTGCCAGATATTATGTGACATTTATAGATGATCATACCCGTTGTACTTGGGTCTACCTTTTGCATAGGAAGTCTGATGTACTCCCTATAATCACTCAGTTTTTACAGATGATTAAGACACAATTCGATGTCATTGTTCGTGCTCTTCGTTCGGATAATGTCAAAGAATATGTGTCTGATGCTTTAGTGTCTCACCTTTCTTCTCAGGGTATTCTTCAACAACTCACTTGTCCATATACTCCTGAGCAAAATGGTGTTGCTGAAAGGAAAAATAGGAGTTTGATAGGGATGGTACGTTGTCTGCTTAGAGGCATGGGGTACCAAAATCTTATTGGCATTTTGCTGTTTTGACTTCTACCTTTCTGTGCAATTGTACGCCGAGTCGTGTTCTTCAGCATAAGGCTCCCTTACAGGTCTTATTTTCTGAGCGGACACTTTTTCCGGTCCCCCCTCGTGTTTTTGGATGCACATGTTTTGTTCAGGATCGGTCTCCTACTCGTCATAAACTTGATGATAAAGCGATTCGTTGTATCTTTGTGGGCTATTGTCATCAATCTAAGGGGTATCGATGTTATGATCCTATTAGGCGTCGTATGTATCACAGTCTAGATGTTACCTTTCTTGAGCATATTCCTTATTTTCCTTTCAGTCCTTTGTCTGCCCCTCCAGTTGATGATACTCCCTTTGATTTTCCATTACCACAAGAGTCAGAGTCATTGATCACTATCCCTACAGGGTCATCCGTTTTTCCTCCAAAGGAGTCACTTATCCCTGTCAGTACAGAGTTACCAGTCTCTCTTCCTTTGCAGGTGTATGTTCGTCGTCCTCGCTCTCATCACCCTGCTGATATCCCCTCTACCTCAGGCGATACAGGTAATACTTCTCAGTTTGTTGAGCATATTGATGCACCTGTTGTTAGTACTGATGAGATTGCAGGTGCTGAGCCAGTTACTTTACCTGATAAGACATTATCAGTAGAGGATGGTGATTTAGGGCGTCGTTATCCAAGGCGTGATCGTCATCCAGTTGATCGATATGGTTGGACCGCCAAGATTTTATATCCGATCTCTGCTTATGTTTCTTATGGTGATCTATCTCCCACATTTTGAGCTTATACTATGGCCTTATCAGATACGCCGGTTCCTCGCTCTATTTCGGAAGCTATGCGGGAGCCCCAGTGGGTTCTTGCCATGCAGACAGAGATGGACGCTCTTCAGCGTAATCATACATGGGATCTTGTCTCCTTACCTTAAGGGGTGAAGCCTGTTGGCTGTCGCTGGGTTTACACCTTGAAGTTTCTTACGGATGGTACTATTGATCGTTACAAGGCTAGACTTGTGGCGAAAGGCTTTACTCAGGTACCAGGTCGTGATTTTGGTGCTACATTTGCCCCCGTGGCAAAATTGACTACTGTTCGGTTGATTATTTCTCTGGCTGCGGAGTACTCTTGGCCTCTTCATCAATTAGATGTGAAGAATGCGTTTCTTCACGGTGATCTGGACGAGATTATTTATATGGATGCACCACCGGGCTTTCATGGTGAGGGGGAGTATGCTGGAAAGGTATGTCGACTGCGTAAGTCTCTTTATGGACTGAAACAGTCGTCACGAGCCTGGTTCTCTCGCTTCAGTGATGTAGTCGTACGATTGGGGTTCACCAGGTGTCATTCTGATCATACCTGCTTTATTCGACGGAATACTTCTGGACAGTGTGTCATCTTTCTGGTATATGTTGATGATATTATTATTACTGGTGATGATGTTTCTGGGACTGCGCAGGTCAAGATAGACCTTGGGAAGGCCTTTGATGTGAAGGACCTTGGATTTCTGCGATACTTTCTTGGGATTGAGGTTGCCCGTAGAAGCAGAGGTATTGTTCTTTCTCAGAGAAAGTATGTTTTGGATCTTCTTTCAGACACTGGGATGTTGGGGTGCAAACCGGCATCATCACCCATGATTCCAAACCTGAAGCTTACTGCTGAAGGTGAGGAGTTGAAAGATCCGACAGTTTATCAAAGATTGGTAGGTAGACTTATCTACTTAGCCAATACTAGGCCGGACATTTCATTCGCAGTCAGCCGAGTTAGTCAGTTCATGCATAGGCCATGTCAGCCTCATCTTGATGCAGTTTATCATATTCTTCGGTACCTCAAGTCTTGTCTTGGACTTGGGTTGTTTTATGCATCAGGATCTCAGACCGGTTCTCTAGCCTGTTATTCAGATTCAGATTATGGGGGAGCATGTGATGGTCGATCTACTACGGGTGTGCTTTTCGAGGGACTCATCTTATCTCTTGGAAGAGCAAGAAGCGGGCAGTTGTCTCCCGCTCGTCCGCAGAGGCAGAGTATCGGGCATTGGCACTTGGCACGTGTGAGATTATCTGGCTACGATCGATTCTTGACGAGTTAGGTTTTTCAGTGACCTCTCCATCCACATTATATTGTGATAATCAATCTGCTATTCAGCTCGCTTCTGACTCTGTACTACATGAGAGAACGAAGCATATAGAGATCGATGTTCACTTTCTTCGGGAGAAGGTCAGCAGTGGTCTTGTTACTCCATCGTTTGTGGGGACCAGTGATCAAGTTGCGGATGTTTTTACCAAACCTGTCACTCTGTCTATTCTTCGGGACTCCGTTGTCAAGCTTGTCTTAGTTGACATTTTTGCGCCTAGCTTGAGGGGGAGTGTTGGAGTATAGATAGTCTAGTTTATTAGGATTTCTTTTCCCTTTTTTACCCTTACTATGATTTTTATTTTTTGCCTAAACTACAAGGATGTTTAAGTCACTCTGTATTATTTTTGGATATATATACGGGGCTCTACTCTTAATTTGAGTATCCCTTTTCACTCACAAATATTTCAAGTGAAACAAAACCAGGAAAGCATAAACATTCACAAGAATGTAACATCAGAGCTAATAGGAGGCCTATATCTGTCAATTTGTGTTGAGTACATTGATAACATGACAGTTCTGCTGAGTTCATGACAAAGATGTCCCTTGAAAAAAGATGGTCGCATTTATAAGTTTGTTGGAGATTCTTACTTGCAATCCAAGTGGCAGGGGGAGCTGGGGTCTGGATAGAAATCTAAAAGATGAATTCCTCTACTGCATGATGATCCAACTACATAAATCTGCAATCAAATGCATAAAAAAATTTTAGCAGATAAAAAAACAGCAAACAAAAATGGAACAACATGAAAAAGTATCCAATCAATAAATCACATGCCATCAACAAATAATTGCATGATAGCCAGAGAAAAGTTTCAGTCGAATTGTGTGATTCTTCCTACTGTACTTTACATTTTTCCACCTTCAGAAGTTAATCTATCCATGTGAACTTGCAATACTAAGTGATAATACGCTGATTCTTGCCCATAGTGGCTCAGAAACTGTACATTAGTTCTCTTCAGAGTCGTGCAACAATCACAAGATTGAAGTTCCAATAAAAGTAGAAAAGCAGAAATAAAGCAGTTGTTCAGACATCGCCAGAGTACGAGCGTATTGTGGTTTACATATTATTCGAACATACAAATTACCACATGAAATGAAAGGCCATCATTATTATGAAGTCTATAGGGGTAGACAACATAATGAATTTCTGCAGGGCTAGCGAAGGGACCTTTTCCAGATAAAATCATAAAAAATCAAAACAAAAACTTAGTCATCTGCTACAAACAGAATGGAATTGTGGCAGACGCTATGCAAACTATGATGGGATAATTTAATGGTTATGCTGTGCATAAACATCCTCGGATTGACATGACTTTTGCTAGGCTGGAATGGAGGCCACAAAGAGAATAGACAAGCCTTTCTTTCCATGAAAAAGGTAGACAATGAAAAAAAGAAGTGGAAATATAATCTATATGTTTGCCTAACATTGTCTGCGGCCCAGTGCACGAGGCTACCAAAGTAAAAAAACTGGAATTGTGTGTTAACTCTTATGAATATGCTCCTTCTAGTAACACCATAAAAGAAAAATCTGGTTGTAACAAAATAAAACAAGGTAAAACCAATCAAGAAATCATCTAACCGAGTGTGTCGGGAGCCAAGATGGTTTCCTCAAGTATGTCACATTTGTCAGATCATTTGAGTCATCCCTAGACCCTCAAATCAAAAAGAAAACAAAATAAATCATTAGTTGAATGAACATACTTGAAATTTTCCATTAAATAAGCAATCTCAATTCCATAGAATTTCATTATACTCAACCAAGGAGGAGGAGGACAATGAATATGTGTCACTTGCATATTATTGATGTCCAAAACACCTGACCTGAAAAGGAGAAAACCACAAAATAAGCACGTTAATTCGGAAAAACATACTAGGAAGAATCAATCATCTCAAAATTGGGTCACTTAAAAGTCAGTTTAATAAAACTAATCATTCTCAGAAGACAACAATATTGTCATCTACAGCAACTTGTTCCGTACTGCAGCTAGTTAGTTGCGGTAGCTGGTCTGCGTTACAAATTGCCAAGATTCCCCTCACTGTTATAGAATAGCTCCTTTACAAGAAGCAGAATGAAATTGTTAAATGGGAATAAGTCCCCAGAAAAATCACTAGTACTACCGTCAGTGCATTGAAAATCCCCCCTTCCTACCACTATAAAGGAAGCCCAAAAAAAAAAGGCAGCGCCAACAGTGAAACTTTGTTAAATTATCTGATTACAGATCTGTTTAACCTCAAAAATTTTTGGAACATCTTCATCAGTTCTTGTTATACCTTTCAACTTAATGCTAATCCATATCAACCTTCCTGGTTTGATTATGCTCTTACTATTGACAGCTTGTATTGTGACAGTTCAACTCACTGCATAATAGATCATAGGAAGTCATACAGCCATCTAACAAACTCTGCTCATTCTGATTGGCATGAAGTGTTCTCAACCAATACAGAAACATTTCTCCATGTCATTCATCTACCTGCAGTCTATAGCCTACTACGTAACTACGGCAAAGAGGACAGCTGATGCACAACCCTTTCAGAGCTTGATTTGCAGCCAATGATTAATTCTATTCTGGCTTCTGGGTTAAGGTCATGAAAAGAAAGGGCCTTAGCAACGTCATGGGACTGGTATGTATTGCTAAGTCATTCCCAAGGAGCCACATATTGGCAAAAACCTTTGAATCATGAACTGCACCTGTCAAGCCTTTCGTCCTGCTGACTTTGCAGTTGCTGCAGTTAATCTTAGAACTATACACATCATAGAACTAAAACCTCTTTCTTTGCCAAAAAACTGTGGATACTACAAGAAACTGTTAAAGAAATCAATACAAGAATCTTGGTGATTTTTCAACATGCTAGAACATAATGCCAAGCTACTATAAACAGAACACTTGAATTTATCTCCAAACCTACCAACCATCATCAAGATGGAATGCCAATTGATACGGGCAAGATGGATCGATATCAATTGAGTGTATCTCCTTTGAAACAATATTTGATTGGGCCTGCATAATATTGGTTATCATGACTTAATTAGAGACCAGCTGTAAAAGTATCTGTAATTCAAGCACTTTCTATTGAAGATTGACATTGATGCCACATCCTGCTAAATATTTATTCTGCAATTTATAATACTTCATAGGTGGCAAACCCAGGTTTGTCTGTTTGTTACATTGTTAGACAGCCAATATAAATGATCAAGCCAGTACCAAACAAATACATTTTGCTGCAAAAATAAAAAAGAAAAATCCATAGGCTGCTGAAAAGGGGACGAATTCCGAGCAACAGAGTAAGTATTTTTGAGTATAAATACTTAAGATACACCATCAACAAACATCACATTATTTTTTCTCATGTTGAAGTATAAATAACTTATGATACACCATTTAACACTTAAACTTTAAGATGAGATAGTGTTCAACATGGTATCAGAGTTAGGCTTTGACTGGTCAATGGATCAAGTCTCTTTCTCCATTGAATTTTCCATTTTGCATGGTTGTTTGTTCATTTATTAACCTCAAGTTTGAGCTTGGCTTCCACGCGATGGAGGGTGTAAAGAGATCTTGTATTCCACATCCAATGATTAGGACACCTAATGTTAGTTTATATACTTGAGGGGCTACTCCACTCGTAGCCAATTGATTTTGAGTTGGATGATCTAACATGGTATTAGAGCAGAAGGTCCTCTACCGTCACCTTGATTAGTAAAAGATTTTCACATACTAGGCCCAAAATATGATCTACAGATGAGACATGATTCAAAATATCGGCCGATACCGATACGAGTTGGCCGAGTCCAATATGACTCAATACTTGCCAAGACTATATTGTTACACAATACATATAAATCCCAAGTCTCACACGACTCGGCCGATTTGTCCGAATCAATCCCGAGTTGTAGAATTATCATCAATGAATCGCCTAATACGGTTCAGTGACACCACGGTATGACATGAACCTCTCGTCATGTACAACATTTTCTTTTAGGTCGTATCATCCGATATCGCGCCACGACCGTTGTGTTTCAGAACACTCCGAGTCGACGGCCGACACCGCGACCTTGAATCATAAGATGAAAGACATGCTGAAGTATCAATACTTCAGTTACACTCTAATAACTTAAACTTTTAGATGAGATGGTGTTCAATACCTCACTGTGTAGAATAGGCCTATTTTGATTAATGATATCTTATGTGACTCACTAAGCTTCGGCTTAAAAAGACTGACCTTAGGCTTCCAAAAGGTTGTTATATACAATGACTCTTAAACTAGACCTATATCAATGCGTGAATCAAAATATCTATTTCCCCAGCAAGTACCTAAACTCAATACATTGCTAACTTCACCCCTTGCCCTGCATCAGTCACGCTGAATATGCTGGTAGCAAAAAAAAAAAAGCAAAGAAAGAAGAGATAATAAGGAGAAAAAAACTACAGCCAACTGCAATGCTCTAACAATCCTTAAATATGATTCTAAACCATTGGGTAATCTTTGAGAAGGTTACATTGGCACCTAAGGCCTCAATTCCAAGCAAAACTAGAATAAAAAAAGGTCTGGGCTGATTAGGAAAGATATCCTTTAATCCCAAGAGTTCTTCATGCGAGTACAGGAATAGATAATGACAGCAATTTAAATCAAAAGCAAACAATAACAAAAAGAATAGAGAGAACATTAAATTGGAGCAGTGAAAGGAGAGTAAATTAGGGTTCTCTACCTCATGAGCTTACATTAATAGGATCTAAATCCTCTACATTACACTGTTACTCAATTTCATTCAATATAGATCACCTCCCATAGATTCAAGTAGGACTCACTATTTATAAAGTGGGTCCACCATCCATACACGATAGGTGATCTACCATCGAGTGAAATTAAGTAAAAGTGTAATAAAGAAGATGTCAACCGAAATTAATTGTGACCTAATAAACCAAAGAACAAAAATACCCTTGAGTATCTATACTATTAATAAAGGGAGAGGGTGGGTTTAGTGTCCATTCCCTTTATTGGTAGTTATTAGTAGTTTATTATAACTCTACAATTAATATCCCATATTTTTTTTTCCTTTAACCACCTATAACTTATTTTTTAACCATGTTTGACCCATATATTCTATATTCTAATCCTTTCCCACTTCTCAATTTTTGGTCACAAAAAAATAAATTTTCATGGCAATCACTAGATAGCCATCCTTTGAATACACATCCTATATTAGAGGCAAATTCCAGTCCATTTGTGGCTCCGACAATAAGGATCTCTGTACAGAATGTCTCCTCCAATTTCATTTGAAAATCTTGAATATCATCTTTAACTTCCCAAGGAATCATCGTCGTGGAAACTTCATCGTTGCTTTCATCTATCCTCCATCTTCCAATCAACACTATTCTTCATCTTTCATTTGTTTTTGTCCCCTCAATTCAAACTTCAATTTTTAAGCCAATTTGAACATTAAAAAAAAAAAAAAGAATTTAAACAAGGGCAGTTTGGGTACCATTAACTCAATAACATGTGTAATGATCCTAATTCCTAAACCTTCAGGAATTAGTGCCCTATCGTTTTGGTAAGAACTAGGTCAATAATCACATCTTAACAAGTGTCCTTAGGGCAAATGCTGGACAATCTTAGCATTTGCCTCCCAGGTATGCCTTCAATGCACAATAGAAAACAGAAAGTTAGAAACCTTTTGACTTTGAGAATTAGAAAATCTAAAGCGTGGCATAAAAATAAAATTCGTGCTTACCCGGAAAATAAGTTCTAACTAAACATCAATCCTTAATATTAAGACCCTAAAGTCTTATTCTGAATGCCAAAAATCAAATACCGAATAATACAAACCACAACATCCATAAATTGTTTAGACATTACAATCACAATGTTATGTATCAAAGTATGTAAAAATCTAAACTTGATAACTTACTACAATAGACACATTGGTAATTCAGCATTTTTAAGTAGTCACATCTTTGAGGCATAAAGATCTTTTGGTGTATGATAATAGAACAAAATAGCTCAATCATAAAACTGAACCATTTACAAGGCTATTTAGAATTTCAAACGAACTCAAATTGCAAAAAATGATAAGTCATAAATAATGTCTCAATTATGATCTAACAGACATCCTAAGAAGGACAATTGTTTATCATTATTTAGATTGACTCTAGAACTAGCCCATCTTAAAGCATGAATCAGAACAGCTACTTTATCCAACAACCACAAAATTCCATGCACTATGAACATCTCTTGGGCTGCATAAAAGTACATATCCCTATACCACTATAAGCATTCATGATGGAAAAGGTTCCTCAGAGAAGTTTCATAAGAATAAATGACAAAGAAGTTCCATAAGAATAAATGACGTGAGTAGTTCTCAAGATTCAATCCATTTTACTGACTCCATCTTTTAGGTGTTGTGGGGACACATCTGACTTGTTCAATGGGTGCCATTGAGATGCCAGTGTGTTTATACAAAAACACTGGAGAAGGGGGAGAAGAAAGTGTTCTGTTCGTAGACAATAACACCAAAAAATAAAGGCAAATTGTGGACACAATCTAAAATGAAAAAAAATGGCCTCATGATAATTTTACTTACCTTCAAGGACCCAATTTTCTCCAGCTCGCATGCCAATTTCACAGATGCTAAAGGTGAATAATCTACCTAAATGAAAAAAAAAATAGAATGTGTAGATAATAGAGGTCAACAACATGATATAGTGGAATTAATTAGCATAAAGTAACAACCTATTAATATTTAATTATTTTGTTCATCAACTAATATTATAATTTTGCTACTTGATGTAGCTAGTCATAACAATAGTTCTTCATTGTAACCTTTGACCATAAATACAGCATCAGTGCTGAACATAGTTAAAGAAAAGTTTCCAAATGTATTACTCCTTTATGGCTTTGAAAAGCAGCAGTTGATCTTCCTCCACGAAGATCCCACATATATACAATACCGTACTTGCTAGCTCCAAAAATGATCTGATAGATTCAACAACATACAATAAATACCAATAATTTACATCACTTGAAAGAGATAATACCAGAAATTCATGGTTTTCAAATAAGAATATAGACATCATGGTCGACGTAATGAAGATCCAATTTTACTCACCTGATTCTCCGCATTTAACTTAATACAATTAATACGATTAACAGCACCAATGGAATCAGTTGTGAGCTCAAGACATGGGAGATCACTCATTCTTCTGTCCCACACATTTATTGCACCATACACATCGGCTGCAAATAACCTGTTGAAGCCGGTCATAAATAGAAAAAAGATGTCAAGTTATTAATCATGAAACTCAAGACTCAATAGAAAAAACAAGTAAAAAAAAGGTCAAATAAATGAAATCAGAAAACAAAATAATTGCTTCACAACAACCTTTGAACACTTAAAGCATTAGTGTAACCTCCGATATACTCCGATATCAACTTAGAGTAATTATCTTGATCCGGCATACCCTGTCCGGAAAAGGCATCCGACATTCAATCCAAGAAAATTAGGTAGATATATTTGTGGAATTACCTTTAAAAAAAGAAGATAATAAGATTGGAAAGAATCCAATTAGAATGACCCAAACTCAACTAGGAGGTGTCATCTTTAATTTCAACCCACATGACCATTGCCATGCACAACCTTGGTTCCCAAGTCTTGTTAGGCTATAGAAATGCGGATTGGGCAATAGTTCAGGGCACCAATTCAGTGAGAAAGAGAGAGGAATAAGAG
Source organism: Ilex paraguariensis (assembly GCA_963454935.2). Classification (NCBI taxonomy): domain Eukaryota; kingdom Viridiplantae; phylum Streptophyta; class Magnoliopsida; order Aquifoliales; family Aquifoliaceae; genus Ilex; species Ilex paraguariensis. The sequence continues at coordinate 713,643 of CAUOFW020002014.1, forward strand.
AGAAAGCAAACGAAAATGGAGGTTTTGTCCAAGCAAGAGCTCAATCTCTACAAAAGAACCATTAGTAAGGTTTCTGAAAACTTAAGAACAAGTTCTGTAAATGGCAAGACTAAAAACAAATTATGTAAAACCCGAATTTCAAAAAAAGGGCCAAACACGATTTCATATGTTCATTTTCAGTTTTATACATCAAATAGGTTCTAAATAAGTTTTCTAACCTCTACAGATGGTTGTTTGGCCATAGGATTGAGTGGAAGTGCAAGAACAAGAAAACCCGAAATTTTGCCACACACTTTATTTTTGAGTATTCTTTGATCTTGTGTTTTGATTCAAAAGGAAGTTCACTCTTAAAGTTTTTTGGGACCAAGGAATCAAATCTGGTGTTGGATTTCAGAAAAAATGATGTGTAAGTGGTCAATTATGAAATTGTAGAGCTTCTGGTTTGAGGCCATGGAAGTTGCAAACTTTGAAATTAATTTCAAGGGCCGGAGCAACGTTTTGATTGTACTGGAAGATCGAGAATTCAAAAACAAAGATTTTGGTTTATGAATCATTGAAAAGGTTAAGAAATGAGGGAGATATCAAAGAAAACCCAAAGGAGGGTCTTCTCTGGTTTGGACCAAAGCACTCCTCATTCCGGGGGCTTTCCAACATTTCTTAGTTATTCAATCTAGGGTCTAATCTTTCATCTCCCACAAACCAGGAGTTAGGAACTGCACTTAATATATTACAACAAAACCAGAGCATACAGTTTGTGCATGCAGACACCCTTCAGCAAGAAAACTCTCTAGACAATCAATAACAGGCCCTCATAAGTCTTTATGGAAGTGGTATCATCTTCAATAAGCCTATTGTTACCACACTATCAAACAAGTTGTCTTCCATGTATCATTCAATCCGTATTCTAGCCTTTGAAGATTCACAAGTGCATCTTATTGTGAAACACCAGAACCCACTCATAGTTCTACATGTGACTTCCTTTTTCTAAAACAAAATCTGATACACAATTCTACATAATATTATGTATTTCATTTATGTAATGCTAAGTAAAATTCATGCGACCTAAGAAATTAAGAAAGTTAATCTACATCCTTAAATTTGATGGAGTTATTTTGTTTTTCCAGAGACACCAACCATCCACTTCTCGAGTAAATATTTTTTCTTGCAAAAATCTAGTTACCTTTTACCCACCTCGATTCATCATTTGAAGAAAAAGCTATATCAGCAAAACCTTTAGGAATGTGACACCCATGAATAGTAACAGTAGGTCTCTTTCTTAACACCTGCACCAATCGTGGAAAGAAAAAGGGTCATCACAGATGTCAAAAAATTTAGCATTTATGATTTTCTTGTAAAAATTAGCCAAACCTCGGAAAAGATCAACGACAAATAAAAAGGATCATGGAAAGATGAAATTTGTGACACATCTAAAGAAGTATATGGTATTAACGGCATATGTACATCCTTTTATTAGCTCATTCTTGCATCTCCTGCGGTGGAATGAAGTACGAGGAGCAAGGGATGCATATTTGCAAACTTAGCAATAAGAGATGGCACGATCACTTATATATGACAAAGAATGAGGCCAAACAATTTGAATGGCAACTAAATTTCTAGTACTTAAGAGTTGGAAATTGGTGATATTAGAGCATCTAACTCAAAATCAATTGATAATGATTGAAGGGACCCCTTAGTCATATAAACCAACATTCAGTAGTCCTAATAACTTGATGTTGGATGCAAACTCCTTTTACACACTCCCTCACGTGGAACCCAAGATCACACGTAGGGCTAACAACCAAACAAATAAACGTGCATATCAAAAAATTCAAAAGGATATGAGACTTGGTCCACTAATGATGCTAAGTTCAATCCTAGTACCACGTTAGAGCATCCAACTTAATGCCAATTTACAACGAGTGCTATAGAAACTAACAATGGGTGGTCCTAGTCATTGTATGTGGGGTACAAACTCCCTTTACAAATGCTTTGTTAGTCCAGTTGTTTTTTTCCATTATTGGGCTGGGCACCTGGAGTTCTGATAAGCTTGTGTATAACCAAACCAAACCAAGCCTTATGTCCAAATTATTTGGTAAACTTGTGTATATACACTAAAATTCAATAATCACCACTGTTGAGAGTATTGCTATGTTCACTATTTAATATAATTGTAATAGGTATACCACTTGGAGGATATATTCATCCTTTGTACGTTTACAAAATAACTATAAATACAAGTTGTGAGTGAGAGATAGGTTAAGTTCGACCACTATCCGTCTCTCTAATATTGTGTTGAGTTAACTCTCTAAACCTAACATGGTATCCAAACATAATTGATTCAAATTTGATCTGAGAATTAATTTTGATATTGAAAATTTGATATAAAAAATTTGTGTTCATCTTTTCTTTCTTTTCTTTTCTCTTTTTTGTTCTGATTTTCGTTGGTCTAGCATATAGTGTAACCCACCATGACCATGGTCTAAGGTCGTGGGTGATGGTTTAATGTCAAAAACCTTGTAGGTATGTTGTGGAGGTCAATTGTGATTTGGTGTGTGTTATGGTTGCTGTCGGCGACGTATGTCGTCACAGTGTTGTTGTGTGTTTTGTATTCTGTGATCGATTTGGTTATTGAGTTGGGGTCACCAAAGTTCAGTGAGGTTCCTGGTGTTGCTGTCGAAGGTTGGTTTTGGCTGCTAGCGACGTCATAGTGGCATTGGTGTGAGACGCTGTTGGAGCTAGGGTTTCATTGAAAACCTCATAGTGGACAAGACGATTCCAAGCAACATGGTCGGATTGGCTCCTCCAAGGTTATGGGCTTAAAAAATTTTCAAAGCCCAATCCAAGTTCAAGCTCATATTTGTTTCAAGTCCAAACCAAACCCAAAGAGTTTAGGTCCATTACTGTTGAGCCTAGTCTGGTCCAGGCCCAACATGGTTCAAGTCCAGCCCTGTTGGTGGTTCAAACTAGTTCACGTGTTGTTTTAGCAAATTCAGGACCGGTTTAGCCCTTTTTGAACTAGTTCTATCTCGGTTATATCCTGTTCCAGTGATTTTCCAACAGGTTCAAGCTGATTCAATAGCTATCCAATCGATTCTGTCATAAGTCTATCATGTTCCAGTGATTTTCCAAACGGTTCAGCAGTTGTCCAGTCAATTTAGTGCCTCCAATTCAGTTCCAAGACCTATTTGTACCAATTTGCCTTAGTTTATGTGATTTTCAACCAATCCCAAGACTTCTTTACGTCCAGATTAGCCTTCGTTAATTGATTTGGCCCTATTCTAGTGATAGCTTCTACCTTTATTTGGTCTAGTTTTCTATAGTATCACTATGGAACCCAAGATTGATAACCAGTCTATCATTACTCCACCTTTACCATCTACTTTTTCTCTCACGGTTCTTCTTAATACTTTGTGGAAACTAAACCCAAGGAAAACGACCCTAGGTACGATCAGTAGGAACAAGAGAATACCCAAATTATTTCAGTACTATTAAATAGCATCAAGTCGTGTATTAGCTCTACTTTACTTTATCTTGACATTGCCAAAGAAATATGGGATCATTTGACGATCGTGTATAATGGCACACGTACTTTTAGTCATGTTTATGAGGTGTGCAAACAATATTATCATCTTGAGCAGAGCACTATAAGTTTAGAAGACTATTACTCTCAAGTTAGGGGCATTTGTGAGGAATTACAAGTCTACCACCTATTCACCACCGATGTTGCAGTTTTGCAGCGACAACATAAGGATTTGGATGTTATTCATTTCCTAGTTGGTTTGAAACCTAAGTATGAGTCTATTCACTCTTAGATTTTGGGTGGTTCCAATCTTACGTCTCTTCATGAGGTTTTCTCCCATTTATTGCGTGCTACTTTGTCTACTGGCTCTTCAACTTCAGGTATTGATCATGGCTTGTCCACTGACAGCTAAGCTCTTACTGCCCTAATGGCAACAGTGATAGTCCTCAAGGTCACCATAGTAATCGTGATGGTTGTGGAGACCGTACTAGAGGCCACAGTGAAGGTTGTGGAGGTTGTACTGATCCTCGTTCATACACTCATTATGGTAATCCAAACTATACTATTGATTATTGTTGGAATTTACATAACAAACCCTTTATCGCTACTAAACAAGTCTCCAATCAAGATGACATTTCCTCTCTACCTGCTCTCATATCTCGGTCGACTCCTCTTGACTCTGAGTTAATTACTATTACACTAAAGGAGGATGCTCAGTTCATGTCTCGGTAGCAAACTGCTCCATTTTCCTCCATTGTTACTTTTGCCTAGTCAGGGACTGCTTCCACTTGTTTACTGTTCTCCACCCGTAGTCCATGGATCATAGACTCTAGCACTTCTGACCACATGATTGGTTCATCTAGTGTCTTCTCTACTCATCATTCTATTGCTTCCCCACACAGTGTTACTCTTACTAATGGTACTTCATCTAAGATTTTAGGTTTGAGGACTACTCAATAGAGTCCTGATATGTCATTATCATATGTTTTATTTATCTCTCAATTTTTCTTTAGTTTAATTTCTATTATCAAGTTTACTCGCTCCCTTAATTATTCAATAACTTTTTATCCTCTTATTATGTGTTTCACGATCTCCAAACAAAAAGATTGGCACTGGATATGAAACTAGTGGTCTCTATTTTTTTGACCTTGATCCACCTCCTTGGACACCTCATACTTCGTCATCTCCCTTTCAAGGCTCTCCAGAATCTAAAGCGCCAAGTTTTTAGCCTTAGTTATGTGTCGTCTGTGTCTTGTGAAGCGTGTCAACTTAGTAAGCATCACCATGTGTTCTTTCAGTCTAGAATAAATAACCGTATGCCTAATCCTTTTGAGTTAGTACATTCTGTGTTAAATGGGTAAAATTCATATTCTATTCTTTTTCTCAATACTCCCTTATCTTTCTTATCTCAGGTTTTTTGGTGTCTGTTATGTTCATAACTTGGGTCCCGAATTAAATAAACTTAACCCGCGCACTACCAAATATATCTTCCTTGGTTACTCCCGCACATAGAAGGGGTATCGTTGCAATAGTCCCACAATACGCCAATACTTCCCTAGTGCTAATGTCACTTTTATTGAATCAACTCCATCCCCACGCCTTCCCTTATAGTTGGTTATTTTGTTGCCTACTGTGCTACCACCCGCTTCCACCTTTGCCTGATCTATGTATACTCTCGTCATCCATGATCATCGACTAAGATGCCCTTATTGTCTTCTTTGTCGTCTCCTAATCCTAATCCTTCAAGTACTTCTGACTCTTTACCTATTGCTCTTTGGAAAGGTACTCGATCTTGTGTTACTAACCATCCCATTACTAATTTTGTTTCTTATTATGATGTCTTGTCTTTGTCTTCTCTTGTTTTATGTCTCAACTGTCTACTATTTTTATTCCTATAACCTTATAGGGTGCGTTATTTGATTTGGATTAGAGGAAAGCTATGGAAGTAGATATGGATGCCTTACATCAGAATGAAACTTAGAATCTTGTTCCTTTACAGCCTAGTAAAAGGACTGTTGGTTGTCGGTGGGTGTAAACCGTTAAATTTAATCTGATGGTTCTGTTGAACACCTCAAAGCCCGCTTATTGCTAAGGGATTTACTCAACCCTATGGTGTTGATTATAAGGAGATTTTTAGTCCTGTTGCCAAAATTTTCTTTGTTCGTGTATTGATTTCTTTGGCTACTAATCTTAATTGACATTTATTTCAATTAGAGGTTAAGAATGCCTTCTTACACGGTGACTTAGCTGAGGAGGTCTATATGAAGCAGCCACCAAAGTTTACTTCTCAAGGGGGTGCTAGAAGAATGTGTGCTAATTAAAGAAATCTCTATATGGTTTGATGCAGTCATCGAGGGCATGGTTTGACAAGTTTGTAGATGCAGTTTTAGAATTTAGTCTTCTTCGATGTCAAACAGAGCATTCTGTCTTCCATAGACAAACTGATGTTGGATATATTCTATTAGTTGTTTATATGAATGATATTGTAATTATTGGTAATGATTTCGAGCGTATTGTCAAGTTAAAAACCTTCCTACAGGACCAATTTCACACAAAAGACCTAAAAAAACTCAGGTACTTCTTGAATATTGAAGTTGTGAGCTCTAAGTAGGGTATTTGTTTGTCTTAGAGGAAATATATACTTGACATACTAAAAGAAGTAGATTGACTGGGTGACAAACAAATTGATGTTCCTATAGATCTGAATCAAAAATTGTTGATGGATGATGGTGCACTCTTTAAGAATCCAGGTCGGTGTTGTAAATTGGTTGAGAAGCTTAATTATCTCACTATTACCCAACCAGATATTGCCTATGCAGTTAGTGTGGTAAGTCAGTTTATGGAATACCCTAGAGTACCACATTGGGAGGCAATCATTCATATTCTTCGATATATCAAACATGTTCTTGGTCTTAGGTTGTTGTATCAAGCTAATGGACATCTTCGAGTGAAAGGCTTTTCAGATGCTGATTAGACTGGTTCTCCCTCAGATTGGAGATCAACCACTAGTTATTGTACTTTCTTGGAAGGTAACATTATCACATAGAAAAGTAAGAAATAAACCGTGGTAGCACGGTCTAGTGCTGAGGCCGAGTATAAAACAATAACACATACATCTATTGAGTTGACATGGTTACTACACTTTCTTCGAAAAATTGACTTTTCAGCTCAACTTCTTTTACAATTGTTTTGTGATAATCAGGCACCTCTTCATATTACTTTAATCCATTATTTCATGAGAAGACAAAATATATTGAAGTTAATTATCACTTTATTTAAGACAAGATACCAGCTGGAGATAATGCAACTCCATTTGTGAGATCTGGAGATCAACTTGCAAATATATTCACCAAACCATTGAGACCTACTCGTCTTACAACCATTTGTTCCAAGTTTGGATTATATGATATACATAGTCCAGCTTGAGGGGGAGTATTGAGAGTATTACTATTTAATATGGTTGTAATAGGTATATCACTTGGAGGGTATACTCGTCCTTTCTATATTTACGAGATAATTATAAATACAACTTGTTAGTGAGAGATATGTTAAGTTTGACCACTCTCTATCCCTCTAACTCTCTAAACTTTAACAACCACCAACAATGTTTACTTGATTCCTCAAAACTAATATGCTTCCAAAATACAACAAGAGAAAACATGCATGGATTTGCAAAAAAACAGATTAGCTTGCTCTGTATGTAACAACTATCTTAGAAAGATTGTCATGTTATTTAGATGAAAGAAAAATTAGAAGGAGGAAAGGTTCCTATTTGTTTCAACATTAATTTAGTTTCAAAGCAATTAGTTTTTTATTTTAAAAATAAATCATTAAAGTAGAGACAAAATCAACATTTAAAAAACCCTTAGATTAATTATGAGTAAACATTGAATTCAAAAAAAGAAAACAGGAAAAAGGAAAGAGTGAAAGTAAACAAGTCAAATATGTTTGGATTTCAATAATAATTCCAAAATTAGACATATCATTGGAATAAATGGTAGACAAAAACAAAAGTTAAAAAAGTAAGGTAAAAATGATAAATAAGAAACAATAACAAACCAAAGGCTGCAACTCTGGAATCATCCAATAAATAGGACAAATAAGGATTATTAGCGCTACTGATCAATTATTCATACACCACTTGTGACTCCACGGATTTTTCATCAAAATGTCATGCAAGTTTGAGAACTCTTTATATCTGTGGCCAATAACTGTGTCATATCAGTTTTCCTCAAGAGAACTCTAGCCTAAATTCTTGCCAAACTGAAAGTCCTTTACAAATGAACAACCTTGGGACAAATATTCAATCAAATTACATGCTTGAAAATTTTGGTATCAAATTATATGCTATTTAGTCATCATCAGATTTTTTTATTCATGTATCACTGAACCTTCCCATTGTCCTTGCAAAGCCCTTAACTTCAACCCAGCTACTCCCTTGGGTTTAACCGCTGATCTTTGCTGACAATCTAAAGTGGATTTTTCCCCCACTGCCATTTCACACTATTGACTACATCTTAAAAGCTATATCTGTTTCCACTACGGTGCTTTGTTGTGTTGCCACTAGCTTAAATGACAGAATTTTCAATTCATCATATCTCACTGGCAGATCATTACTTTGACATTCTACGTCAAGGTATGCTGATTAGAACGCCACCAAAATATACTTTTTAACTTGATAATTTTGTTGGAGTAAATAAAACAAAAAATAATTTCTCTTGTATCCACCCCATCTAAGAATAATAGGACACCTTCAGGTCCCATTGGAAAAATGACACTCAGGACATCCTACCAAGTAAGGAACACCTGTTTTTGTAAGTAATTTGCAAGGTTTTTAAAATCGCAATCCTACTTGTACAATCCCACGATCCAAAAGTGATATATTGATCCAGATCATATTAAAAATCGTAAACTAGTAGGATCGATTAGAATCGAGAGTTGGATCAGTTAGAATCGTAGGATCTCGATCCACACACGATTTTCGCTATCCTATATTTGGCCTAACATGACATTGAGCTGACTTGGGATTTTTCCATTTTTCTGTTGGCAGCCCACTGATACATGGATATAGCCAGCTAATAAGCCTATATCCATATTAGAATAAAATAACTAGGGTGTGTGTTCCTGTTCCTCTTCATAGACTACAACATAGAAGTCGTCCGTTCGACTGTTCCATTTCGTCTTTCTCGTGGATGTAGAAGTCCTTCCGGGCCCAGTGGCAACTTGCACTCCTCCACTACGCCTCACACTGATATTTCTCATTCTAAAAGGTATGCTTTATCTATTCTCTTTTTGTGTTATACTTTTTAGCTATTCTATTGTTCCACTGTTCATGTCCTCTCATTTTCCTCAGTTATTTTTATTCCCGTTGCAGTAATCATCGTAGCTTTCTCACTTTGCAAATAGGTAAGTCTTTCTTCCCTATTTTCAACAAACAGAGACAGAGTCAGAGTCTAAGTCTGAGAGTCGAAGACTCTGTTTTTGTTGATACTATTTTGTAATTTATCTATTTTATTTGAGTGTTGCTCACAGATTCATAGACAAGGTTTGGTTGATTGAAATCTCTACTGTTGAATGTATTTTACTAATTTTTACTCTTTTTCCTTTAATAAGTAGGAGTAGGATCTTACCATTCTCAATCCAATCCTACGATTCCGATCCTACACCGATCCAAGGTAGGAAATTTTAAAACCTTGGTAATTTGTACGATTAACCGAAAAGGAGTTACACACATACAGGGGACATTAAAAAATCAAATGGCTAGAAAAGGCATCATATCAACTATCACAAAATTAAGCAAAGTGTTAGTTAGCATGGATGAGGATGTCTTCTGAACACAGACAAGACTCCCCATCGAATGCCAGTAAAGGTTCTGATCGATTTTTTCCAGAGGCAAAGCAAGCAAAGCACTAGCAGATCTGAAAACACCGAGATCTTCAATCTCCAAAAACCCATTCTAGAGACTAGAGCAAGCCTGGTCAGAAACCAGACTCCAAGCCCATACAGAATCTTAGAGGGGAAGAAGAATTCAGGAAAAACATGCAGAACTCAAGGGGAAAAAAAGAAAAGGCAATCACAGTAGTAGCAGCCCCAATCCCATTCAACAGTCAACTCACTCTCGTGTGGATGCTGGAAGAACAAATTATGATAAGTCTCAATTGTATGCCGCCGAAAACAAAGCAAGTTCCTTGTAGCATCCATAAGTTATCGTCTTATCTTGTGTAGCCAGCAAGGCAATACTTTTGAGGACCACACAATTCTGCACCAGTTTTGGGCACTCTACCTATGTAGATCTAGAGCTGAATTTTTTTAGTTACTTAAATGCAAGACAGTGTACAATGTCTCCTTTAGTTGAATCTGGCTTCATACCCCTGAGTTCAATCAGCAAGGGGAATCCTCTCGGAACATGCAAGCTCCATTTCCTTCCCCTAACAATGCTGCTGACATTGGCACCTTTTCCAAGGGCAAAATCATTATGTCTCCCTATCCTCTATTCTGATTAAGGGCTCCAACAGGGTGCTAAGGGTCATTTCATAAGGAAGTAAGTCCCCAAATGCCAATGTGATATATACCAAATGAAAAAAACCTTACTCCTTTCAGGATCTTCCTCATCTGTAAACTTAAATTACATAAAACACCTTAATCTAACTCTAACCCCAGTAAATATCATAAGCCATCGTCTACCGCTCGACCATAAACTACACCAACGGCACCAAAGTTTCTCATAACTAAGGACTGGCATCAAAGACTCAATGCAAAATCTCAACATAAAGTAATCCATAGGAAGTCATTTTCATGCCACATACTGATCGGTCACATGCATCCTTTGCCATGTCAATATATCTGGTTCATTGCCCTTTCTTAACCATAACCCACCATTCTATCTCGCCCAAAACCTTGTTACATACGTTTTCTGAAGGGTCGCTTGGTACCGTTTTCTGTTTTTGGAAAAATTGGAAACTACAAATTGTTTGGTAGCTGGTTTCATTTTTTGCACTGAATTGTTTTTGAAAACAGGAGCCATTTTGAAAACAAAAAAAGTCTGTTTCAAAAGTGGTAAAAAATGAACACACTCAATGGTTTAATGAGGTCCACCATTGAATTTGTTACCTGGACAGTATGGCTTTGAACCAAAAAACCAACCAATACTTCAAGTCAGACTAACTCTCTCATCATAATCCTCTCCCTCACTGTCTCTTAGGTCTCACATACTAGCCTTTCTGCTTCACTGTCTCTCTGATCTCTCTCCAAACCCTACCTCATCGTCACTCACTACTACCTCATTCTCTGTCTATCTCTGTGTCCGCAGCCTTCCCTTCCATCTCTCTCAGCGAAGCAGCGAGCCTCCATCTCTCTCTTCGGTTCAAGCTTTGTAAGGTTAGATTTTGTAGACCAGTGACTAGATCCACCTATATTCATTTGTAAATACACTTCAAATACAAAACTTTAAATTTCTAGATCTGTGCATATATTTAGGTCATACAGCAGATACATATACAGCATATCCATATACATACGCATATATAAACATATGTATCTTCATATGTTCATCTATACACATATATATGGTGTTTTTTATATAGCTGCTAATATTGTACATATTATATATATATTTTTTCAATGAATCGCATATATGTTTAATATATGTGGCTATAACATGATATCTGAATTGGGAGTTCAGATTTTGACGAAAAGATGGGTTCTCTGTTTAATGTGTTTTCAAGAAGCTTTTGGTGGGTGGTTCAATCTGGAAGGTTGATTAGATCAATCTCTCTCACTTGGGCAAACCATATTTGTATTATCATTGTTCTTCATTGTAATGGGAGGTTGGCATTGTCCCTACTCCATTGCACTAGAGAGACAAATGAACCAAGATTATAATTGGCAGAGGTCGCCCATTTAATTCTTGAATGTATCTTCACTATTTGACTTTTGGAAAAGCATGGCAGCACCTCTAAGCATATTTCGTTTTAATATACCTGTATGGTGTATTCCCCAGACTTTTATATAAAAATGCTCCAACATTATAGGGATACCAGGGTGCCGGGAAGTTATTAGGATGATGAATACTGATTTCTGTAGAATCATGCATTTTGGTTGTATTGTACTGGTTTTTGTTTTTGTCTTGTTCATTTTTTTTTTTTTTTTGGGATATGAGTTGGATATTTTTTTCCCTAGATGGAATGATGAATCTACGATAGTTGATAATGGTAATGCAGAAGGTGGGGATCCAAGTCACAAACCCGATTGAGATAGATGCTACCCAAAGCAAGCTTCAACAGAAGGCTCATTTCAGACATAGTGTTGCCAATGAAATTTGGGTCAGAACTCAACATTTCAGGTTTAAGCATAAGGATCTTATGTTTTTTGCTAAATTTTTCATGACCTGTGCTATTATCTAAGGGGAAATTATATTGAGGTCATATTGATTGAGATGTTATTGTAATGCCATTTTCTTAATGTTGTGAACTTTACATTATTAATGAATCTTTGCAGCATTTGTGTTGTTAATTGCAAATAACAAAGAAGTTATTCAAACAAAATTATTTATAACACATTAAAAGTGGTTACCGAACGAGTTTTTTGTTCTCGTTTTCAGTTTTTCACACATCAGAAAGAACAACCAAACATGTTTTGCATTTTTACTTTTCACTAAAAAAAAACCTAACTAGTTTTCATTTTTCACTTTTTTTGAAAACTAAAAAACCATAAACATTTCCAAAACGCCACTTGAGTTACTAACTGCTATATACAAATATATAGTTAATATTACCAAAGCTTTCATGATATAACACGATAATTATTAGAAAGTAGAGTGTTTACAATAAATTCTGCAGTCTTTTAAGAATATCCATTAGTTTTAAATTGATTGAAGCACCAGTCCTCAATCATTTCTAAATTCAAGTGCACAAAGACATAGACATTAGAAAAGGGATCAACAACTTTTTTTTCAAGAAAAGGGGCAATGAAAGTTTCTGTATCTAGTGAAAGACTGACACGTTCAAGTTCATTTTCAGGAGACTCTTACAGTAAGCGCTGAAAAATAAAATTAGAAAGAGAAGCTTACTTCAACCGGTTCAGAAGATATATACCCGACATCGAATATCTGTACTTCACTACTTCTCATGGATGCACAGGCAACCTGAATGGTTAAGGAAATAACATAATAAGTTAAAGCTTGAAATCCCACACAGGATTAAAATCAAAACCAGTTACATCAAAAAACAGTTAACAAGGCAGCAAGCAAATGTAGTTAACACAAATACATGTGCACAAAGCTTGAACCAAGTGACATATCCTCACTGCCTTTAGTTTCAAATTATAAAGAATAATATGGGCAACTTATAAGCATACCCGCTTAGAAACTCATGATTAATATGCAACTAAAAAGACTGAGGAAAAAATGAAAGAAGCAATGCCTAAGCACCTAGTTGATGTACATAAACGGTGAACCCAAAAGAAAAAAAGCCATAGATACCTTGTATAGACAGACTAAAAACAAGAAAATGTTAAAATTGTTAAATGTCCCAGATCCATAAATTTTGGCTTTCTTTGAACTTGTTAAACTTCCTTTCAAATTTGATGAAGCAGTCAAACATCCAAGTATTCTAAATTTTCTTGAAATGACACAGAAACAAAAGAAAATCTTAAAGTTCTTTCCAACTCGACTGTATCACACTGGAAATTCTTTGAGTACCCATAAAGCAAAGAAGAAAGGAAGATAACATGAGCATTTCTTCACAACTTGAATGGAAGTTCTTTGCAGAATGACAAGCAAATGCACGAAGAATGGAGAAAACTAGAAAATCTAACTTATATGGTAGGCAACATGCATAGCTTCATAATGAGTGATAACTGATAACTTATTCTAGCTAGCCCCAAAAGTTTCATCCAAGCTACCTAATTTATATGTCAAAAGATTGTTAAGAGACGTGTATCCCAAGGTAAATTTATATGTTTAAGGGGTCACTTCATCCATTGTCAATTGGTTTCAAGTTAGATGCTCTAACATGGAATTAGAGTTAGACCTTGAGTAGTTAGTGGGTCAAATATCTTACACATTTGAATTTCTAGTATGCATAGTTACCTATTGGTTCCGTAGCTCCACGTGCTTGCACGGATCTCACGTGAGGGAGGGTATAAAGAGCTCGTATTCCACATCGAACGATTAGAGACACAAAAGGTTTGTTTATATGCTTAAGGGATCACAATCATTGTCATTTGGTTTTAAGTTGAATGCTCTAACATTGTACCAGAGTTGAGCCTTGGTTGGTTAATGAACCAAGTCTCTTGCAATTTGAATTTTTCGATATGCGTTTGTTGTTCCGTAGCCCCACATGCAAGCTCAAATCCCACGTAAGGGAAGGTGTAAAGAGAGCTTGTACCCACGTCAAATGATTAGGGCCACACAAGTTGGTTTATATGCTTAAGTTTCCAATTCCTTCATTGCCCGTTAGTAAGAAAAAAAAAAACCATAATGCAATCGCATATGGTGTTATCATTGATAAGGCCATATTCACAACAAGCCAATCTCGAGAGCTCAGAAAATTGGAAGTATATATGACAGAGAATCATCATAGAGGCATCATTTATGTAAGTGAACATGTACATGTGGGACATTTATATGTACCGACATAATTAGCATGACCCTTTCAAAATTGTCCAGTACCTCACTTTTGTTTTGGAAATATAATCCAACATTTCAACAAATTCCACAATCTTTAATTCGATTTGCTTCATAATCATACATCCCTCCACAAGAAAAGACATAAATCGCAACATATAAGACTTTGCTAGTCACACATCAACGAACATCCAAGAAGAATAGCCATATCTACAGAAATAATTTCATTCTAAATTGTTGACATTGTCCACTCAAACACCTCAATATGTGCTCAACACATGTATGATCTACTCTTATCAAACCATGCTTACTACTTGATAGGAGAATAGAAGAGCATATTTGTGGATTTTTTATTCAATCATTCCCAACATCACATGTCAAAAAAAATATATATATATTGCGTAGGTAGCACTTGCTAATAACTTATGGTTTAAGCAACTCTCACTAGTTTATTGTTAATAGACAACAACTATGATTCATATACAACTACCTTCATGTTTTTAAAAGCATAAGACACTGAAGAAAATTGTATCAAACCTCATCTTGGTTAGAAAGGTTCCATCGAACAACGTCCAGTTGTTGACATGCCAAAACGTGCAGCAATTGTTTTGTTTCATCTTCCTTCAAGCCTGCAGAACGCTTTCAGTTAAGGTAATTGATTAGAAGAGAAAGAAAATCAAATTCGCAGACCCAATTATTTTTTTAACCAAAAACAAAAGGCATGTGAACTTATCCAGTACAACCTAGGAAGCCAGAACAAGTGGCAATTCAGAAAAAAATATAAAAGAGTACACTTTAACCAGATTCAATTGAGGAAATTGGCATATTTAAATACAATAACAAATCAGAAACTATATAATCTCACAGACAAGATGGAAACATGGGAGATCTGTGAACAATTCTTGTGGGTGAAACAGTAATCTTATATAGTCATGTTATTTAAGAGTTCCATATGGCTATTAGTTACATCTATATATTGATGGAGATGAGATTTGGCTTATTCAGCACAAGTGTTCATTTCAGTTGCTCATTTTTTTCATTTTTGCTGAGAGAAATTGCTCATCCCATGCATTTACCCGTACAAAATTACAATCCCTGATAGTAGGCTGATACCTATATAAACTCATACCTCCTAGAAGTTAAATACACACAGGAGCAGTTTACACTGAAAGGTCAACAGAGTCAATACAGTGGCCTTGATTGTAGCTCAGAGCTTAAAATAAATTTTGGGACTATAAGCAACAAAAAGCTGGATAATAAAATTTAAGCACATATTACTTGGAATTCCTCTACTGATATCCTTCAGTTCATCCTACTGTTTGGAGATTTATTGAAAACAACACGACAAGATTTACAGATCAGAAACAACTCCATATACTGAAAACTATGCCAAACACCTCAAGACAGCAAAAAGCAAAGCAGATCATGTCAAGATGGGAATGGAAAATCCTAAAGGTAGATTATCAAATTGAAACAGCTCAAGGTGCAACAAGTATCTTACATTATTTGTAAAGCCAAGAACGAGGAAGAAAAATTGAGGACTCCACTAGCATAAAAAGTGCAGGAGCTGGCACAGCAGGTGTTCCAACCTTTAGTCCACTGTTACTTACCTATACCTTTTGCCTCATACAGAAGGACAAGTGCAACCTCAATAAGTGCTAGGCTCCAATTGAAAGTTTCACTTGAGTCTTACTATGCATCCGAGTCTTTGGGCAGTGCTTTGTGGCAAATAATAGATGTAGGTGAGATCTTTACCTAGTCTACCCTTCTAGCAAACCAGTTGTCCAATTGTCCAGACTACCAAATGGCAATTGGCATAAGTGTCTTATTAGTGTTGATATCTTTCATCTGAGAATATGCTTTTCAAAAGCTAATATCATCCCAATATTCCATAAATGTTGAATTCCTTGAGGACAAAGGTGTAAACAAAGTAATTGGAAGTGCCCTACCAATTCCCTCGCAATAAATATCATACCACAACAGCTATATAACAGGAATTGCTCTTTATATGCCTAAACAGAAAAGAAGAACTAGCTACAACCATAGTTGAATAACAACACTACCAACAAAAGAAAAAGGACTGATTTTTCATAAAGGAGGGAAGAGATATTAAAAAGAGTGTAAAATGGAGAACCAGATGTCCTCAAAACAGATTAAAAAAAAAGAAAGGAAAATTCCAAATACTAGAAGAAGAAACTAAAAGAGAACCACCTTCCAATCCTGTTGATGATCCGGAAAAGGAAAAAAACTCACTTTTACATCATGATCAAGCAATATTTCATTTGATTCTTAAAGAGCATATTTCCATAAACAAAAACTCATTTTCATCTTGCATCAACAAGAAGGGATGGAGGGATGGTCCACGGGGACAACAAAAAAAGATTAATATATTAACAGGAAGAAAAACCTTATCAAATACTTCTACTGACACATATCATCTAGAAAAGGGTTGATATAAATGGGTAGTAGATTACATCCTAACTATGGAATGGAAGTAAGAACCTAATTTTTTACAGGAAAGCTGAAGCGGGGACAATCAATTTTTAGTGTGCATATCGTAAGTGAATAAGCAGAAGAAAAAGGAGCTCTAACTCAAAATGGCAATCAGAGAAGGCCAGGTAATTAGCACCTTTCACGGATGACAATAGGAGTGGTAGATACATGTTTTGGCACCTAAACTGCTCCTCTCACTGTTTGTTTTCAGTCCACTAAGCCTCACATAAAACAAAATTATCACATCTTTTTATTTCTGCCCTTCGTATTGAGATAATGAATTTTATTTTCCTGAATGCTTGCTCTTTTTACCGCTTTCAGGTCTAGTGTCTCTTCCAGGTTCAAACTTTAATATGAAAACAGAACTGAACCTTGGTGGCCACAATTGCAGCTGCCATAGATTAGAAAGTGCGTTTTTTTCCCATTTGTGTCGGAGCAATACCACTCTTATGTATCCCTTGAATGTATTAACCATCATCATTTCGCTATTTGAAAATTTAGAATAAAAAACAGGCAAATATAATTGCTCTGACAATTTTACAACGATTATGTGAAAACATAGAACTTTCATTCAACTTGACTGTGATTAACTATATACCACCCAAGAGATGAAGATAAAAACAAACAAGGCAAGGTGCAACACAGAAACTTACAAGGCAGCAAGTCATTACCCTGGCAATGAAGAGCTTCAAAGTCATGCACTGTTAAACAACCTGATTTTGTTACCGACGCCAGGTATATTCCCTGGAAAAATAAAGAATAATACCAGATTCCCTAGTGTTAAACAAGAAAAGAAGCTACAACAAAATGTCAAATATCCGCTGCCAAACTAAAATAAAAAATGACAATAGGAAAACTTCAGGGCCATAAAATATAAGCTTCTAACATTTCCATGCAAAGTGCCCATTTGTGTTGACAGATAAGCAAAGAGACTACTCCTGCAGATTGTACATCCTGCCTTCCTTAAGCTCAAAAGCAAATTGCTGCTTGCTCCCCAAGAGGGATCAAAAAGAAAAAACAGAACTTAAGAGTAGTAGCGCATTTTTGACAGAGCAGAGCAGAAACCTCAACCAGACAAACCCAATCACTGGTACCTGAAATTTTTAACTTTCTGTATAGAAAAGCATAGAACAAGGGGCTGCTTGCATGATATGTTGGAATATTTAAAAAGCATTGAGAATTACAAGCAGGCCTAGTCTACTAGATTGGCAATTCTATGATGTATTTAGTGGAAGAATCATGAATAAGACATCAGTTAAACAACAAGCATGAGCCTCAGAGCATTAGAGAATTGATCGAGCTGCAAGAAGTTTACCGATCATTGGAAAAGGAAACTATGTCAAGTTGAAGACTCCTATCTCTTAGGGATTGTGCTTAGGGCTCACTAGATCACACTCAAGGCATATGCACTAGTCACAAAACATGGCTGACCTACTCTGGTTGTAGTTTAAAAATTGCAACAGTTTGTACATAGGATATTCGGCTGCCTGGGACACTGCAATCAACTGGAAGGCAGAATTTTTCAAAGTTCTAGCCGTTATTCTAGTGGTTCTTTCAGCCCCTATGCATATGTCTCTATCTTCTCAGTGTTTGATTGTAATAAGGGATATGTAATAAGCTTGCCCCTCTATACACTTTAGGAAAGTCAAATTTATCAAAAGACCATTTTGTCCTTCCATCAACAAAGAGCAAAAGCAGATGCTAAAGCTTGGCTATCTCCACGCGAGCAGGTGTAATACTTTCTATCTATACCACCAGTAATGCCCATTAGTTTACCATCATTCAAACAGCACTAAAACTGCAAGGAGCTTAGTTCCAGGGGAAACTTGTAACACCTCAGTGGGCTAATGTGTTAGGCGTTGAGTTAGTGAGACTGGTAACTTTGCAGGTTAGCCTTCGGAACTTTGAACAAATCCTTGGTAAGAACCTTTCCATGACTTAACGGCCCATGCTAGAGGATTGGCACAGTTGAAATCCTCAAATTTGTTCCCCTTTATAATGGAGCATCCTCACAAGAAATAAGAAAAGTGGATAGGCGTTGCGTTCGATGCAGCCAAACCTCTCTAACTCGTGAGCTGATCAGATCTTTTGTATATCTTCACTACAGCATGCTTTATAACTTGAAGCATGCATGGATTTGGTTTGCTTCTTGAGAAATGGGAACTTGTTCTTACTTCAGAAGATTTTATAGTCATATTGATTTCATGCTTGATCTATACAGTTTAGCCTGTTCTTAACACAACATACAAATAGCTAGTATATTGCGGGTATTGGAACTGAATTTAAGTTTTCTCAAAAACAATAGCTAGCAGAAAAGGGAACTTCATTCAATATGCTGCAGTCAACCAGGATCTTCCCAGTCGACAGCCATCGATCGACTGGCCCTTTAGCAGGCAAGTGCCAACAGTTGGTTGGAAGTTCCAGCGAACTTGTCACTGCAGAATCTGTGTATTCTGCCCAACCTCCAACAAATCACCTCATTTTCCCATACAATTGAGAAAAGAAAACTTATATGACTAGTGAGTAGAGGAGGGCAAAAGACCAAAATATTCTTGGTTTGAAAATCAGGAAAATGGAGACCTAAAGGACTTAAACATGCAGAAATTCTCAAGGTTTTTCTGTAATCCTTTTCACCCTCCCTCTTTAGGTCTTTTTCACAAGCCTATCGTTATTATAATAATTTGAACAAGGGCGTCATTCTGAAACCCTTGTTATGCAAAACTTCTTTTATTCCTGGACCACGAAGAGTGCTGGCAATAAAACATTTCATTTACATTTCAGATAATCTCTCTCTCTCTCTCTCTCTCTCTCTCTCTTCTAGAATCATAGTCTATAAACAATAGTTTCAAGAAATATTCTATTTTCTGAGGTTCTCACATATTCCTTTTCATGGCAGTGAAATCAAATAAAAATCTTCCAATGGTTGTATGGATTATATGAAATTACTACTACAAAAGGTAGTTGCTATCTGTGCTCCAAAAAAGCCCCTCCAGCACTCTACACTATTTTCTGAGATATAATAAAGTTAGTACAGTACCCATTCTCAACTGATCCTGATCCAAACTCAACATCAGTAGAGAAAAAGGAAGGAGGAAATGAAAAGTTCCATTCTCCATATCTGAATTTGATATCTGTTTCCTGTCTCCACTGAACACCTATAGACAAGCCTTCTAAAATCGGTAAACAACCCTTGCAGGGCAACAATAAACGTGATCCAACACACACTGAAATTGCTAGTCATTTGCCTGGTGTTTGATGAACGCCATAGATGGTAACTACCTGGTGATGCATATAAGTTCTGCACTGAAAGTTAAAAATCATTGAAGAATAGATTAGGAGTTGTATGGAGGCAGAATGAAGCATCAATGACCATCTTTATGGGTTCTTGACTGATGCGGTTAGTTTTTGCAGCTAGCAGGAGCCTTTGATGCCATCTATCGCACTATTAATTGGTTTCTCATTAAATATTTGCCAATTGTCAATTTTTGCCTTATTAATGCTGAAATGGAACTTGTCCTTCGACAAATACAAAAGTTCTTGGTTCGATCCTAATAGACACAAAGACAGATGGAAACCCGCACATGCACACACAGAGAGTAGTGGGCTGTACAACAGTGATCCAACAAGAAGTTTTCATAAACTTTTCTCTAATTTCATTATAAAGTTGCCATATCTCTTGATTTCGTCTATGTTTTCTTCTGCCATTATTCTTGAATTAGCCTCATGTGCACTGTAGTGAAAATGGGCTTTTGGATTTCTATTTCACAGATTAACTTTTGCCGATTTGAGGGAATTATAACTGTGCGCCAATGGGGAGTTTCCAGCAATAATTTTAACTGATCACCAATGGTGGGGTCTGTTTTGAGAGAGAGAGAGAGAGAGTTCGTGTCATAGAGGTTGCATGAAAGAAGATTGGTGAAGAGAAAGATGGGCTCAAGGGCCGGCAGGAAAGTGGGAGACAAGGTGTTTTTCTAACTACAGATCACATGATTGAGTATGAAAGATGTGAGAACAGGATGAATTCATAAGGAGTGTTAGAAAGGGGGCAATATTGCCATTTGTTTTTTGTAAAGTGGGTAGTGGAGCACCAGAAATTATTCTTCAAGCAGCAAATAACAGCTTTCTTAATGAAAGCTATCTTCCACCAAATATAAGTAAAGCTAAAGCAGCTGTTATTGCAAGCTATTGCCTCATTTTTTCCAACTACATCTGAACTTTCGGCTCACAACCACTCAAACACACATGGATGTTCCATATATCAAATACCTAACAAGGGACATAGCTTCAAACAAAAAGCTTTTAGGATATGAAAGCTTAATTCAGGTTTTTGTCTCCAAATAAAGATATGCACCCTATTTCCTCCTAATTGCATTTCTATTAGCAGTACTCTACTTCTACTTCTATGTAATTACCAATGTTAGCAAGAGCATTAAATTCCAAGTCATTTTCAATGCAATAAGGATTTGCAAATGTGGACATGCTTACAACTTGGTAGTAAACCAATTCCCTTGGGCTCATAACTATTGGTATTCATGTTTGCACTAGTAAAAATCATATTCAATGACCAGCATTATGTCACATTACTTCAATGGTCATGAAATGCCGGATACACAATTGTGCTCTTCTTTGAAGCATAAGCAGATTGTCATTGAGTTCAATGGCATTATCTTGAATAATTAGACCTCTAGCATGACCACACTACTGTTAGAGTATTAATGCTAAGGGTAGATTAGGCATTTACTTTATGATGTGTTGTCCTACTACATAAGACTTGTTTTGTGCATTTCTAGGGTTAATTTCGCTGTGTATTAAAGATTGACTTTTAGTCTAATTATATTTTCTCTCTTTCTCTTTCTCTTTCTCTTTTCTACTCTCTTTATGTTTGTTGATCAACTCTAACATGGTATCAGAGCCATTATAATTCAAGCCCCGAGATTACAAAAAATAGAGAATAGGAAGATTAATAAATTCCTTTTTTTTTTGGCTGTCGGAGAATCATGTCAACTTCGTTGATGATGACGTCATGTTGATGTCATCCTTTTTCGATAGTGAAGACCATTGTTAGACTCAAAATTTTATGAGCTTTCTGCTGGCATGGTTCATTTTTTATTTTGAGGTCATCTCATATGTGTTTCTAATTTTTGAATATTTTCGGCCAATATTGTCAAAAATTTTCAATCTGTCAAAACAAAGGTTTTTTGCTGTAATTTTTGGTTTGAATCTTCTCTAAGAGGTGTGATTAAGTTTCCATGCTCCTCTCTTGAGAGATTCGAAGCTTTTGAGGAAGTTTTTGGCTTGATTTTGTCCATCCAAGGGTTTTGGTATTCTTGTCACCGCTGGTTTTCAACGCTAGCGTTTGCTTTGTGGGTTGTCTTCTTTGTCTCTCGATGATCAACTACCTTATCGGGTTCCACTCTTCACTCTTCGATATCTTTAGGGGCTTGTAAATATTCTTGAATTGCTTGGTATTATTTTTGTTGTGGGTTGCAATTATTTGGTGGCTATTGGGCTTTAATTATTTCGACAGTGCTATCTCTTTGATAATTACTCCATGGCAAGTGGCAATTCTGATTCACTTCAGGCCATTAGTGTTAGACTAATAGGTGGTAATTACGTTTATTGGGCTTATGTCATGAAAAAAAATTTATTGGAAAAAGACATGGAATTATATTAGTGACGCTGCACAGGCTCCAACTGATACTAAGGTAGAAAAGTATGCTGATTTGAAGTTCACTTGGGATATCAACAATCCAAAAATTATCACTTGGATTAATAATTCAGTTGATTAGACTATTGGGGTTCATCTATCCAAGTTTAGCATAACTAAGAAAATTTGGGATTATTTAACTATATTTTTTTGTCCAGCCTAATTTTGCAAGGAGGTATCAGCTAGAGTATAAGATTAGAGATGCACATCAAGAGGACAAAAACATACAAGAATTCTACTTAGTTATAACTGGATTTTAGGATCAACTAGCACTTATTGAACCCACTAAGTTGAACACTAATTTGGTATATCGCACTTTTAGAGAGGAATAGAGATTGGTACAATTCTTGATGAACCTTAGAGATAACTTTAAGGGACTTCATGGTTCCATTCTTCATCGTCACCCACTCCCCTCAGTGGATGCAATTGTTAATGAGCTCTAAGCTAAAGAGGTTCACCTTAAAACTCTTTTTGAAAAGGGTCTTCTTCCATTGCCTAATCAAACTGTATTGGTTGTTCCTTCCAAAGTGACCTTCAATTCTCAAAACAAGTATCGAGATCGAATTGCTTCTTATGAGTGTAACTTTTGTCATGAAAAAGGTTACTGGAAGGCACAATGTCCAAAATTGATGAACAAGCATGCACGGGAGTCGCAACCTTAGTCTCAACCTCAGTCATCTAAGTCTAGAAATCGTCATATAACAGTTGCTGCACCACCAGTGGATGAGTCAGCCTCATCAACTCCCAGCCTGACTATACTTGCAGATCAGTTGCCAAAGTTTTTCTCCTTCTCATCAGTCTAGTGCTCTCATAGTTTCTCCCAGTATAGGTTTGTTCAACTTAAGACCTTCAGGTATATCTCGAACTATCTGGGTTTTTGACTCAGGTGCCACACATCATATAACCAATGACTCTTTATTTGCATCTATTGGTTTTCATCCATTTGTCTCTGTACTTGCAGCTAATGGTTCTCAAATGTCGTTAGTTGGTGTTAGGACAATTATTTCTTCCAATATTACACTTTCAAATGTCTATTACATTCATCAACTTACTTCAAATTTACATTCAGTCAGTCAACTATTTGACTCTAGATTTTTAGTTTATTTTTCTTCCTCTGTCCGTACTAGGCAGGATCCACAATCTAAGAAGTTGATTAGGACAGGCTATAGAAAGAGAGGGCGATATGTGTTAGAGGAGCTTCATGTCCCAGACATTGTTGCTTTTACTGTTGATTTATCTTCTTTTTATTTGAGTCTAGAGTCATATAATTTTTATTTATGACATTCTCAACTTGGTCATATTTCTCATTCTTGTTTAAAATTTTTAACTTTTATTAATAGATTGGATAGTTGAGACAGTCATGATATTTCTAATTGTAGTGAATGTACGTTGGCTAAATTTAGTGCATTACCATTCAATAAGAGTGTTTCTTGTCTTCTTGTACCATTTGATCTTATTTATTCTGATATATGGGGACCGGCTCCTATTTCTACAAAAAAAAGGGTCCAAATATTATGTTTCATTTATTGATGATTACACGAGGTACTATTAGGTATTTTTGACGAAATGTCGGTTTGAATTCTTTTCAATCTTCACTAACTTTTGAAATATGGTCCGCACTCAATATTCCGCAATCATTAAATGTTTTCGATGCGATCAGGGAGATCAATACACTCTTACTTCTTTTCATGATTTGTTAAAATCTGATAGTACACTTTATCAATTCTCTTGTACTGACACACCTAAGCAAAATAGTATTGCAAAACATAAACACCGTTATATTATACAGAAAACACATTCCCTTCTTTTATCAGCACATGTTCTCAACTCATTTTGAAGGGAAGAAATTCTTATAACAGTTCATTTGATCAACAACATTCCTACTATTGTCACCTCAAGAGTCTCCCCATTTGAAAGATTATATGGTAAGCTGTCTAACTATTTTTCTCTGTGTGTTTGAGTGTACCTACTTTGTTTTGCTCCCTAGTGTTCTTCATACCAAACTTTATGCCCGTTCAACTTTATGTTTATTTCTTAGTTTTGGTGAGGATCAAAAAGGCTATCGTTGTTATGATTCCATTATCCACAAACTGTCTTTCATCCAGTTGTCTTTACGGAGTATACTCCCTTCTTTTCAATTCCATCTAATTCTTCCACAGTGAATAAATATGACCTACTATACATTAATCATTTTCCTACTGATGTTCCTCATGACACATATATTGGTGATTTATCTGTGTCAAATCCTTCCCCTTCTGAGTTGACTATTACTCGTCCTCCTATTGTGTATACATATGCTCACATGACTCCAGTTATCTCTTCTACAAATATGGTGCCTTCTAGTTCTCCCCTTGCCACCCAATCAGGTTTAGACACTATGGATCATACCCCACGCTATCCTCAGCACTCTTGCAAATATCCAGACAAGTTTGGTTGAAGTAATACTTGTTATTCTTCTTACTCTTGTTCTTTCTTACTTCTATTCACTCTCTATTTGAACCCATCTCCTACAAGGAGGCTCTACTTTATCCACTTTAGAAACAGGTTATAGATGAAGAGTTGTCTACTTTACATAAGACCAAAGCTTAGGAGCTAGTGCCTTTACCGCTCGGTAAACGTCTCATTAGTTGTAAGTGGATTACAAGATAAAAACCAAGTCTATTGGTTCTACGGAACGATATAAAGCTCGATTAATAGCTAAGAGTTTTGCTCAGAAGCATGGTTTAGACTATAATAAGACTTTTGCCCCTATTGCAAAGATGACTACTGCTCGAGCCGTGATTGCAGTTGCTGCCATTCGACAATGGAGTTTATCTCGGATGAATGTGAAAAATACATTTCTTCATAGAGATTTAAGTGAAGCAATTTTTATGACACTCCTTCTTGGTCTCATCCTCCTAGTCAAGTATGTCAACTATATCGTGTTTTATATGGCCTTAAACAGGCTCCTAAGACATGGTTTGCCAAATTTTCTTCTGTTATCTGTGATTTGAGTTTTCACGCCAGTGACCGTGATTCTGCTCTATTTTTACGGTTTACTTCCTCTAGTTCTATTGTTCTTTTACTATATATTGATGATATGATTATTACGGATGAGGACACTACTGGTATATCCCTATTGAAAACTATATTGTTAGATCATTTTGAGATAAAGGATTTAGGACAACTTAAATATTTCTTAGGCATTGAGATTGCCTCCTCTCCTAAAGGGTATCTTTTCTCTTAATCTAAATATGTCGTTGACATTATTCACCAAGCTCGCTTATTAGATAATTGGATAGCTAAAACCCCTTTAGAGCTCAATGTTCGCTACTCTTCATCTAATGGTACTCCCTTGTCTAACTCAACTCTCTATCGCACTATTGTTAGGAGTTTGATATATCTTATAGTCACTTGTCTGGATATTTCTTATGTTGTTCACATTGTGAGTCAGTTTGTTACTTCACCCACCACAGTTCACTGGGTTGCTTTTCTTCATATTCTTCAGTATCTCCATGATACTCTATATCAGAGTTTATTATTTCCTCACTCCTCGTCTATGGAACTCGAAGCTTACTCTGATGCTAACTGGGCTGGTGACTCTATGGATCGCAACTCTACCACTGATTTCTGTCTTTTCTTGGGAACTCTCTTATTTCTTGGACAAGCAAGAAACAAACTTTTGTTGTTCGTTCTTCTGCTGAAGCTGAGTATTGTGCTATGACATCTACTACAGCTGAGATAGTTTGGTGACGATGACTCCTTACTGACCTTGGCATTTTGATATCTTCTTTTACTCCAATGTTCTACAACAACACCAGTGTTATTCAAATTGCTCACAACTCGGTCTTCCATGAGCACACCACACACATTGAAATTGATTGTCACTTTATGCGCCATCATCTTCACCGGGGCACCATCACTTTCCCCTTTCTTCTTCCACCATACAGACAGAGGATTTTTTTTACGAAGTCTCACACCATAGCACGTTTTCGATTTCTTCTTAGCAAACTCTTAATGTTTTCAACCACATCATAAGTTTGAGAAAAGGTGTTAGAGTATTAATACTAAGGGTAGTTTAGGCATTTTCTTTATGTTGTGTTGTCCTACTATATAATACTTCTTGTTGTGTATTAAATATTGACTTTTAGTCTAATTTTCTTTAGTCGAACAGCTAGTAATTGCCCGTGCGCATTATGGCAAGCAAGTGCACCTGACTGAAGACATTGTATAATCCAAAAAATCGCCAATTAGAAAAACCGAGAAAAATCATTAATCAATACAAACCAACTATTTTTTATAACACATTTCAACCAAATTCCCCAAGAAAACATGACCCAGAAACAATATCACACCTGCCTGCATAATACACATTGAACTTAGCATTTACCTCACTCAAAAACAATCAGTTGGACATCACTAAATAAAGAAGATGCAAGTAAGCTTATCGAATTGGATTGAACCGATTTTATCTAGTTCAATTTTGAATCCAATTTGAGAAATCTAATTTGATTATTCAATGTATTTTATTTTTATCATTTCTATTCAAAGTTGATAAAATAGAAAATTCGAAGTAAATATTAGATCTTATTTGAATAATTTAATTAAATTAATTTTTAAAAAATTACATATGAATTTAATTTAATTTCATAAAATGATCACTAAATTTCACCATTCAGTTGTATAAAATTTATATCGGATTTCAATTGGACTAAATATTGATTTATTCAAGTTCAAACACGAGATAGTGGGTGAATGCAAGAGAGGCATATACAGAGTAAAAAGTGCGACAAATGTGGTAGATATAGGAGTCTGAGAATACTACTGAAATTCTTAGGTGGGAAAAATATTTCGAGGATCAAATAGGATCGTTGGATTAACAATCTTAAAACAATTTGGAACGCGAAAAGCTCAACATAAGTTTAGGATTCAAAACTTTTTGTACTTTATTGTATAGATTAAAATACTTGAATTTTCAATGATTTCACTTTTATGCTCATACTACTTCTACAACACTTTTCTTGTTTTTCCTCTTCTTTACAACTATTTCATTCAATTTTCAAGAGCCCGACATTTTACGTCAAATGGTGTGCTGAATGTCTTCTGAGAACTATGTTTCCAACACAAGGTAGGTTTTCAAAAATCATGCTTCCTTTGAATATCATTTTTGTATCAAAGATTCAACCCTAATTTCAAAGTCTACAATTTATCCAATATAAAGGGAACAATCATCATATTTTCTCCTTAGGTCTCAATGGGATGACAACATTAATTTTGAAAAGTCTATGATAGCCAAATATTGATACATAGAAAAATTCAAACAATAGATTTCAGAATGCAAAACAAGAAAAATAAATTATGCTTCAAATGTCATGATTACAAGCAACAATCCAGCAGTCACCTTGGTGTCAAATTCCAAAGCGGAAATTCCAAGCCTGAAAAAGAAAGAGAAAAGGTGAGAAGAAGTGTTGTTTCTCAGAAAAAATCAATGAACTGCAAGGTATGTTTTTACTTATCTACATAAATACACACACACACACATCTAAATATGTATATGTGGGTCGTGGGTCATTGTTATCACGTTGTCCTGTAGAATTTTAGATATATCCACACCAAAAAAATAAGATGATGATTACGATCAAGAAAAAGAAGATAAAGAGAAGAAGAGGGGAAAAAAGCATTTGTAACCTTAATCCAAGCAAATCAAAAATGGAATAAAAAGTAGAAAAGTAAGAGTCAAAAGAAAGAAAAGAAACAATTCACAATACAGCGAGGCAGGTACAGGACCCAATGAGAAGAGATTATGTTATTCTCGTCGTTTTAACTAGGAAAAAGCGGTTGCATACAGTTTATAGGAGAAGTACATGAGAGGCAGGCTGTTGCTAACATTACAGTGACATTCATTCATCAGACTGATAGAAGACCACATTCTAGAAAGCAGTCCTTCAGAAACCTTATAAAACTATCAAATAATGAACTCTGTATATAGAAATGACAGTTTGTTTACTCAACTGTCATCCCATTTTGAAATTATCTTTTAAATGCATAAACTTGTATTCCTCACATACATCTTAATTTGATCAGAGTAACTTGTCACTATCAAAAAAGCCTCAAGTATTTAAGAAGCAGTCACCTGCTGTACTCCAAGGGTTATAAGTTTATAACCGTCAAGACGCCAACCTTACCTACACACAAGACTGGTGCCATTTGTATATAAAATTATCAGCTTTCCAAATCACACTCTTGGCAATGTTGAGGTCTCATATGAAGGCCAAATCCCACGTTGCAAATGTAATGTGGAAAATCAGCAATATAACTAAGATGGGCCCACTACTTACAAGTTTAAACTTCTAGTTCTAGTTGAGTTGAGCTGCAAACATATATGTTCAGCCTGCACTGTCTGACTTCCCGGTCTCCATTATACAGATTATATGTGAACTCTCCAAGCAGTAGCATGTTGATATTGCCAAGGGCTCCAGAAAAAGAAAGTAATATGGTGGATCTTGTAACTGGAGTCACAATAATGCAATGGTCATGCATCCGTGGACTCTTGATACAGCAGAGTGCAAGTGACTAGGCATATGTGCTCTCAATCGAATGACAATCTCTGAACAATGGATAGCACATGGGGCGGGCCATCTACAATGCTCTCCATAGAGTAGTAAAGCAACAACTTCAGGAATGACAACAGAGATTGGAATCATTCTTTGAAGGGTAGGCTAAAGGTGCATAGTGGAACAATGTGCATGTCGAGAGTGGTGGTCTACATTTAATGAATAACTAAAGCCGGTTGGGTTGATAGGTCAGTGGGTTTCAAAAATATATATTAGGCCTACATTGTTGGACTCACTGATCTTCCTGAACAGAAATTCCTGAAACTCTTAGTCCTAAAGGGAATACAGGGGTCTTCCGATCAACCTGCCTGCTGACCCTTTCAATTTTTGCTATTTAGAATAATGGTCCTGTAATGGCAAAAGGCATTGACTAGTGGGCTAAAAAGTCATCAATCACAAAAATAACACTTGCAACTAATTTCCTAACTTTTTTTCCAATAAGAAACAACAATTTTATTGATTAATTAAAAGAAAAAATTACAATCCAATCATAGGCGGACAAGTTATCCAACCCAAGATCACATACCACTCTTATAATGGTAAGGCAAACAAAAAATTATAAAAATGAAGACACTATCAAAAATATAATCCACACGAAGCTGTACAGCTCGCAATAATGCTAAAAAGAGGAATAATATCAAACTCCTTGGTCATCGATGCCCATAATGAAGCCAAGAAATATAACCGGTCCCACAAAGATTCGACTTCTTCCAGCTTATCTTAAAAAATGCCCACATTTCTCTTCATCCATATCACTTAAACAAGAGCCAAAAAAGCACTTTCCAAAAGGGTCCTCCCTCTTGGACTTTCTCCCAAAGCCCTAAAATTCGTACTCAACATGGATGTCATTGAAATTGAGGCCACACAAACAATGCCAACCAACTCAAACAATTTATTTCATAGTGACAGTATAATAGTGCAATGCAAAAAAAAATGATCAACAGTCTCACCATCACCCTTGCACATAACATACTACTGTGGTGAAAGACAATGCATAGGTCTCCTCCTTTGAAGCACATCATTAGTATTATTCTTACCTTGAGCAATTATTCACACACAAACTTGCATCTTTTGATGGCACTTTAGCTCTCTAGATTCCCATAAAATCTAAAATCCAAAATTCCAAATAATCAAAAATTTATATGAAGAAACTTAAGAAGCAATACAACTACGATGATCATGATGACAAGATAGACGATAAAGACACAAAAATAATGTAGAAAAAGAATATTTCCCCCTCCACACATCCTCCCAAAAACATACCTTAAACTCATTTCCTACCTTGTAGAGAAACTTGGTACCCCTCAAAAATGAATTTTCATGGACTCCAAAAAATGCCCCGTTCAACCCCTTGACATCCCACCCATTAGCATGTAATCCATATTTGCTCTTAATAACCACGTGCCATAGTGAATCTTGCTCCAAAGAAAATCTCCACAACCATTTGCCCACTAAATCCACATTCTTTTTTAGCAAATTACCAACTGCTAGATCACCCTTCAACTTCGACCTAGACACCACCTCTCATCTAATCAAATGATCGTTTTTCCCTTCCCCACTTCCTTCCCATGAAAAATCCCACATCATCCCCTCAACCCTCTTTGCCACTAAGGTAGGCATTTTGAATAGAGACAAAAAAATAAATGAAAATACTAACCAACACAAACTGCACTAACATTAACCTACCCTCCTAGAAAAAAATGTTTTTTTCACTCATCTATCCGTTTCCTAGCTCTCTCAACCACATGATCCCAAAATGTGCTAGACAATGGATTACCGTCGAATGGAAAACCTAAATATCTTAACGACCACGCACCCACCCTACATCTTAAGTCATAGGTCAATCTCTTAGTCTTTTCTTGACTAGAATTAACCCCCACAAGTTGACTTTTTTCCTTGTTTATTTTAAGGCCAGAAATCAACTCAAATACATCAACAATCTTCTCTAAATTCTTAAATTTCACCTCATTCCTAGATGAAAAGAAAATCGTGTCATCTGCAAATTGCAAATGGGACATAGAAATTCTTCCTTACTGACCACAAAACCTTCCACCAAATCACACCTCTCTACTTTTTCATTAACCTGCTTAATTCATCAACCACTAGAGTGAATAAAAAAGGAAACACGGATCACCTTGCCTAATTCCCATGTATGCTTTAAATTTCCTTCCAGGTCTTCATTCAATATGCTGAAAAATTAGTTGACTCCAGACATCCCTTAATCAAGGAATAAAATATTGTGTCGAA
Source organism: Ilex paraguariensis (assembly GCA_963454935.2). NCBI lineage: Eukaryota > Viridiplantae > Streptophyta > Magnoliopsida > Aquifoliales > Aquifoliaceae > Ilex > Ilex paraguariensis. The sequence goes on from CAUOFW020002014.1 coordinate 744,827, forward strand.
ATGTCTAAAACATTTCGGATTTTCAACAAACCGACACAAAACACATAGGTAGAAACAAAAAATTCCTATGTTTCGAACGAATCATCACAGTTTCAAACTGTTTTTAGATGAAATAGTAATGTTTCGGTCCAAACAAGGACTTAATTACATTAGTTTTCAAAAAATTGCCATGGGAGAGATTCTTCCCCTACATCCCCTTCTTCAACAAAACAAAAGAGAGAGAAACAAGAGCTCAAAAAATTGAGTTAGGTCAAAAAAAGGGAGAGATTCTTCTCGTCGTCCCCCTCTTTAACAAAATAGAGAGAGAGAAATAGATCAAAAAAAGCAGAAGAGTCTACAACTTACCGAGGTCCCTAAGTCGAGATTTGAGCAGATCCAAGCCACCATTCACTCCCACGGTCCAAGTCATGTCTAGATCCAGCTCCTCCAAATACGATCTTCTTCCTTTTTATTGTTCTTCTCTCTTTCTTCCTTCTGCTACTGGGTCTTCATCACTCAGATCTTCTTCTTCTCCTCTCTTTTTCTCTCTCGATCGATCGAGCGTGTGTCTGCGTTAGTCTCAAACTTAGATCCAAGCATCAACTGCTCAGTTTTTATTTTCTTTTAAATGCACTAATTTTCTTTAGATTTGTTAATTAAAATTAATGCCCCCTCCCACTTTCCTTTTATAATTTTTAATAACCCTTGCAATTAATAAATAGCTTATCATTGTTAATTAATTTATCATTATTAATAACAAAACTGCCACTAATTTTATAGTATATTAAATATCTAAAATTAAGTATTTATGAGTATATTTATGAGACCTTAACATTATGTAAAAATTTGTTTGCTTGATAAAAACTAAGTGTGTATTTGGTTTTTGTATCAAAAAAACAGTATCTGAAAACCATTTTTAGGAAGAGTTTTAAGAAAGTGTATTTTCATGTTTTTTGTGTCGCAAAACTTTTTTGGTTCTATAATTTCAAAAAAAGTTGTAGAGAACAAAAAAGCCAAAATCAGTTTGAGCATTAAGACAAAAAATAATAAAAGCAAAAATGTTTGGATTGACCGTTTCACATAAAAGAATATCAAAAGAAACATGGGTGCATTAAATACTACTAAGAACTTGTGATACTCCATGAGCTCAACTAGCAAAGCCGTAGCCAAAAGTAACCACATTAAATCAGGAAGAATACGTTCGGGTTCATGAAATAATACCCCCAATGTCTCTCAGAAGATCCCCATGCATCTTGAATTACTCTAAAATCTTACACAATGAAATTATCAGAATTGAAGTAAACTTCAACTTGGGCACTTAATTAAGTTGAACTTAACTCCAATAAAATCGAAAGCAATATTTGAAATACCCACAAATATCTCACAATATCTCATGTGCTTTATATTCAAAAAATAATACACCCCTTTTTATTTAACAAATGACAAAAAAATCATGAGTTCTTTTAGTAATGCCTTCAATAAGACAAACCTCTAATATTAGTAATAGAAGTTGCATCAAATTCTTAGAACTCGTCAAATGGGTATTGATTATTTTAACTTCAATTCAAATCTTGAACCCAGATCTGAAGGAGACAAAAAAGAACCCAAATCTGCTTGACAAACCAGAGAAGACACTAGAAAAGAACCCAGATCTGCTTGACAAATCAGAGAAGACGCCGGAAAACGCAAAGAAGACGTCAAAAAAAAAAAGGAAAACTAGAGAAGATGCTGGAAAAAAAAAAACCCAAATTTGAAGCAAGATGCAGGAGAAGATCCTTTCGCCCAAGAAGACGTGTGTGTGTGTCTGTGTTCTCGTTTCACCGAAGTGGAGAGAGAGAAATTCGAGGAGAGAGACAAAAAAAAAAACTTTTATAGTAGGATTTGTTTTCTTGCTAAAGAGGTTCGAAGGGAGACCTCATTAATGAGCAATTTGGGTGTTCTACGTGTTTCCCTTTTTCCCTTCTTTTGTCTCCAAAACACTCAAAACAAACTCAGCTTCTTTTCTATTTGTTGTTATTTACATCCCTCTTTTTCTAAAAATTAGAGAACCAAAGCAAACAGCTTCTAAATGTTTAAAACTAATTGAAGTAATTTCCGCCACGTGTCAAGCTTTTTTTTCCTCCAACTTGATGTTATCATGTATAAATGAATGTTAATACAATAAAAATGCTCAATTAATCAATTATTAAGCTTATCTTTATAAATAATTAGATTGAATTTGTATTTCTACGTGTTTCCATATTTTTTCTACGTTTCCATTGCGTTTTCAAAATGTTTTCATTTTCAAGCTAACTAAAACAGTACTCCAAAACGATATTTTGATCGTTGCCCTTAGTCCATCTTCCTCCATTTATCTCCAAACCCTTTAGCTTCGATAACAAAGTCTAAAAAATTCCAATCCACATGATCATATGTTTTTTCAAAAATAATTTTCAATACAATTCCTTCCTTTCCCCGAACTCTGCAAATTTCCACGGCCTCATTAGCTACTAAATCTACATCCAAAATTTATCTTCCTTAAAAATGTCTTTTGATTCCTAGAAATAGTACCACTCAAAAACTCCCTCAACCTACCCAAAAGAACCTTAGCTATAATCTTATACAAACTAGTTACTAAACTTATAAGCATAAAATCATTCAACTTCAACGAATTATCTTTCTTCAGGATCAACAAATAAATGTTGCATTAGTAACTTTATTAACCACCCAATTATAAAAAAATTCTTCAAAAACTTTCATCAAATCCTCTTTCAACTCGTCCCAACACATTTGATACACATCTTAGTAAAGCCATCTGGCCCCGGAGCTTAATCTCTACTACATTCAAAAACAGCTTTCTTACATCTCTCAATTTCGAAAAACCTCTCCAACCACCTAGTCATTCCTTCATTTATAGAATGCCACTTAAGTCCACTTAAAGAAAGTTCAAGTCTATCATCAGCCAAATATAACTTGGCAAAGAAATCAATCATCCCTTTTTCAATCAACTTCTCATCCTCAATAATCTTCCCATCATCTGTTTCAAGTTTCTCTATAATTAAACTCAACCTATTTCCATTGGCCACCTATAAAAAAATTTGGAATTGTTATCACCTTCCTTAACCCACTTGTCTCTAGACTTTTGTCACATATTTAATTCAAAAACCACATCTTCACTCAAATCTCCTTTTCTCATTCATCCTTTTTGCCTCCCTAACATCTCCAAATTCATCCTTGTTACATACTCTCAACTTATGCTTAATAAAATCTAACTTTTTCATGAACTTATAATCTTCTTATCATTGGACACCATCCTCCGACCACCATTCTCTAATCCTATCCCTATAACCTTTATACTCCACCCATATATTTTAAAATTTGAATGAACAAGGACCCCATTTCACCTTATAATCATCAAGAATAATTGGACAATGATCCGAAACAACTTTGGTCAAAGTCATTTATCTAATCCCTGTAAAAAAATCCCCTCATCCGCCCGAATACGAAAATATTGTTGTTCCGGGAAGGAGAACCTAATGTGGAAACTATACACGTAAAACTATAGACACTTTATCTTGGAGGTGAATAAGTTTTTAAATTTTAGCCCAATTGATTACCAATAAGAACCTAAACGACCACAATTACCTATTCCTACTAGCAATTGACGTAAAAACCCCTTTAGTCACAACAACCTATTTCATACATGACAATTGATTTTAATTAATCTTCAATTAATTCGTTCACAATCAATCTCACATCAATCTTAAATCTCAAACCCAAATTGCACAACTATGTATCGATAGAAAGTCAAACAATCATCCTAATAAACACATAGTACGCGTGTGTGTTAACAATCACAAGTGTATACGATAAACAATAAATAATACAAGTGATTTATTGATGTGAAAACCTAATTAACTACTCACTATGTCAACATACAAGTAATCTTATACGTCAACCAATGTCATAGCTAGATACCCATTTCCTTGTTATCTCTCTGCCAAAGGCCTTCCTTCGACATCTAGCGTAGCTTTAGTTGGACTTGCCCATTGCGTTGTTCGTCTAGGTCTCGAGCAATTATGGGGACATCAATGATTCCCATTATGCACACACCAATAGGTTTAGTTCTAAACCATCAAAGATCTTTAATACCAAGTTATGAGATTGGGTAGAATCACTAGTGGTAACTTTTAGGTTTAGGGATCTAGGTTAGTAGAAGAACCTCTCAAGATTGAAGATGTGTTTTCTCTCTTAGAAATCTCACAATAGGCTTAACCTAACTATGGAAAAGACTCTCCTTATTTTTAGGTCCAAAATAAGAATAATTTGAGTAAATAAAAAAATTCAGATTTACAAATGACCGCTTGCGATCGATGGAAGGATGGTCATAGGACGATTAGCACTGAAATAAAAATCACGTTTCAAACCTGTCCAGGAACATACACCAATCAAGCGACCATGAGCACCGCCGAGCGACCATGAAGCACCACTCGATTGTCACTACCGGGTTTGTTTACAACTGTTCGGAGAAGAGTTTGTTTCAGCCGAGCAAAATTGATAGGGATAGTAAAGGGATTGGATAGATATAAATTTGAAGATTATAATTTTATTTAATTCTATTAAAATATAGAATTTTAGCTAGAGGGTACTTTTCATTTGGGTGGGACACTTGTCCTATAAATAATGGTGTAATCTCAATTATTTGAATTAGATTAATGAAAATATGAATTGATTAGTTTTTCTACGAAAATTTATGTTTCTTGACCTTATCCTTGCGAGGATTGGTTATCCCCTTTCTTTTCCTTTCCTCTCTGCATCAATTGATCTCAGAGCCCAATCTCAGGTCCAAATTTTTGTGTGTTCGTTCTCAATTTTCAGTCGCTAGAGTTTTTGAAACTACACTTTTGCCCTCCAAAAGTTTTAGAAATTACACTTTAGCCCGAAAGTTTTTGGAATTACAATTTGGCCCCAATAATTTCTAAAATTTTAGTTTGGCCCCAATAGTTTTTGAAATTACAACTTGGGCACAGAATTTTCTAAAATTACAAATTGACCCCAAGACGTTCAAAATAAATTCTCAAAACTCTAACAATCAAGATGGTTCCCAATGCAGAATTACTTGCCAAACTTGAAGCACGTGATGCTAAGCTCAATTCACTACAAACACCAATGGTCCCGACAAAAGAAATCTTGGACATCTTACCCTTGCTAAAAGTGACTGTGGATGTCTTGACCGTCTTGTTTGGAGTTGAACTCCCAATCAACAATTTTGTGAACAAGGTATATTTTGATTCATCTTCTTCACCCATTGATCATCAAAAAGTAGTTGAACAAACTCTGCCCCAAGAAGTTCCTCCACAACTACAAACTTCAATTCAATTGAATAATGAGCTGAAATTAGACATTGTTGATGAGCCTAAAAGTTCTCCTCATCATACATCAATTGCTTTTGATAAGTCGATTTCAAATGGTGTTCTTACCGATGAAGTTAAACACACTTCAACGGGTGTCACTTCAGATGGAATTACTACTTTGTCTCCACCCGTTTATATGTTTCCTCCATCTATATCATGTAAAAGGATTGTTTTCTACTCAGGAGATATACAATACTATTTTCTTGGAACACAAGCTTCTTCACATCTCTTGGAGTCCTACCTTTACAACTCTTCGGAGAAGAATTTGTTTCAGGTGAGTAGAATTGATAGGGATCGTAAAAGAATTGGATAGACATAAATTTAAAGATTATAATTTTACTTATTTTTATTATTTATGAGAGCTAATAATCATCTCATTAGGAGATTTAGATAAAGTTTTAACTAGAGAGCACTTTTTATTTGGATAAGACACTTGTCCTATAAATAATGGTGTAATCACAATTATTTGAATTAGATTGGTAAATATGAATTGATTAGTTTCTCTATGGAGATTTATGTTTCTTGACCTAATCTTTGCGAGAATTAGTTATCCTCTTTCTTTCCCTCCCCTATCTGCATTACCCGCATCATTAGAGATCTTAATTGCTTCCATAATTATAAAATCGTCTTCATCACTCATAAGTTTGATAACCTGCCCTTTGGGTGCACAATCCCTCAAATTACCATCACTTCTGGTGGCATCATGGACCCCACTCAAAATCCTAACTTCATTTTTTACCTTTCGCTCCGTTTACACTTTTTTTGTACTACCTCCTCCTCCCAACTTTTGTTTTTCAGCACAACTCAAATTCTCGAGGTTTGAGAAATTTCTAATGCTAATGACGAATGATTTACCATTGTATTACACTATTAGTGACATTTGAAGAAACACATTCTAAATGCACTTGGATTCTGGCCTCCATCCGCTCAATTTGTCGATCAATCTCAACAAAACCCCCACAGCAGTCCCCTATTCTCTTAAACACCTCTCGATGCCATAAGTGGAATGGTAATCCCTCTACAACGATCCATCCACCCAAAGATGAGACTCTATCCCTTAATGCATTTGACTCGTGCCTCCATCTCTACAATTTAAGACTTACAAAATCTTCAATATAAACATATTCCTTCTTACAAAACTCCTCTTCCATTCTACTATCATGGCAGAAATATATAGCTTTATCCGTTTGGAAGGCTTGCAATTTGACATTGTAATTTAGGACCTGTGCTAAGTTTTCCTTGTAACTCCTTCCATGGATGAATCAGACTGCCCTTGATACAAACCACCACATAGCTCCACCTCGTTGTTGGGTATTAGAAGCAAATTAGGTCACCAAAATACAAAAGATCGAGACCCAAACAAAGCAAAACAGAGGCTGAAATTCTACTGTAGAAAATCACACAAAATTGCAACACAAAAGGAACCATAAAGAGGGACAAAAAATCTGCTCCATGTATCACAAATAACTTTCAAAAAATACTCTCTATTTCATCAAAATATTCAGTACAACATGAACCAAATACAAGGGGGACTAATCTGAAAATTTCAGCAACTAATACACAAAAAAACAGCTTTCAAAAACTCACAAACGGAGCTTCTGCTCCAGAGACCGCTGCTGCGTTTTTCTCATGCAGCAACACAGACTTCTTCTCTTTCTTTTCCGTTGACAAACTTTATTTTTTCCTCTCTGATTTTCTGAGGAAAAAGCTCTCTGTTTGGGCAGCAGTGTAGCATCCTTCTATACTCTGTTTTCCTTCAGCAAACCGACTTCAAAAGCTGCCTCCTTCGGTTCCTTCTTCCAGAAGGAAACGTCCACAGTGGCTGCCCCTTGATGTTTTTCTAAAGCCCAAAGAAGCTTCCCCTTCAACGTTTCTCAAGCCAGCAAGACATTAGGGGATGCACCATTCACACCAATCAAAAACCACTAAACAAACCTATTTGCAACTAAGGACATACAAATATAAAAATTACATAACATACCCAAAAAGTAATATGTCAAAATTACCCATTAAGAATTGGGTTTATAAACTAACACTCTCCTCTTCTCTAAATATCACAGCATCCTCAGTAACAAAACTCTGTTGAATCATCCCCTCCTTTCCTTTCCTCTCATTCCCTCTAACAAAATCGACCCACTCTCAGTGTACGTTACCAGAGAGCAAAACCTAATTCTCCCATTTCATTACGTCATTCAACAATCTGGCAAAAGATTGCCATACTCCCACATACACCTTCAGGAATTATTATCCCCCTTCTCCTTCCATTATTCATTAACTCAATAGCTCTCACAAACTTTGATCCTTTCTCTTCTCCCGTTTCCTATCTTTGATTCACCATAATACCCAAAAAATAATATTACTATTAAAATTTGAGTTTGAATCTCAGTTATTGGTGACTAGGCCCATTCAACATGAAGTATAGACACCAAAGAGGCATGTACAAAGCCACACTTCTTGCTACTTTACAAAACCTCAGAGAAACATCATCCCTGTCAGTTAATAAGCATTGTGCTATTTGTATGCCCTTTGCCAGCTTCAAGTCTTTAATGGAACATTTTTCAACAAGAAATTGGACCTATAGTCATATGTCACATAGTAATTTCATATACACAACCATCCCCTTACTATATGGAGAAGCCTACAAGATATAAGAGCCAAATATGGAAGCTTTTAACCAAAATTTTTTCAATATAATACGCTGAACAAAAAGATTCAAGAAGAGAATACACACACAAACTATTCAAAATATGAGCAGATGTGTGTAGAAAGAAACTCAAATGAGGGGAGAAAGTGCTAACTTGCTATTCCGCGTCATCAATCCAGCATTAACAACCCAATTAACCTGAAAGCCATTCCAATCTTTCAACAAGAAAATCATAAGAAAAGAAAATTTATTAAATTTATCAATATAAAGATAACTAACCAAATGCCACCTTTTGCAGCAAGAAATTGGTGATGGTACTAAGGGTGAAGGTAATTTAGTAGAAATATGCGAACTTACTTTATTCCAATTTCAGTCCCAGATACTTATTTCCATGCTTCTAAATGCGGGAAAAAACCATAATTTTTCAAGTAAGAAAAGAACAGGGAAGTGAATTTTCATACATGGGTTTGGCATGGCACTCCGTCCATATGGTATGAATGAGGAAAAGCTCCAATCTTTCCACCACAAAACAACAGAGAGACTCACAATCAAATATATCTAATTAAAATAACAACAAAATCAAGAACCTGGAAATTTTATTCAGCACCTCGGAGTAGGAATCCATCAATAGACCAGAAACGTCGTGGTGGTACTTTGGTTCGAATTTGCCATTCAATTCAATGAGACTCCTCTTCCATTGAGGTCTTCAATCAAAATAGATATAAACACAAAGGGTCATTTCTTATGCAATGGTATAACTTCTGGCTAATAAGCATAAGATTATAGAGTTGTGAGTTTGAATACGATAACAACCACCCGTATAAACACAATTACCGGGGTGTGTGTGTGTGTGTGTGTGTGTGAATTTATCAAATTAAATCACCATAAACACCAAATGGTGAGGAGAGAGATGTTACCTACGGATTGGTGTAGGGTTTTGGGAAGATGGAGTTTGAGGGACTAAGTATCGATCCATAATCACAGAATGAGGTGATGAAGTGAGAACCAATGGATGTACGGACAGGTTCAAAGAGTGGTTTCAGAGATTCAGTAGCGAAGAACGAGTTGAAAAGGGTCAGAATCTCTCGAGTCCCGCCATCTCCCCACTTTGTTTCCCGCGTCTGTTTGGATGGACGGCTGTGATTGTGGCTATTGGTAAGATTGAGGAGTTTTGTGAAATTATAAAAGATTAATAGGAGTTTGGTCGCTAAAAAATATATTTTTTATCAGTTTAGTTTTTAAAATATTAATTTGATATTTAATGTATTGAATTCGTGTTATTTTAGTTCTTTTAAGTTTTTGACGAAAGTGGTCACAAGTCATTTTTTTATATGCCATCACATGCTCTACACGTAATTATTCTGTCAAAAATTAACGATCTATCTATGTGGGGGTCAAAATAAGACGAATTAAATATATTGTAAATCCAATTGATAAAATTGATATTTTGAGGGCTAAACTTATAAAAAATACATATTTTAGAACTTAAAATGCTACTAACTCAATTATAAAATTGAGTCAATGATAAACGCTTCTTATTTTTAAAATTACGAAAATTTAATTTTTAATATTATCATTTCAATGGAAAAAAATTAAGCATCCCGCAATTACATGATGCATATATGAGGGAAATACTGCATGTGCTCGAGATAATCAAATAAATAATCTAAGAAATATGGACTGCTCCTTATTGTAAAAGAAAATTTTCACGTTAAGTGTTATTTTAAGCACCAAAGAACCATCATGTCTTATGAATTTTCAAAATGAACCCAAATTTCCTATTTTTTAAAAATGATTCCAAAAAAGTACACAAATCACTTGAAATTCTATTTTACCTCCATAACTACAAAATCATTTTCGCTATTAACTCTAGACATATGCTAATTTATTAAATTATCTATTGTGAAACGAATATCAAACCAAAATGGAAAAACCTAATCAACTTAGAAAGTTGATATAAATTATAAAGAATCACTAAATCTCTATATTGTATCTACAAACAAGGAGAAACATCTATTCTAGCCATCCTAATTTTCTAGAATTTTGAAAATTTTATTTTTAAAAATCCTATTTGATATCATCTTATTGGTCCTTTTTAACATTAGTTTATCTTTTTTAAAATAAAGAGACCTTGGGTCCTGGGGATATAGTCCGGTGTGAAATTGAAAATACTGTGCATGTTTATGCACGTCTCTATCCCCACAATCTTTTATCCAAAAATCAATTTCACATCGAACTACATCCCCAGGACCCGAAGATCTCTTTATTTCTCTCTATGTTCAGTTTAGTCACTTGCCTCATTGCTTCACATCTCTTTTCCATTCCATTATCTATCTCTCTCTACAGATGATTTTTTGTTTAAGAGAGATGCAAAAGAATGTCGTCTACCTTTATCAAAGACCTGTTCAACGTCAGTATCGGTCAAGCTTGCCTCGAACGTATACCCACCTGCAAAACAACAAGTTTTATCGATCCTCACTCCATTCCATTGTCCCTTGTATTATTTGTGATTCAGTTTCTTTTGACCGTAAGGGTTTATAATTCTTCTTGGTCTCTTTTTTGACCAATAGGGAAACTATAGACGAAGAGAGGGGAGGGAATGGTTAGTAGAGGTTGACGAATCAATTAATGCATGCATCTTTTTGCTTTCAGAGATTGGGAATGGTGGAGTTTAAGTGGATGTGCTTTTGGAGGAGTCGCATGCGAGACAAAGGGCGTTGTTGTTGCCGGGTGGAAGAGATGGGAAAAGTAATGAGTAGTGATTGCATTTATTTAGTGTCTTATCTTTTGGTTTTTCATTTATGATAACTTTGTGAACCTCTAAAATCCATTAGTGACACTATTTCTTCTCACCATATCTTGATGTAGAATTTGTATCCTGCATGCCATCTTCCTATAGGTTCAAGCACCAAAAATGTCATAATAATATGGCAATAGTGAAATTTTTAGCTTCCAATATATCATAGGTTAATGAACATATGTTTTTGTTTATTATTTTGTTATGAAGGTAATAACAATATATTGTTTCATTCCCTGAACATTAGTGAGGCAATATCAATTTATTATGTTTCATTAGACACTTTCAGGCTTTCAAGTGCTCAGAGGACATTGGCAACTCCCTGTCAGAGCTCCCAAGCTTCTTTTGAAGGATCAAGTGTGCTTGATGGTTTTCTCCGACCTCCAAACACAAACCCGAATTATGTGTACATGGCTTATAGAAATTGGTGAGTGTCACGCTGCCTCAGGTTCAATGCAAGAAATGGAAAAAATCATGTGTGGATAAACAAAAACGTGTGTGTGCAAAATTTCTTCCCAAGCATAAAGAAAGTCTTGCAATGTCGTGTTTTACTTGGAATGGGTATTCCAAAGGCATCTCCTTAGGGAAGGAAAGGTCAGTGTTTTGAAGGATGATTTGTGCACAGTGAAAATTGGAAAATATTTGTAATTTCATGTTTGCAAACTAAAGATTTTATAATGGTGAGTGTCGTCCGAACGGTGCTAATCCTCTAGAATCCCCTTAGTCTTGCAAGTTGCTGATGGTTGATCTTCTCCATATTTACGGTTTCGGTTTTCCAGCCTACAGTTAATAATTAAAAATCAGTTTAAATTCAAACTTTTACACATTTAACTATTTAATAACTTAAATCCTAACTTATTACACCAATTTATCCTATAGTTATATACATTGATACAAATCCTAAGAGTATACATCATTTTAATTTTAATCGAAATTTTCTAAATCAAGAACATTAGTGAACCGATTAATCTCATTTCGCACATATCTTGTAAGCAAGGGACTAGAATAAGATGGCGTTTTAGGTAATCCTTACTTTGCTTATACTTAATCTAATCTAATTTTTGACCTTAAATTAGTTTAGTACACTGATTATATTCTCTCATATGCATTAATTGACCACATTTTGCACAACCACTGAGTCGATTTGCTCGTCGGCGCTTGACAAATGAACTTTTCTTGTACAAAGGTTTTGCTTGACTGCAAAAAATTTGTAATTTTTTAACAACTTTTGCCTTCGTTAAGATCAAAGAATGTATAGCTTTTGAAAAAAAACGTAGCACACCAAAACTAAACCAAAAAATATTTCATCCATTTTTGCAAAAAAAAAATTAAAAAGAAATTAGAAAAGACTCACTATCCGGTTCTTTAACGTTTGTCGATCACAAAGACGAGGACAATGTATGACAATATAAAGTAAAATGATTGAAAATTTCTAATAAGATCTGGAGGCAAGAGCAATCCATAATGCAAAACCCTAATCTGTAAAAGCAAACAACAAACAGTTAGTACTACTATTTACGATCAGACACTTATAAGGACTTTTCAAGGCACATACTGAGGTTCCATTAACTGAATGGATTCCACATTTTGCACAAATCTATCGATATAACTTAAGCCTTTAACCATTCACTTTAAAAATATTTTCAGTTAATGAATTTTTAATTTCAATTGCCCCATGTTCAAAAGCTTGTTTAACAATGTAAAGGCATGTCCATCTTGATCTTAACTTTCCAGAGAATAGCCGGAGCCTTAAATTATATAATAGGAATTTTTGAGAGGGTTCAAAGGAATTCTGCACAATATTTTTATCATGAAAAATTTTCATTCTGGACTTGGCAACCTTTGCATTTTCATATGCTTAATTTTTCAGTTCTTCCAATTCATTAATCTGAAGTTTGTGGGATGCACTTACTTTATCGATATCAAAATTCATCATTTTGATTGCCCAATATGTTCGATATTCCAATTCCACATGCAAGTGACATGGTTTACCGTAAACTAGCCGATAAGGAGACATTCTCAACATAGTTTTGTATACAGTTCGAAAAGCCTAAAGTGCATCAGTCAGTCTTAAAGACCAATCTTTGCGATCTAGATTGCTTGTTTTCTCCAGAATATAATTTATTTCCCTATTGGCCAATTCAACTTGTCTACTTATCTGGGGATGATAAGGGACTTAGCTTTCGTGGGAAATCAAATATTTTTTCATTAGGTTTTCAAAAACTTTAATACAAAAATATGTACCCCTATCACTTATAATAGCTTGAGGAATTCCAAATCTAGACAAATATTTTCTTTTAAAAATCTGATCACTATACGGTGATTATTGTTTCAACAAGGAATTGACTCTACCCATTTAGAAACATAATCAGCAGCAACCAAAATATATAGATTCCAAAGGATGGGAAAAATTGTCCTATAAAATTGATGTCCCAATAATAAAAAAAAATTATGACCAAAATAGGGTTCAAAGACATCATTTTTTTTAAAAAATATTTTCCATTCTTTGACATCTGTCACAATTTAGACAAAAAACATGTACATCTTTAAAAAGGGTGGACCAATAAAATTCACACTACAAAATTTTAGCAGCAATTTTATTTGAAGAAAAATGCTCTCCACAAACTTCAGTATGACAAAATGAAATGACTTGACCGATTTCATGGTTGGGTACACAAAAATTTATTATTTGATTTTTGCAGTACTTAAACATATAGGGATCTTCCCAAAAGATATTGCGTACCTGTCTTAAAAATTTCTTCTTGTCGGTCTAGGTATAATGAAAGGAAATAGTACATGTGGTTAAATAATGGGCTATATCATACCATGGTACTTCTGTGATTGCAAACAATTGCTCATCTGAAAAAGTTTCTTTAAATGATATTGACTCTTTTTTTGTATCATAATTTAGCCTTGATAAATGATCAACTACCATATTTTTAACTCATTTCTTGTCTTTAATGATAAGATCAAATTCTTGTAGTAGCAGTGTCCATCATAGGAGATGTGGTTTAGCATCCTTCTTGGTAAGCAGATATTTCAAGGCCGCATGCATGGTCAATAAACACAACAATTGAGCATCCAACTAAATAGATCGAAATTTATCTAAAGTAAATATTACAACAAGCAATTCTTTTTTTGTGATAGAATAATTTATTTGTACATCATTCATAGTTTTGCTTGCACAATAAATCACATAGGGTCTTTTATCCTTCTTTTGACCTAAAACAGCTCCTACAACATATTCATTAGCATCACACATCAGTTCAAACGATAAAAACCAATATGGAGGTTGCATAATTGGTGCAGATATAAGCATGCTTTTAAGTTTATCAAATGTTGATTGACATACATCATTCCAATCAAATGGTACATTCTGAAATCTTTAATGCATCATTACACACAGGTATGGATATCAAACTGAAATCTTTAATAAATCTTCTATAGAATCATGCATGACCTAGAAAGGATCGAACATCATTTATAGTCTTAGGTGGAGGGAGATTGACTATTAAATTAATTTTGGATTTGTCAACTTCAATTCCCTCTACAAAAACTACATGTCCTAAAACAATGCCTTGTATGACCATAAAATGACACATTTCCCAATTTAAAACAACATTTGTTTCCTCACATCGAGTAAGGACTTTTTCAAGATTCTTTAAACATAATTCAAGTGAATCACCATGTACCAAAAAATCATCCATGAAAACTTCCAAAAACCATTCCACCATATTGCTAAAAATGCTTAACATAAAATGCTGAAAAGTGACTGGAGCATTACACATTTCAAATGACATTCTTTTATTAGCAAAAGTGCCTAATGGACATCTAAAAGTAGTTTTCTCCTAGTCATCAATTGTTATCTCAATCTGGTTATAGTTGGAGTATCTATCCAAAAAACAATTACATACATGTCCGCCTATTCTTTCTAAAACTTGGTCCAGGAAAGGTAGGGGAAAATGATCTTTTCTGGTGAGAGAATTCAATTTTCGATAGTCAACACATATACGCCAACTAGTGACTGTACGCATAGAGACTAATTCATTTTCTTGATTTTTCATAACCGTGACCGACTTTTTTGGTACTTGTAATGCCCCAAAACACACACTGGACGACATTACATTCTAAAATCATTCATATCATGAGAGCACTAATATAATCCCTTAAGAAACAAGACTTCATTTGTCATCCACGAATATTTACAACATTATCCAAAAGAATAAGTCCAAGTCATGGCTATTACATCTGAAAAATTAATTAAAGAAGCGCAGCGGAATAAACAAAAGAAGCTAAACTACACAATGTTCTAAAAGAATGTCCTAGTCTAATACAAAAGGAAAGGTTGCTCTATGCGTCCACCTCGGGATCCACACTCCCATCTAGTGGAGTCTCCCAAGTAGCGGGCACCTCGACCCTTACGTCCTCCTTCTCAAGCGGGTAATCTGAAAAATGTTAGCGATAGAGGGTGAGCACGAAATTCTGTAGAAAAATTCTCTCAAACCCATATAAGGTTTAGAAAAACATTTAAAACGGTCGATCTCAATTTTAACATAACATAGATACATAATTTGAAATAAAGTAATGATATTTAAAAAAGATCTCAAGTTTATTTAAAAGCATTACTTAAATGAATAAACGAGCACTACATATCAATAATAATCACTAATTGCCATAACCAATTCCCAATAATTCTTTCGATAGGTGACATACTTTATGGTAACCTCCACCCCCTTTAAGTCACATTTGATTCTCAAGCATCTTTACTGAGAACCTCTTGAGAATGGATGAACATTCCTACCAATCACTACATTGTTTCTTAAACATCCTTACCGAGAACCTCTTGGAAAGGGGTGAGCATCCTTACAAGGAACCTCTCATTCATGTGCATCACAAACAACCTAACCAAGCATACAATTTCAACATTTATCTCAATTTATAAGCATCTATCCAAAATTTTCAAAATATATCACGTAACAATTTCACAACCAACTAAGAAAATACATGAGATCACAATAACATCATTTTTTTACCCAACACAAAACACTAAGGTTTCGAAATCCATAATAAAGAAAATATTTAGGAAGAAAATACATTACTCTCCAAAAATTAGGGTTTTAAAACTAGAAAGGAGATTTCATGGGTATTAAACCCTACTTTATTTAAAATATGTAATCCTTGCAAAAAGCCTAAGAGAGGATGATTTCATAGCACATATATACCATTGATAGCAAAAACATATATATATATATATATATATATATATATATATATATATATATATCCTAACCTCAATGTAAGTAAATGAGAGAAAACCCCTACCTTGAATCCTTAGTTTGTAGGAAGAACTTGAGCTTTGATCTTAAATCTATCATTAAATCTCTTATTTTTCCCTTTCTTTCTTTCTCTCTAATGCTCTGTAGGGTTCCAAGAGGTGTGGGGTGAGAGTGGAGTGAAAGAAATGAGGGCAAATGGGATGAAACTGGGGTTTAAAATACCCCAGCCCCAAAATTCACTGTTCACAGCTTGTTTTGGTTTTCTCCAAAGTTACGATTTTGCCACTAAGAATCTCCAATTTGATCCATATGACTACCCTAAAATTTTTTAATGTTCTGGATTCATTTTTAATATTATTTTAACCTAAAAACATTTATTTTTATGATTTATCTCAAAACCAAAGTCAACGTACACCCAAAACACAAAAGTTTCTATTTTACCCATCTAAATCGACTATTAATGAAGTTTTGCGTTGTTTACAAATAAAAGGTGATAAAGGGTGCTTCTTAAAGCCTTTTATACTTATTTGAAGCCTAAATGTACCAATTATTCTTATATTTTGATTTAGGATGCAAATGGAGACGTTAAATGCAAAACGAAGCTAATTGGACTGTTTTGACATCGCTTCGTTATCTAGGCATAACTCTCTCATCCGAGCTCCGATTGAGATGATTCAAGATGCTATGAAATGATACGAAAGAGCTATAAAACTTTCATGTTTTGAGTTTTGAGATATATGGACTGCATCAAGGTCTAAATCGGGCTTAAAGTTGCAATCAGTGCACTATTCATGGCACTGTTTTAGCTAATTGAGCTGTTTTGATATCACTTCGTTATTTGGGCATAACTCTCTCATCCGAGCTCCGATTGAGATGATTAAAGATTCTATGAAATGATAAGAAATAGCTCTACAACTTTCATGTTTTGAGTTTTGAGAGATATTGACTGTATAAAGGTCAAAATCGTGCTTGAAGTTGCAATCAGTGCACTATTCACTTGCACTGTTCACATCCTGTTTCATCCCTTTTTCATTTTCAATCCATTCCTAAGTTAACCAAATCCATACCAAACCTCTCCAACACATATTTCTACACCAAAACTATTTGATACAAGTTCTAGTACCTAAAATTTCATATTTTCACTTATTAAAACCAAAATTCAACTATTATTTTCACTAACATTTTAAATCTCAACTTTTCCAATCTACAAAATTCAAACACACATAACTACACATATCCACATTTTTACCATAATTATTTATTATATATCTATATACATATATAAAAGAAAATGTGGGGTGTTATAGTACTGTTTGCTTAGGGTTGATCCAATTACTATTAGATATATGATATATAATATCAGTGTCTAATTGTTTAAGTACTTCAGTCCAGAATATCTCTTTCAAATGTGGATTCAACCTTCTTTGCAGTTGTTGGGATAGTTTAGATTTTTCTTCCAAATATATACAATGAGTACAAAGAAGATGACTTATACCCTTTATATCTGCTACAGTCTAACCGATTGTACTTTGATGATTAATTATAACTCCTATCAATTGTTTTTCTTGGATGTTGACAATTTTGAAGATATTATCACTGCATGAGTTTTATCCTCTCCCAAGAAGACATATTTCAAGTCAGCTGAAAGAGGTTTCAACTCTGGTTTGGGGACCACAACACTAGACTCTACAGGCTTGATTCCAGAAGTCAATAATTCTTCAAATTTTGGAATTAATTTTTTCAATAGTTGACATAACTACAAACTCGACATTTTGTACAAACTCTAATGCATGTGACTCCTTCTTTGTACAAGCATTTTCAAACAGATCTTGAGTTAATGACTCAATGCAATTCACTTCATGTAATTCTTCTTCCTCTCGGGTCTGTTTAGTAATATCAAACACATTTAATTCCAAAGTTATATTCCCAAATGAAAGTTTCATAATTTCATTCCTACAATTAATCAATGTATTTGATGCAGCTAAGAATGGTCGCCCTAAAATGACAAGTTGTGTAGAGACATGCAAGACTGGTTGTGTATCCAAGATAATAAATTTCATTGGGAAATAAAACTTATCAACTTGAACAAGTACATCCCCCATAACTCCACATGAAATTTGTACAAAATGATTAGCCAACTGACGTGACATTAGTGGGTTTTAATTCACCAAATCCTAACTGCTCGTAGACAGAATATGGAAGCAAATTAACATTTGCTCCAAGATCAAGTAGGGCTTGCTCAATCTTGAAGTTTTCGATTATAACTGTAGAACTCCCAGGATTTTTGTACTTGAGAGGGGCCTTGTGCTGAATGATAACACTTGTCTGTTCAGTCAAAAATGCTATTTTCTGTACATTGATCCTTCTTTTTAATGTGCAGAGATCTTTCAAATATTTAGCATAGGATGAGACTTGCTTGATTGCATCCAAGAGGGGAATTTTAATCTTTACTTGCTTAAACAACTCGAAGAATTCAGCATGATTGTTCAATGGTTGAGGTTTCTTGATTTTTTGAGGAAAAGGTAAAGGAAAATGACTTGATTTTTCTTTTTTATTAGTCAACTCTGTTTCTTTTTCAATCAATGGTTCAAGCTCGATTAGTTCTTTTATAGGGATTGACTCAGCTATTGGCTCAAGAGTTTTGGCTTTACTGGTCTCGTCAATCACCTTACCACTTCTCAATGTGGTAATTGCTTGTACTTGACTTAAAAAAGGTTTAGAAGACACAACATTAGCCTGATTTTAACCTTGCAATGGTTTAGGTTGAGATGAGAACTTTTCCTTCTCTATTGTGCTCAAAGATTGGGTTAATTTGGCCAAATGACTCTTAATATCCTCAATATTCTGTGAAATTTGAGTTTTGAAATCATTAAATACATGAGTAGTTTGATTGAAACTCAATTGACTTTGAATGAAATGGTTCATGGTGTCCTCTAAACTCCTCTTGTGTGGGGTTTGATAAAGTTGATATGACTGTTGAGTCAGGTTTATGGTAAAAATAGACCTGGTGACTGATTTACAGGCTGTAAATTTTTCTAACTGAAATTTGAGTGATTCCGCCACCTTGGATTATAGGTTTTAGAGTAGAGATTGGGATAAAGCTTGTTAAAATTTGAAATGACATTGGTTTGTTCCATCAAGACCTCTTTGAATGTTAGAATAGTGGGACATTCTCCCGTGGGATGTCCTGACAATTAATCAGTGGGTGACACAACTGAAACTTCCTTGACCTTTTTCATGTCTAGAGCTTCAAACTTTCGAGACAAAGTAGTTATTCTGGCCCTTAGGCCATCATCTTCTTTTAACACGTATTTTCCTCCTTGGGATGAAGAGGGCTTAGTTTCAACAATATTTGGTGAGGTTGAGTTCCACATTTGGGAACTCTCAAAAATGGTATCAAAAAACTCGAATTCCTCATCGGGACTCTTACCCATGAATTCCCCCTGGACAATCATTTTAACAAACTAATGTAGTGCAAACGAGAGGGCATCATAAAAGAAACCAACTAAGGTCCAACTCTCAAATGCATGATGTGGCCAAGTTTGGAGAAGATCTTTAAATCTCTCCCAGCGTTGATAAAAAGTTTTTCCTTCTTTCATAGAAAAATTCATGATTTGATTAGTGCGGTGCACGGGAATTTTTTTTTTGAAAAATTCGGTTTGCAAAACTTGCCAACTTGGAATGGATTGAGGTTTTAAAGAATTTAGCCACTGTTTAGCCTTATCCTTCAAAAAGAAAGGAAAAAGTTTCAATTGGACCATTCAAAATTATTTTGCAAAGCACCACACACTTCCTCAAATTCTTTCATATACAAATACAGGTTTTCAGACTCAAGACCACGAAATTGTGGTTAAAGCTATATTGTCTCCGTTTTAATATTAAAATTTGGAGCATTAGTGGAAAAAGCAAAGCATGATGGGATACTAGTGAGTGTGGGAGGCAAGTATTCTCTTAAAGGTCGAACAATCTAAACTACCTCTTGTTCCCTTTGATCATTATTAGTCATGTTTAATTCAAAAGAGTCTGATAATACTTGTGATGGTGAAGATGATGAAGGCTAAGGACTAAACTGATTTATAGACTCTACTAATGACTTAACAGACATAAAAAATGAAAATACAAAAACAGTGTATACACATATAATACAACTAGACAACTTCTCTGGTTGTTTTGAAATCAATGTAACTTCCCGACCATGGCGCCAAAAAGCTTGATCTGGCCTGATTTATGTTATACAACTAAGTATAAGTGATCAAATTGTAATATTTCTTGGTTAAGTCTGAGTTCGAACCCATATGGAGCTAACTATAGGTATTCAAAATAGAAAACGATAAAATTGTCGTGTGTGTAGTGTGTAATGAAACAACTTGTGGTGTGAGCTTAGAATTATCAAATAAGCACTTAACTAACTTTGAATAACAATGATAAAAAGGTACTCTTCAGTGTGTGGGGATCCAACATATATTACACTGTTCATTTATGAAAATTTCACCTTACAACAATTAACTCCTATTTCACTAGAAAGCTAACCGGTAGGTTTGATGTATAACTGAACCATAGCACAACAATGTATAACTGAACCATATCACAACAACTGATTAGGTTAGTTGAAAGGTCTATACACTATGCAACAATCAAATAATCCTAGTAAACCCAAAGGTTAACCATTCAAAAGGTTTACTCTAGCTATTCAATCGGCAAGTTAATGATTCAATGAAGACAGAATTCCAGTTTATGCGTTGAATCAAAAGTATTGACTATGATGAGATTTAACTTGTCTATAACCAATCTCCCGACTGTTACATAAAGTCCAACTACATACATCACTATATCATGCATGAAGTGCATAATAATTATAGATAGTATGGTACATAGCATTAAGCTCTGCTCGATATTCATAACCATGAGCATATTATAATAGTAATCATTCATCAATTAAGGGAGGTATAAACATTAATGCATAAATAAAACATCGGCATTTCCATAACTTAAATAGTATCATACATACATTCACCCTTTATACAAGAGTATAAATGGACTACTCACACCTTATTGCTATAGACAAGCAAAAGGAGTGATATAATCTCATTACAACCAAAAATAAAATACACAAACGTCCTTCCCCGAGGAATAGCTAAAACACTACCACTCTTATTACCAGCTAGGGCACAAAAGTGGGAGATGTTCAACCCTCCAAGTAGAAAAGATAAACAAAGATGTAGAAGTAGAGAAAATTATGTTTGAGAAGTGATTAGGGCAGGGCTTCGTTCATTTTCTGACTGATACACTCATTGAAGTTTCCCTTTCTTTCTTTCCTCCTTTTTGTCCTCTCTTGCACTGGACTAAGCTCCCTTGCCATCCCCTGAAAAATGAGCTGAAGAGGGCCATTTATAGGCACCGGTAGGAAGGAGTAAGGTGGCAAACACCCTAGTCAGCCAATTAGGGTTATTTGTTGCTCACATGGACTAATGGGAGAAGAGAGAGACTTGAGGTGGTTTGAGCATAGTCCGGACGCCACCACCACCACCATCATCTAGACGGTAGCATTTCTCTTGATTTTTGCTTTGGCAGCCTCCTTGTTGACTTGTGATTTGTACTTTCCTCCCTTTCCTCATTTAGCTTTTGCACTTTGGTCCTCTTAGATTTCCATATTTGTGTTTAAAACCCTACAAATGTACAAACTATGCATTAACTCTAATACTTTATAAATTAATCATTTTATTCTAGTTTATGCACATAGTTAACCCTAAACCTTGATTCAATTATGCATTATTTTAGGGTTAATCAGTCCCTTCACAAGTTGATGGCCCTTTGCACAATGGGGGATGGATATTGTCGAGCCCATGCCCAAAGCACCTAGAAACAAGAAGTACCTTCTTTTAGAAACAAAATATTTCACGAAATGGGTAGAGGCTAAGCCCTTAGCAAATATTCATTATACTAATACAAAAAGGTTTGTATAGATAAATTCATTATGACTTTGATATGTGATAATGGAACCTAATTCGATAGTGGACTGTTCAAAGCATTTTTGTCGACAGTATAGAATTCAAAATCACTATTCCACCTCTGCGTACCCATAGAGTAATGAATAAGCTTAAATATCAAACAAGACAGTTCTGGACAAAATAAATAAAATATTAGAGAAGGCAAAAGGGAAGTGAGTGGAATAGTTAACTAGCGCGCTATGGATGTACCGAACCAAACCTTGTTGTGTAACAAGGGACATTCCTTACGCATTATCTTACAACATGGAAGCTGTGATACCATTATAAATCGGCCTCCCTACAATTAAAATAAAGTTGGAAAAAGTGGTGAAAACGAGAATGCCATTGCTAAAGATTTGGATTTGGTAGAAGAAAAAATAGAGTTGGTAGCCATAAGATTGACATCCTAACAGCAACAGATGGCCTGAGTTCACAATAGGAAATTTCACCCCCGAGCCTTTCTTGTTGGGGATCTAGTCCTAAGGAAGATATTGGGTGCCACCACGAACCTTGCAGATGCGAAGCTTAGAGCCAACTAGGAAAGAACTTATGGGGTTCTGTTGGTTGGAGGAAACAAATCTTATAAGCTCAAGACTTTGGAAGGGAAGTTGCTTCCACGACCCTATAATGCAGTTAACCTTTGAAAATATTACTTTTGAAGTACCTTAAAAAACAAACAAAATCAAATTTCCTTCTGAAAGCTAGAGTGCCTCTATAGAAATCAATTGGCCCAAAATGCTTTCGTGATTACCTAGTGATATTTTAGCTAGTTAAGACTTTTCAAAATGTTAGTCAAACTATTTCAATGAAAAAACAATGATTGCAAAGTGCCTTTGTAAATTTCACTTGATTAATTGAAACTTTGCTGAGGCAAAGAAGAAAAGTCCTAAAAGTAGGCAAAAGACCGAGGAAGTCCCAGGCACAATTCTAACTACTACTAAGGCAGAGAGTCAAAAAAATCTTGATAGAGGTAGGGACTTAGCTCAGGTGCGACCACCTGATCAAAACATAGGCCCAAGGCTGGGAATGATGATGCAAGCCAAACGAATAAAGTTTTGAGTTCGATTAGGTCAGCGGGTTGGTGCGAAAGTTACAAGTAAAATAACTTGAAAAGAGGCCCTAACACACCATTAGGATAGAGCCAATTGTGAACAGGAAAAATCTTCTAAGTATTAGAGGCACTAGCACACCATTAGGGTCGAGCCTATTCTTAATCGGCAAAAATTTTCTAATTGTGAGAGGTACTACACTATTAGGTCGAGCCTATTATGAATAGTAAAATCTTCTAAGTGTGAGAGGCTATAACACACCATTAAGGCTAAGCCTATTGTGAATCAAAAAAATATTTCTAAGTATGATAGGCCTTAACACCTTATTGGGGCTGAGCCTATTTGATAGGCAAT
Organism: Ilex paraguariensis; assembly: GCA_963454935.2. Lineage (NCBI taxonomy): Eukaryota > Viridiplantae > Streptophyta > Magnoliopsida > Aquifoliales > Aquifoliaceae > Ilex > Ilex paraguariensis. Next base: position 768,306 of record CAUOFW020002014.1, read on the forward strand.
TTTCTAACCATGAAAGACCCTAGCACTTTATTAAGGTTGAGCCCTAATCAAGGCTAGGCCCATTTCATATGGAAAAGAGGCATGAAGTATCATTTAAAACCAAGTATAAATGAAATAGCTGATATTCCATAAAAAAAAGGGTTTTTACATAGTTTCAAACTAAGGATTCCTTGTAGTCGTAGAAGAAGGACCTACATCAGCATGACGAGAAAAAGAGTTCAGAAGATTAAGAAACATTAGCAACACGAAGAGTGGCATCCTAGCCCTTCTTGAAAAAGCCTTCTCAACCGAAGGGATTTGTAGAGCTAACTGCCCCTCAACCTTATCCATTCCTTCCTCAAAAGCATTATCTTCCCTAGCCTTGGACCAAGCTTTGAAGGACTCAAATGCCTCCAAAAAACAACATATTCCTATTAAGCCTGGAATAGTTTGCCAGTAGTTGCCTCCTCAATGACTTTAACTCATCATTTAAAGTCTTTAATCTATCCTTTTTCTCCGTTGGGTCGGCCATCTGGGCTTGGAGAACAATTAGATGCTCGTAAAGCTTGACATTCTCCGCATCCAGGGTTTCATTCTTATCCATGGTAAACATGCGATCATATATGGCTTGCTTCATGGCCTTATCCTTATTTGCAATCTTGGCACCAACTTCATGAACCCTTAGCAATTCCCACACAAGGACAAACACTTTAACAAAAATAAAGCAAAGAAAAGGACAAAGGAAGAAATGAATGATACCAACACCATTTGCTGGATGGTCTGCCAGGTTATGTCGTCATCAGACATTTTTTCGTTCACTGTCAAGTCTCGAGGAAGGATGACCTCCCTTGCAATCCCTACTGGCACATTCATGTCCTCGACAGCTAAGTCATTGTGAGACTCAAATATGCATTTTAGGGCATTTTATATAATATTAGGGACTAAAACATAATTTATTAATATTAGTCGTGGGTTAACTTATAATTACGAAAATTGAGGAAATAAAGATATGAAATGTATTTGTGATTTCTAGGGGTTGAATTGATAGCTGGTGATGAAAGCATAATATTTCATAATATAGGCCTCATAATCATTCGTCTTAGTCTTGCTAATTACTTAATTCCTTTATTTTAGTTGAGTTTTGTATTTTATAGTAAATTTGTGTGTTTATAGTTGAATTGGTGTAAGAACATGGAATTGCAGATGTTTCAATGCCATTGAAGACTTGGAGGATAGCCAAGAGGTCTAGGAGTGAAGCCAAGGCCACTATAGGTAGAATTGAGAAAAATACCCTTTATATCATTGGTCTTCTACTAGTACAACGGAGGCTAGAAGTTGGTTCTGCTGGTAGGTTAATAATTCCTACCAGTAGGTTGAAGACAGAGAAGGGTTCTACCAGTAGGAGAGTAAGACAACCAATAGGAGGACAACAATGAACAACCCTACTGGTAGGTCATTTCTGCTTCCTACCAGTAGATTTCTGTAATTTCAATAATCAAGACTCCTAATGAAGACAATCTGTTGAATATCTTGAGGGCCATGATTGGTGGATAAAAAGGAGGATTTTTAGCATAAGTCCTCATACAAATACCCAAGTCTAGCAAGAAAGAAGAGAGCTCTATTCTAATGTTCAGTTCACCGTTCTTCTCTTTCGTAGGGTTTTAGGTTTTCTTCTTCTTCTTTCAAACTTTCTTCATTTTTTTTACTTTACAAGCTTTATTTCAATTCAAGCATTAAATTCTTAAAACAAATTACTCTTGGTTCTTTTCTGCAAATGATTTACATTCATTGCAATTTCAATTCAAGGTATTTACTTTGTTTGCAATTTCAATTCTTTTCTTTTTGCTTTCATTTACAATGATGTTTTCTTTAACTGCTTTCAATTTTAATTCAATCAAGAATGAGTAGTAGTTCAATGGTTTAATCAGATGAAGTAGTCACATCTATAAATTGGGGGGTTTTAACTCAAAATTAGGGCTTGTCTACTGTTGAGTCATTTGGGTTCATTGAATGGTTTAAAGTGAAGATGCTATCGAATTGTATATTTTTTTGCTCACCTGTCGACAACTAAGACTTGACACGGATAATTTTTGTAATCATAACAATTGAAGTGACTTTCCTATATCGATCGCTTGAGTGCGTTTGACCATAATCTAAACTAAGTTATATAGTTTGAGTCAAAATGCCTATTCACGGCGTGGTTATCTCTATTGATCAACCCGTTCTTTTATTTAATTATTATTAATTTAAGTGATCAATTTCTCAAACCTACTCTCAAAATTCAATGTTTTCATTTTCTTTTGACCATCACCTCTTGAACCATTCATTTTTCTTGAGGAAACGACCTCGGTAATCAACTGAGTTACAAAAATGAAACCATTTCCTACGCTTGAGAATTCCTCTATAATTTGATCAACTCTAAGGAGAAAGCACCCGACACCTTGGGTTGTATAGAAGGTTGGGGAGTTGTTCTTGGTTAGAACCGGTTGAAGAGAGAGTTAGTTGTGATTGATTTTAAGATAACAAAATTTTCGGTTTCAAAATAGTGATGAGTGAGGAATTTCTTTCGGTTATTGGAAACCAAAGTAGACTCTTTTCACTGCTTAGCTTCACAATTCTTGGCTATATCAAGTTCTTGAGTTGTGATGAAGATTTAAGAACTTTGAATCCCTTGCTTTTGGTGGTTTCGGTGGATTTCTGACATCGAGTCACTTCTGAGGTAAGTTGTTTTCTTTAAATTCTTATGTCTTTAAGCTGGTAAATAAATCATATTGGTATAGGTAATGATCTAGAGGTGTTTGAGTTTGAAAAGAATGAGTTTGTGGATGTTTGATTTAAAAAGGAGAAAATGAACCAATTGAACCGGTTAAAACAGGTGTTGAACCGATTGAACGAGCATCTGGTTAGGCTTGAACTGATTGAACAGTAGTTTCAATCGGTTGAACAAGGAAAATGATGAACCGGTTGAATTTGAACTAGTTCAAAGTATTCAGTAGTTGGGGTTGAACCTGTTGGACTTGAACTGCTTCATCAGGCTTAGTTTCGGCTATTTTGCTATGGTGTTCTAGTCTTCCATCCAACTCTTCCAAAAAATTGTCAAGGCATTTGAGTGAGCTCAAATAAGTTCTTTATAGATTTTGTTGCTTACAACTACACAAATTGAAGATTGAACTTAGAATTAAAGTATGCAAATGCGTAACTGGTAAACAACAATTTAGGTGGTTTAAAGTGCACCACCTGGGGAGGAATTCAGAAATGTGTTAGCGCGGGCATGAATACGTAGTCATGTATGCATAATTAGGATAAAAGGCATATGTAAAGGGTATTTATATGTGGTTTATTATGATGTGTGGTAGGAACAGAGGCATCGACACCTACATCAAGTACGCTTAAAGTCTCATATGGAGACTTGGTTTTTACTATAACTGGACCTGAGATGGATGTATTTTTTGTGTGTGCTTGAAAGTAGTATGAATATGCTTTAAATGTTATCGAAAGTGTGACGCTGTAATTTATTGCCTATGATTGGTACTGTGGATGAGCTATATCACATTATTGACAATAAGAAGAGGATGACCGAGCTTATTGGTATATGAACGTATGCGTAAAAGGTGTTGTGAATGCTATATGATTATGTCATATTATAAACCCCCACATTCTTATCTTTATATAACAACGTAATTATATTTTTGAAATACTAATATATGTAATGATGTATGTATGAACTATGTAGATTGTAAGAGTTGAAATAAAAAGGTAAGTTTAGGTAATAGGTTATGTTGTAGAAGTTTGGAAGTACTCCGGAATAAAAGCACACTTTAGAGAGAATTTGGGTAAAAAGAATTTTGGACACTACCTAGTATGTGGATCATAAATTTTTATCCTGATGTCCATTTGATTTGAAATTTTGATAATAGATAGCTTACTTATAGAGCTACACAAGTGTATTTCATGAAACTTTTCCAAATCGACCTCTAACTAGGCCAAAATTGCACTGGAAGTTTGAGTAGAAATAGAAAGTATGTTCGAACGTGAAAGTCCGTTCGAACGATAGTGCGTTCCAGTACTTTTTGTCAAATGGAAAAACCAAAGTACTGGAAGCTAAGGACGTTCGAACGCCAATGACGTTCGAACGTCAGTTACGAATTCTGACTCTCAGAATCGCGCACAAGACACCATTTCTTCCATTATAAATACATAAGGACATCTCCCTAAGCCCCATTTCAACATTTCTAACCCTAGAAAAGCTTAGAGAGGAAGAAAGAAAGGGAAAACAAAAGATTAAAGGTTTGATTCAAGTTTCTGAAAGATCAAATCTCAAGTTCTTTAAGAACACTAAGGAAAAAGAAGGTAGGGGTTTTCTTCCACTCTTGTTCATTGATGCTAGGGCTTATATATATACATATTTTGATTCTAAATCTCATATATATGTTATGATATCCTTGTTTCTTGATGTTCTTGCAAACCTTCTCATGTCTTGAGTGAAGTTATGGGTTGAAAGCCATAAAAACCCTTGTTTTGATTTCAAAACCTAGTTTTTCAAGAAAAATGGATTTTTCTCCTGATTTTTCCTTTGTTATGGATTTCAAAACTCTAATGCTTTTTATTAAACAATAAAATGGTATTTTGATGATCTCTTGCATGTTTTCTTGAATTGTTCTATTGGAATAATACATGTCAAATTTGGGGATTTTTGGAATTGCTTGTGATTTGAGAAAATGGGTTATATTGTATCTCTTGTGGATGTTTGGATGACCATGGGTGACTGTTGATCGGATATCGTAGACAGGGTTAGATGTGTTTCTTACTTCGTGTGGGTTTAAAGGTTCCCTATTACTTGTAGTGGGGTTGGTGTCTTGTGAGGACTAAACCACTATTCGCTCACGTGTTATCGAAGCTGAGGGTTAGTATACTATTCTTGGGTTGGATCGTCTCTGTCAATGCAGTGGTATACACCCTTCCTAAAGATTGAGAATCCTTGCAAGGATTGGGTGTGTGTGTATAGGTCAGGATATTCTCGATATGTTTATTCATGCGATGTCATACATCATACCTGAGATACATATACATAATATTGTGAAAGACACAAGTTGTGGCTTGATATAGATTGTGGGTTATTGGTTATTGTTGTGGAAATGACTTATTGTTGGAATTAGTTTTACTTCTTCATTTTATATATCGAGATTTCGTAAGCTTGAGATCCATTGAAACGTCCATGTTTTCCTTCCAAAGTTATATATGATATTTGTGAAATGAGATCGACTTGTTTTATATGTTTTCAAAACTTTGTCCAAGTTTGGGAGGATTTTTCAACAGAGCTTAGTGCTTACCCCCTACAAACAATATCATTTTCAAATTTTACTTTAGAGGAAGAGCTCGGAGTTGACGAGCAGGTACCTTGGGAGGCTCAAGTAGATAGGCATGTGGATCCGGAGGGGGATGTTTAGAATTGCTCTTTTTATGTTCTAGACTAAGAGATTCATTTTGAGACAATGTGAAGTCTAATATTTTGTTATTCTGCTGCAAGATAATATTTAATATTTTTGGGATATAAGTGTCATAGTTGGGCATATTCTTTTGGATGCAATGGTCATGGTTTGCCCTAATCTTTTGAATGGAATTGTGAATATTATGATTAATGAATGAAATCTTTTTTACTTATGGATCATATTAGTTGCTCTCATGAAGTGAATGGTTTTAGATAGTAATGATGTCCAAGGTATTTTTTTTTGGGGCGTTACAAATTTGGTATCAGAGCCTAGGCTTTAGGTCTTACATGGGAGCTGTAGGTTATGGATTACCACTAGAAAGGTATGATTTGGTTGAATGAAATTGTTGATGTAAATTTTACACACATCTTATGCTTTAGATTAAAGTGATAGTTAGGATGTCTTATACATCAAGTAAACTAAATTGTGAATTGATGTGCAGGATGGAGAGTGAACGTGGACGGGACGTGGTGGCCAAGCAAACCCATCACTACCACCACCTCCAGATGCCATGAATGGCATTGATCAATGCTTAAAGGAGCTAACCACTCTGGTACAACACCAGAATGGAAACAACAACCACAACGGTGGGGTTCATCCCTTAGCTCAAGAACCGGGCAACGTGGACGAAAATCAAAGAATGATAGTTCTTTGAGAATTTTTGAGGCAACGCCTACCTACTTTTCAAGGAAGCTCTCACCCCTTGGATGCGAATAAGTGGATTCACCAAGTGAGGAAGATGTGTGATGGCATGGGAGTTGTCAAGGATTTGTGGGTTGGTTTGGCTGCATACCTGTTAGAGGGGGAGGCAGACCATTGGTGGGACTCGGTGAAGAGAAGGAGGACCACTGATGCGCTTACTTGGGAGGAGTTTGATCAAATCTTCCAAGATAAATATTTTCCTGAATCAGTCAGGGACAAGATGAGTGCAGATTTTCTCGCTCTACGATAGGGTAGTATGACGGTAGCCGAGTATAAGAGTAAGTTTGACGAGTTATCCCGCTATGCTACAGAATTCTATTTATTGAGGCTAGGAGGGCCAAACGCTTTGAGTAGGGCTTGAGGCCTGCCATCTAGGAGATGCTAGTGGCCCACAAGATTCGAGACTATAGGGATCTAGTTGATAGAGCTGCACTAGTTGAGAAAGACGCAGAGGATAACCAAAGGAGACAGAACTTCACGAAGGGAGGTTCGATTAGGACTGGTGCTAGCGGCAATGGAGTGTAGAGAGCGGCACCATACCGTCGCCCAGACCATGCGGTTAGACAGAGGCTTTAGACAGCCAGAGGAGTTGAAGGCGTACCAGAGAGGGTAGGAGTAGACCCACGAGCCTGTTTTGCATGTGGAGGTTTAGGGCATATTCAGAATCATTGTCCGATCTTCCACCCCAAAAGAATACCCTGACGACTGGACAGGTTAATGCACCGAAGCCACCACTACCGAAGCCACTACACTAGAGACAGTTAGGAGTTATAGCACCCGACAGTGCCAATCAAGGGAGAGTGTTTGCTTTGACTCAACCGGAGGAAGATGCTTCCAATGCCGTTGTGAAAGGTATTGTTCTTCTCTACAATTCTTAGGCCCAAATTTTATTTGATCCCGGTGCTACTCATTCATTCATAAGCACTACATATGCTCTCAATTTGGAATTGGAATTTGAGATACTAGAACATGCCTTGAGTATTGACATACCTACGGGAGAACGGTTGGATACTAGAAGGGTGTGTAGAGATTGTATGATTCGAATTGGGGAGCAAGAATTAATAGTAGACTTGGTTGCAATAGATATGAAGGGGTATGACATAATATTTGGGATGAACTTGTTGTCCACTTTTCATGCGGTAATGGATTATTTTCGTAAACGGGTTTTATTCCGATTACCGGGTGTAGTTTTCAACTTCATTAATGATCAAAATTCTTCCCATCCATTTTCCACTACAGAAAATAGATTCTTGAAAACTAAGGCGGGGAGCAATTTGAGTTTCTTGGCCAGCTTAATGGGAGATGAGCAGGATAAATTCCATGTTGACGTGGTGCTGGTAGTATCAAATATTTTGGATATCTTCCCAGATGAACTACCCGGGTTACCCCAACAGAGAGAGATTGAGTTTAAGATTGATCTCTATCCGAGAATCGAACCCATATCCATTGCTTTCTATCAGATGACACCTTTGGAGTTAAAGGAGCTAAGGAAGTAATTGGACCATCTCTTGACTATTGGATTTATCCGTTTGAGCACTTCACCTTGGGGAGCCCCAGTCCTTTTTATGAAGAAACATGAAGAAACACTTCGGTTATGCACGGACTACCGAAGGTTAAATCGAGTGACAGTGAAGAATAAATATCCATTGCCACGAATTGATGATTTATTCAATCGGCTGAGAGGTTACTCCAAGATTGATCTTCGCACAGGGTACCATCAATTGTGGATCAAGGAAGAGGATATTCTTAAGACAGCTTTTCGTACCTAGTATGGTCATTTCGAATATATAGTAATGCCGTTTCGGACTAACTAATGCTCTTGCAGCCTTTATGGACTTGATGCACAAGGTATTTCGGCCGTATCTAGATTAGTTTGTCATTATGTTTATTGATGATATATTAATCTATTCACGGACACAAGGGGAACATGAACACCATCTGTCGGTAGTGCTTCAGACCTTGAGAGAGCATAAGTTATATGCCAAGATGAGTAAATGTGAGTTCTGGATGAAGGAAGCAAAATTTCTTGGCTATGTTGTGTCGGAACAAGGTGTAGCTGTTGACCCCACAAAGATTGAAGCTGTGATGAAATGGGAACCACCGAGGAATGTGACTGAAGTATGTAGTTTTCTGGGATTAATAGGCTACTACTGGAGGTTCGTGGAAGGGTTTTCGAAGCTAGCGATGTCAATGACTCGCCCTACGAAGAAGGAAAAAAATTCTTGTGGACTCAAGTGTGTGAACAAGCCTTTCGCACCTTGAAGGAAAGGTTGACAACAACTTCTGTCCTAATTATTCCGAACAGTGAGGAAGGATACGATGTTTACATAGATGCTTCGTCATGAGGCTTGGGATGTGTGCTCATGCAAGGAGGTAAAGTAGTTACTTATGGCTCGAGACAACTAAAGATCCACGAGCAGAGTTATCCCACTCACGACTTGGAGCTTATTACTATAGTTTTTGCTCTTAAGTCGTGGAGGTGTTGCTTATATGGAGAAAAGTTTCAAGTGTTTTTAGATCATAAGAGTCTCAAGTACATTTTAACACAGAAAGATTTAAATCTTCTGCAAAGAAGGTGGATTAAGTATCTAGAAGATTACGATTTCACACTCAACTACCATCCGGGGAAGGCTAAGGTTGTCACAGATGCACTTAGCAGGAAGTCTTGGGGAGAACTTAATGTTCTCTCAATTAAATGGAAGATGATGGATGCTCTTGGAGACTATGATCTATGAGTTAGAGGAGATGGATCCCAACTATGCTTGTTTAACCTTGTGGCTCAACCTACCCTCCAATGTAGGGTTGTGGAGTTGCAATGCTTGGATCCTTACTTAGAGTCGATTTGAGCTAAATTGAAAAATGACGAAGTAGTTAAAGGTTGGTCCTTGAGGAATGGAGAACCGAGATATGGGAAAAAACTATGTGTACCCGATGATTTGTCTCTAAAGGAGGAGATACTTGGAGAGTGTCATCGCTCTAAGTTTGTTATTCACCCTGGTGGCACAAAAATATATAGAGACATGAAGCGTCAATATTAGAGGAAGGGAATGAAGAAGGATGTGTCAAGATTCATAGCACGATGTGCAGTGTGTCAGCAGGTGAAGGTGGACCATCAAAAGCCTGGAGGATTACTACAGTCTTTGTCTATCCCAGAGTGGAAGTGGGATCACATCACTATGGATTTCGTGTCTGGTTTTTCCCGAACTTCACGAGGGCATAATGCCGTATGGGTCATTGTTGATAGACTCACCAAGTTCGCTCATTTCTTGAGTATGAAGACCACTGACACATTAGAGACATTAAGCAAGCTTTATATCCGTGAAATTGTTAGATTACATGGAGTTCCACTCTCTATCGTGTTAGATCGTGATTCTCGATTTGTGGTGTAATTCTGGCAAGGTCTACAACGAGCTATGGGGACAGAGTTACACTTTAGCATCGCCTTTCATCCTCAAACGGATGGGCAATCTGAGAGGGTGATACAGATTCTAGAGAACATGCTATGTGCTTCTGTGTTGGACTTCAAGGGAAGTTGGAGTGATTATTTGCCATTGGTAGAATTTGGATACAACAACAGTTTTCAATCTAGCATTGGCATAACACCGTATGATGCATTGTATGGAAGACCATGTAGGTCCCCGACTTGTTTGTTGGAAGCTGGAGATAATAGTTTGTTTGGGCTAGAATTTGTTCGGGAGACTACAGAGAAAATTCAACTCATTCGGGAGAGATTACGCACAGCACAAAGTAGACAGAAAAGTTATGCGAATAGAAGATGAAGACCATTGGAATTCTAAGAGGGGGACTATGTGTTCCTCAAGGTATCACCCAAAAAAGGAGTGTTTAAATTTGACAAGAAGGGGAAATTAGCACCAAGATACACCGGGTCCTTTGAAGTAATCAAAGTTGTGGGCAAAGTAGCGTATCAACTTTGGTTACCAGCTCAGTTGTCAGGGGTATATGATGTGTTTCATGTGTCAATGTTGAGGAAGTGTCAATCGGATACAACGCATGTCGTGGATTTGGAGGATATAGAAATTCAAGATGAAGCAACATATGAAGAACAACCAGTGAAGATCCTCGATACCAAGGAGAAGGTGCTTCACAACAAAGTCATTCAACTGGTAAAAGTCTTGTGGCAACATCATGGGGTGGAGGAAGCAACTTGAGAACCAGAGTTGGAAATGCGGGAAAAGTACCCTCACTTGTTTTCTACTTAAGATAAGTTTTGTGGACGAAACTTTCTTTAAGGGGGTGAATTGTAAACCCCACATTCTTATCTTTATATAACAACGTAATTATATATTTGAAATGCTAATATATGTAATGATGTATACATGAACTATGTAGATTTTAAGAGTAGAAATAAAAAGGTTAGTTGAGGTAATAGGGTATGTTGTAGAAGTTTGGAAGTACTCCGGAAATAAAAAGGTTAGTTGAGGTAATAGGGTATGTTGTAGAAGTTTGGAAGTACTCCGGAATGAAAGCACACTTTGAGAGAATTTGCGTGAAAAGGATTTTGGACACTGTCTAGTATTTGGATCATAAATTTTTATCCAGATGTCCATTTGATCTGAAATTTTGATAGTAGATAGTTTACTTCTAGAGCTACACATGTGTATTTCATGAATGTTTTCCAAATCGAGCTCTAAATAGGCCAAAACTACACTGAAAATTTCAGCAGAAATTGAAAGTACGTTCAAACGTGAAAGTACATTCGAACGACCTACGTTCGAACGTGAAATGACATTCGAAGGTGAAAGTCCGTTCGAACGACAGTGCATTCCAGTACTTTTTGTCTAATGAAAAAACCAAAGTACTGGGAGCTAAGGATGTTCGAATGCCAATGATGTTCGAACGTCAGTTACGAATTTTGACTCTCAGAATCGCGCACAAGACACCATTTCTTCCACTATAAATACTTAAGGACATCTCCCTAAGCCCCATTTCAAAATTTATAACCCTAGAAAAGCTTAGAGAGGAAGAAAGAAAGGGAAAACAAAATATTAAAGGGTTGATTCAAGTTTCTGAAAGATCAAATCTCAAGTTTTTCAAGAACACTAAGGAAGAAGAAGGTAGGAGTTTTCTTCCACTCTTGTTCATTGATGCTAGGGCTTATATATATACATCTTTTAATTCTAAATCTCATATATATGTTATGATATCCTTGTTTCTTGATGTTCTTGCAAACCTTCTCATGTCTTGAGTGAAGTTATGGGTTAAAAGCCATAAAAACCCTTGTTTTGATTTTAAAACCTAGTTTTTCAAGAAAAATAGATTTTTCTCTTGATTTTTCCTTTGTTATGGATTTCAAAACTCTAGTGCTTTGTATTAAACAATAAAATGGTATTTTGGTGATCTCTTGCATGTTTTCTTGAATTGTTCTATTGGAATAATACATGTGAAATTTGGGAATTTTTGGAATTCCTTGTGATTTGAGGAAATGGGTTATATTGTATCTCTTATGGATGTTTGGATGACCATGGGTGGCCGTTGATTGGATATCATAGAGTGGGTTAGATGCGTTTCTTACTCCGTGTGGGTTTGAAGGTTCCCTATCACTCGTAGTGGGGTTGGTGCCTTGCGAGGACCAAATCACTATTCGCTCACATGTTATCGAGGCTAAGGGTTAGTATACTATTTTTGGTTGGATCATCCCTACCAATGCGTTGGTATACGCCCTTCCTAAAGATTGAGAATCCTTGCAAGGATTGGGGGCGTGTGTGTGGGCTAGCATATTCTCGATGTGTTTATTCATGCGATGTCATACATCATACCTGAGATACATATATATAATGTTGTGAAAGATTCAAGCTGTGGCTTGATATACATTGTGGGTTATTGGTTATTGTTGTGGAAATGACTTATTGTTGGAATTAGTTTTACTTCTTCATTTTATATATCGAGATTTAGTAAACTTGAGATCCATTGAAATTTCCCTCTTTTCCTTCCAAAGTTATATATGATATTTGTGAAATGAGACCGACTTATTTTATATGTTTTCAAAACCTTGTCCAAGTTTGAGAGGATTTTCCTATAGAGCTTAGTGCTCACCCCTACAAACAATATCATTTTCAGATTTTTCTTTAGAGGAAGAGCTCGGAGTTGACAAGCAGGTACCTTGGGAACCTCAAGTGGATGGGCATGTAGATCCGGAGGGGGATGTTTAGAATTGCTCTTTTTATGTTCTAGACTAAGAGATTCATTTTGAGACAAATGTGAAGTCTAATATTTTGTTATTTCATTGCAAAATAATATTTAATATTTTTGGGATGTAAGTGTCATAGTTGAGCATATTCTTTTAGATGCAATGTCCATGGTTTGGCCTAATCTTTTGAATGGAATTGTGAATATTATGATTGATGAATGAAATCTTCTTTACTTATGGATCATATTAGTTGCTCTCATGAAGTGAATGGTTTTAGATAGTAATGTCATCTAAGGTGTTATTTTTTTGGGTCGTAACAAGTTTGGTATTAGAGCTTAGACTTTAGGTCTTATATGGGATCTGCAGGTTATGGATTACCACTAGAAAGGTAGGATTAGGTTGAATGAAATTTTTGATGTAAATTTTACACACATCTTATGCTTTAGATTAAAATGATAGTTAGGATGTCTTATACATCAAGTAAACTAAATTGTGAATTGATGTACAGGATTGAGAGTGAACGTGGATGTGGATGGGGACGGGGATGTGGTGGCCAAGTAAACCCATCACCACCACCACCTCCAGATGCCATGAATGGTATTGATCAATGCTTAAGAGAGCTAACTACTCTGGTACAACACCAGAATGGAAACAACAACCACAACGGTGGGGTTCATCCCTTAGATCAAGAACTGGGCAACGTGGACGAAAACCGAAGGATGATAGTTCTTCGAGAATTTTTGAGGCAACGCCCACCTACATTTCAAGGAAGCTCTCACCCATTGGATGTGGATAAGTGGATTCGCCAGGTGAGAAAGATGTGTGATGGCATGGGAGTTGCCGAGGATTTGTGGGTTGGTTTGGCTACATACCTGTTAGAGGGGGAGGCAGACCATTGGTGGGACTCAGTGAAGAGAAGGAGGAACACTGATGCGCTTACTTGGGAGGAGTTTGATCAAATCTTCCAAGATAAATATTTTCCTGAATCAGTCAGAGACAAGATGAGTGCAGATTTTCTCGCTCTACGACAAGGTAGCATGAAGGTAGCCGAGTACGAGAGGAAGTTTGACGAGTTATCCCATTATGCCAAAAAATTCATATCTACTGAGGCCAGGACGAATGTTATATATGTAGAAAGAATTAAACATTAAGATACTAATGTTATATATGTGCATATTTATTAATAATAGTTTGCAGTTTTATAGCACTGTGAATCATGGATGTTTCAATTAATTCAAATCGAATAGAGATGGAATGGACAACGTCAAGAGGAGTAACGATTAGTAAAATCAATAAGAGTTAATTCAAAGGTCATTAATGTATGGGTTTGTATGAAAGCACAATGGGTTCGATTCATTGAATTATAATTGGAAATACAGGTAGTAACATGGGTGTAGCAACTAACGTGCTATTGTGAGTTATTGTAGTACTGATTATGGGAGGTTCACAAAATTGTGATTTGTATGTTTTCTGTGTTGGAAGAGAAGACTATTGACAATTTGTGTTTTATTGTTGAAGGTTTTATGTTAGTGCATATTAATTGTGCTTGAGTTGTGGAAGTGTCTAAATCTAAATATTTTCTAATTAACAATGTTATGATTGGAGACCAACTTCTATGTTTTAATCTCAAGGGAAGATGTCTATGGTTGAGTAGGAAAAAGTAATTTATTATCTTGTTTTGTTTTCTTATTTTGGCATAGAGCCTTGATTCTTAATCCGCTTAATCTCTAAGCTCTTTGAAGTATTCAATTGATTTTAGATACAAACTCTTGAGATTAAGTTGTTCATAGATATATGGTTCATGAATTTGAATACAAACTTAGCTTAGGGAAAATATGTCGAAGTGGTTAGAATATATCACTTGGGAAAGGATTTGGAAATGAGTTGATCTATCAATCATGCATGCATATTTAATACATTTAGCATGTATGTAGAATATTTATATGATATTTGAGATAACATATGCTAGGTGCAAAGATGACGATATTAGCGTCAGTTTCACCTCGGGGTTCAAAAGGAGGAATATGTTGGGAAATTGAAAGTGATACGTTGTGATATATTTTTGAGTTGAAATTTGATTGTTTAAATATATGGTTTGGTAATGTGTGTGAGATTATAGTTTGTGTGACATTGTTGTTATTTACGAGATGAATATAACTTTCCTGTGGTTAATTCGATGATATATGTGTGAGGGTATTACTTAATTTAATTGGGGATAGAAAAGAATATATTTGTTTGCTATTCATATTTGATTGAGTTTATTGTCGAGTGATGATTTGATTGTGATGTATTATATGTGGCTTTAAACACAGAAAATTGGTTGATGATGGCATTGTGTTGTGCTGAATAGCTTTAATGGCAAATGAATAGTCTTTATGGCAAATATAGTCCTAAATGTGAATATTTGGCTTTAGTGGCGAATATATGGTCTTAGTGATGGATTATGCCTTAGTGGTAGATATAAAGCCTTAGTGGCGAATTATGTCTTAATGGTAGATGTAACCTTTGTGGCTAAGTTACTACCTTAGTGGCAGATTGCGAATTATGCTTTAATGGCAGATATAGCCTTAATGGCTAAGATATGAACTTAGTGACAGAATTATGTGATTTTCATATATGATGTCTTATGGATGTATATATAATTGATTGATATACATGTGTGGATATCATGTATGATGGCTTAGGAATGAATATTTATATGTGAAAATCATCTATGATGGCTTATGAGTGGCTATTTATTAAATGTGGATGAGATGATATTAGAATTGAGAAATATAGCCTTGATGGCTAATATACTGCCTTAGTGACGGGATGATATTACTTTAATGGTAGACACGAGTTTATATAATTTTTATAGTATGAATACGATTTCTATTGTAAGGAATTTTTCTTTGGTTTTATGGATGAATCATGGTACCATGACATTCAACAAAAAGATTGATATGTTTATTTGTGAATTAACATCTAATTATCTTGATTATGAATTTGTCTCTGTGAATTAACATCTAAGGTAAATCACCTTAGCTTGAAATGAGGAAATGAAAAATAAAGGCGGTGGTAATATGATAAAACTTGATTTTGGAAGAATAAATTATGATGTGGTTGTACTATGATGTATAGTACGTATAAAGTGGATTATTAAAAACCAGTATAGTGGTTGATTGTACTTATTATAATAACAACCGATGTGGAGGCCGTGATATGATAAATTTAATGGTGTGAATAAATGAGAGTGAATGAATTTGAAATTATGATACTTATCTTTGAAATTGCTTCAACAGTATAAATACTTTTTCTCTAACAAAAAAAATTATGAATTGAATTTGTGATGCTTAAATACAAATATGCATTTGAGAAGTGTAGGTAACTGGAATAAAAATTACATGAGAGAGAGGAAATTGAATGTTTTAAATGTTGAATAACTAGTGTTTGGAAAAAAAAAAATATGGATAGATGTGCCTTCTGAATTGTAATATATGTGTGATCATGTGTATGAGTGTGTGTTGAGCATTGAATGATCTTAATATAGATATCTAAAGTGGAAATTTGTAAGAGGAAAACGATATCAAAGAGTTAATCGAAAGGTAAATGTGATGTAGATAAATATATGTTGGAGTTGGAGAGTTATATTTTTATTTGGTGGAGATTCTTGTAAACTTTATAGTGAATACTCAAGATACTGAAGTTTATTGTAAAATGGAACGTCGGATATAATTGGTATGCAAACTTTTCTCTATAGTTAATGCAACTTTAACGGGAAAGTTGTGATCAAAGGTAGTACAGGAAATACATGTTTGAAAATTTCATTTACGTGAAAATAGCATATTATAAATGAAGTTCTTATAAGACAAGTATTGTTAAGTGGGTGTGTGGATTAATAGGTAAGTAAGGGTTTGTAAGTAAAAATAATGATGTTATATTTTTATAATTGATCTACACGGTTACTATGTTGTGTACTGGGAGTTAACTTATTGTGTTAATTGATTATAATATTATATGAGATTTTGTTGCATTGTGTGACAGCATCTATTTTGTATGAAAGTGAGATTTTGTGGCTTTGAGAACAAAAATAAAATAATAACAAACACATCCTAGTGTATATGTAGCCATATTTTTGGGGCAAGATACCAGAGGTAAAAATATAGCCATGACTTCGGGACGAGATACCGACCAAAAAAAAAAAAAAAACTGTGATAACTATGATAATGAAAAATGATATTACCATCCAACTGTTCTTTGAGAGATTAATGATTCAAATGCTTTATTTGAATATTTTTTGATAGGTTTGAGATAATGTGATGTAGAGGTAATTTCGGTAATGCGTCCAAAAAAATATCCGCATACTCACAAACAACTTGAGGTAGACCAAACTCCTGTCTCGCCTCGTTCTTAAGTGTAAGGCTCGTAAACTAACCCATTAACTGTCCGTGCCAACAAGAGTCATACACAGCTTAGGGTAAAGCACCATGTTTTTTTTCCCTTGAAACTTGAAACAAACACCCTTTGGTGTATAAGTAGTGACTCTCTTCCGATCATAATCAATGATGACTCAATATACCACCAACCAATCCATTCTGAGGATGACATCAAACTTCGATATGTCCATGACCCTAAACCCCCGACATATTTGATCAATGTATACCCTAGCTCCTAGAGGAGAACTCACATGCAATGGCTCTTCCAAGTTCTCAACATCTAAGCCCAAACCTTTTACACATGATGTGGCTATAAATGAATGAGATGCACCATAGTCAAACAATACCCTTGTCCATAAGCGAGAGAGTAAGAATGTACCCTAAATTACTAACTGATCCACTGGCTCATTCTGAGGTGTGATAGTGTAGACACACCCTTGGGCCCCTAAAGTCTCAACCTGTAAGCCCTGTCCTTGGCCTCGGCCCATTTGTCCTAATTGCAAAGTCCTCACTCATGAAGTGGTAGGGGCCTGTGTAGCACTTTGGAACTGAAACTGGTTTCCCTGGCCCATGGTGGGGTAGGGATAAATGAAATAAGTTTGTGGATGTCCCATAACTCTAGGATCCCCTGCCTCTGTGGACAATTCCACTTCATATGCCACAGCTGGTGGCATATGAAACAAGTTCTCTAGCTTGCCTGGTAGGAAGCCCTAAAGTTTCTACCGCCTTGGGAGGATTGACCTTGCCTTTGGCCTTGATAGCCATGGCCCTGTCCTTGATGCTTTTTTGGGGTATAATTCTTTTGCTTCTTCTCCGAACTAGAAGCAGAGGATTGACCCTCCTTCTTATCCTTAGCAACTGCCTCCTAGATGCTCCTTGCGTCTTCCACCTCTCTCTCAATGGCCATGGCCGCCTCGACTATCGAGTCCAAATCTTGTAGGTGATGACCCACAATCTTCTTCCGGATGGACAACTTTAAATCATCCTTGAGCCTCCTCACATTGGCCAAGTCTATGGCTATATAATTATTGGAAAAATGGGATTACTTGGTGAACTTAGCCACATATTTCATCACTGTCATAGTCTCTTGCTTCAAATCCAAGAATTCTCAGGCTTTTGCTTGCTGAACATTCGATGGAAAGTACTTGTCCATGAAGAGCTCACAGAACTCTCCCCATGTCATTGCCTCTAGGTTCTTTGAGGCATTTGCCCAATCCCACCATAGATGGGCCTCTCCCTTAAGTTGGAATGTAGCTACCCTTATCTTAGTGGTATCAGATGTGATTTCCATGAACTGTCCCGTTCCTTCTCTTTCTAACGCCCAAGTTTATGTTCTCTAACCTTAGTGTCTCCTTTCCATAGACATTCAATCATACATATTATTCACATAACACATAACATGTAATGTACAATGGATGCAATGACTTAGACTTATGCCCTGCAAGACCTATGTAAATCGAGAACCTAGGCTTTGATACCATGTTGTGATGCTCCTAAAATCGAGGGTATTTTCTCAACCCGTTGATCAACCATCAACTCGTAGAAGTGCTCGTGAGTGTCCATTACCTGACATCACGTCATCATATCCCCTTTATCGGGATTGTAACCAACACATAATTTGGACAGAGTCTCCCTTGTACCGAAGCACTCCCAAATGCATAACCTGTATATGTTTCAATCACTTGACAATTCCAAGGTCCAATATACATCAATTTGTCCTAAATATTATTTCATTTACATTCTTTGAACAAAAGGGCTAGGTCCAAAGGCGTGACAAAGTTATTTTAATTTTTTTAAAATTTTGGAGGAGCTACCAGTAGCTCGTGTATGTTCTGCCAGTAGCTGAGCCCTCTGCCAACGAGCTACCAGTAGTTATTCACTGCTAGCAAGCTACCGGTAGCTGAGCCCACTAGAATTCTGCTACTAGTAGCTAATCAATGTGCAATTAGAAGTAGGGCCCAATTTTTTCCAAATTCAATCCTTTTTCAATTTCAACTCACCCAATCTCATTCAACATTCACCCAAACTCATATAACATCAAGTTTTACACAAAATATAGTTCATATGAGTTTATTTTACAATCATTTATACAATATCACAAATCCAAAACCAATTACACGATTGTTTTACAAAAATATAATATAAAGCCACAACTTCGCTTTCTTTATCGACGAGGGCCTAAGAGAGAGCCGTCTATCGGCGCTTGTCCTGCACCTAAAATGTTGTCCCTATAAAGTGTGAGCCACACTCAATAGGGTATTTCTTAAAG
Source organism: Ilex paraguariensis (assembly GCA_963454935.2). Lineage (NCBI taxonomy): Eukaryota > Viridiplantae > Streptophyta > Magnoliopsida > Aquifoliales > Aquifoliaceae > Ilex > Ilex paraguariensis. The sequence continues at coordinate 787,308 of CAUOFW020002014.1, forward strand.
AGGCTATTCTCCAACATAGATGCATATGAAATGATCACATGCAATTCAACAATCAAACAAACATTCATCCAAGAACATACAACTTTAAGAATGAATGTTACAATGCTATACCATGTTATAAGGTGAGACTCACACATGCAACACAACCCGAGCCCTCCATCGACTCCCACGACGCATACAATGCCATACGTATGTATCCAGACATTCCATATCCCCACCATTTATGTTACACATCTAATGTCCATTTATAAATTCAGAGTCTTTCTTAGGGTGGGTATTTATGGACTTCTACCAACGAACACCCAATCGACACGACATTTATGGACTTCCACCAACGGCTCCGTGTATGCTGACACACTTTATGGACTCAATACCAATGAAGTGCGTATCTAAATCACCAAGTCTTGCACCTGAGGGATAATCTATCCCTTCTTGCTAACCCCGACCCTATTTTCAATGCAACTCGTGCGACTCAGTCAAATCTTGGTCCAACTTTTTCTAGCGCACACATCATCTACCAAGAATAGTGTTTGATCAAAATCATGCACACACCCACACTTATTTCACTAGCTCACGAATGTGATGTTTCCTATGCATATACAATATAATATACAATTGCATTTCATATCATTATGCAATCAAGTTTTCAATTACAATTACAACATCATGTTCAACAAGAACATATACACAATTTCTACAATGTCAATTATATCGTGAGTATATAATTACATTCCAAAATTTCTAACTAGCATGTTATATCCATTTCATTCAAATAACATGCTTAATCCTTTATTGGAATTTTATCAAACACCTTTAAAGCACATAATCATTCCCAATACATCACATTATCCATGAAATTTTCAATCAAACAATTTCAACAATACTCAATTCATGCAAAATTAGTTTAATACATTTTTATACCATTTTTAGTGCTCTAGTTACATTAGAAATACATTTAGACAAGAGATTTTATCTCAAATCATGCTACCCATTTCATACAAAACCCTAGGTTAAAAATAAACCTAATTAGGAGAAGAACCCTGCCTCTTGAAGCGTAATACAAATGGTAGAAATTCCAAGAAGTCCAAATCAAGCTTCAAACCTTGATTTCCAGAAATCACATCTTTGAGACTTTGGCAAAATTCACAATTTTTGGTACGTAGGCATAACTCTCGTTGCATAGAACAACTTCGTCTTGGCCTGAAGCAATTTGATGAGAGGTTGGCCCTAGATCATAGAAAGAGGCTTGAAGAAAATCTCTTTTTCTCTCTCTTCTCTTCTCTTCTCTTCTTTGGAAAACCCAACAACCGATTTTTTCCCCTTTTTATACCCCTAGGATACTTAGTCCACAACTCGTCTTTTCCTGATCCGATTTTATCTCGAATCAATTAAATATCGTTCTGTGTTATGTTTGAAATATTTTATTTGTACTAAATTTAAATATTTTTTATATTTCGCAATTAAAATCCAATCACATTTATTTTAGTCACGCGATGCCCGATCGCATCATAAAACTCAAAAAATTTTACTGTCGTAGAATTCAAAGAAAATTGACTGGTTAACTAGATTTTACGAGACGAATCTAACAGTAAGGTCCATTTTATCATCCTAGTTCTAAATAATTTTGGATTTTCAACGTGTACTGTAACGGCTAATTACCAAACTCAATAAGCAAATAGGGAGATAAAATATATTTTGAAAAAAATAGTTAACCCAAATCACAAAGATTGGTCTTTGAAATTTTCTGATGCTCTTTGGGCTTACCACACTGCATATAAATTTATTTTGAGAATGTTTCCTTGTTGACTGGTTTATGGTAAACCATGTCACTTACCTATAAAATTGGAACATCAAGCATATTGAGCAATCAAAATGATGAATTTTGATATACATTAAGCAAGTGCATCCCGCAAACTTCAGATTAGTGAATTAGAAGAATTGAGAAATGAAGCATATGAAAATGTAAAAATTGCAAAGCCAAAATGAAAATTTTTCATGATAAAAATATTGTGCGAAAATCCATTATACCATATCAAAAAATTCTGTTTTACAATTTAAGGCTCCGCCTATTTCCTGGGAAGTTAAGATCTAGGTGGACAAGTCCATACATTGTCAAACAAGTTTTTGAACATGAGGCAGTTGAAATTGAAAATCCATTTAGTAGAAATGTTTTAAAAGTAAATGGTTAAAAACTTAAGCCATATTATGATGGATTTGTTCAAAACATGGATTCCATTTAGTTAATGGAAGCAAAATTTGTATCTTGAGAAGTTATTATAGGTATTTGATTATAAATAGTAGAACTAAGTGTTTTGTTGTAATTTTGTATATTAGGATTTTGCATTATGGTTTCATTTCATTTCCAGACCTTATTAGCAATTGACTTTAAATTTTACTTTTCGATATTATACATCGAGGACCATGTTAAATTTAGGTTGGGAGAGGGAACAATCCATAACCGTCTTTGTGATTGACAGACGTTAAAGAACTAGATAGTGAATCTAGTGAGTCTTTTTAAAGAAATTGCAAAAAATTTTAAAAAAAAATTCAAAAAATGGATGAAAAACTCTTTTTGTTTAGTTTGGGTGTGTTACGCATTTTTTCAAAGGACATAAACTCTTTGATCATAGCAAAAGCAAAGGTTGTAAGAAAATTAGAAATCTTCTATAGTCAAGTAAAACCGTTGTATGAAAAAAGTTCATTTTCTAAACACTGACGAGCAAATTGACTTGGTGGTTGTGTAAAGTGTGGTCGATTAATACATATGAGAGAATTCAATCAATATTTCAAACCAATTTTAAGTCGTGCATTAGATAGTCTTGACTAGATTAAGTATGGGCAGAGTAAGGATTACCTTGAGACGCCATCTTATTCAAGTCTAATGCTTACAAGATATGTGTGATGTGAAATTAATTGGTTAATTGATGTTCTCAATTTAGAAGATTCTGAGTAAAAAATAACCATGATCAAGAATGTATAGTTTTAGGATATTTTTTGTGTAATGTATATAGTTTGATATGTTAATTGGTGTGTTTAATTTTAAAAGATTGTATTTTTATTAGTATTATAATGATTTATATTTATTAGGTAAGCAATGAGGAAATTTTTGAATTTAAATAGAATTTTATAACCACAAGATCCGTAACTGAAAGTTGGAAAAGAGAAAGAAATCAAAAGTCAGTAGCTGAGGACCCTGCACAAAAACTAGTGGAATAGCACTGTCTAGACGGTGCTGGTGGCATTCGGACGATACTGCTTCCTATAAAAGTAGTATGTTCGTGAATTAGCCAGTTCCCCTGCAATAGATTTTTGAAAAATCAGCAATATCCACTACCTTATTTCTTCAGATTTGCTTCATCCACTAGTTTTTCTTCAATTTTGCTCTGATTAAACACTTACCCATCATATTTTATAGGTTTCACTAATTAAAATCTTGTGAAATCCTTTATTAGTCAAGATATTCAAGAATCATCTTCCAGTCGATCAAGGCGAGAAGTCTCTCCACCGCCCTTAGCGGTGCCGTAGAAAGAGGAGCAACCCCAGGTTCAAAATTAGTTTAATAATGATATGTTTGAGAATATTGAGCAACAAATTTGGTATGATACTCATTTTTTAACCAAAACTATTATTTTGGAAAAGCCTGTGATTTATGAAGATTTTGAACATATCAAGGTTAGGCAAAATTTGGCGGCTTGGGGATGGTTGAATTATGTGAAACTTGTGGGTATTGCTTTTGAATGTTTGGTCAGAGAATTTTATAGTGATGCTCAAGTAACTAGGCCAAGGAAATTGCTTGCATATGTTAGGGGGATTAAATTTCAAGTTACGATGTCTACTATTGCTAATTATTTGAACCCAATGTCGACACACCCTCATCCCCAATATCCCCTTACCACGCCACCTAGTATGTCTATTATTGTGATTGAGTTGACTAGAATTCAGATTATGTCTGGGGTAGGCCAAACAAATACATTAAGTAAGGAGATTTGACTAATAAATATAAGATTTTAAATTTGATTACTGTGAACAATTTGCTGCCCCAATCCCAGAAAAATAAAGTCTTCATTGAGAAAACATATTTTCTATACTTTCTTGGAATGGGACATATAATTGACCTACCGAGGCTAATTATGGATCAAATGATACTAACTGTGCAAAATAAAAAGCTCTTACTTCCTTTTGCTGTTTTAGTATCTGAATTATGTAGGCATAAGGGAGTGATATCGGATCCATCATGGCCTACTAAGGAACATTCGGCACCCCTGGATAAAACTTCGTTGAAAAAAAGTTGTGGAATTCAGGCAGAGGAGCAGCAAGAAGTGCCACTAGAACCACAAGTAGACCTGTTTCCAGAAGGTGAAAATTTTTTGCCGCCTGAGGAGCCACAATAGCAACAGCAGGAGCAGCAGCCCTATATTTCAGTCGATGATCGAATTGACAAACAATTTTGTTGGGTCTTGAGACAAGGATGACTTAGTTTGATCAAAGAATGACCAAGTATGAGGAGAAGCAGAGAGAGATCTTAAGGTTACTTCGGAGGAGATATAGTGGTGGCCCATCATTGTCAGCTTAGTAAGCCAGAATGTCTTGCACTTTCTACTTTTATTCACTATTCTTCTCAAACTCTTCATTTACATTTTAGTTCATGCACAATGTTTTAAGTATTTCAGATGTTTTTGGAAGTTTATTTTTATGTTTTGGATTATAGTTTAATTTAGCTAATTCAATTAGTTTGTGTTATTTCACATAAATTTTGCTATGTTGAGATAACTAGTTCATATTATTCACGGTAAAATTATATTATCATTCTATTAATTTGTAGGTATAACCCTAACCAATCACGAGGGATTTTCATACTCTACTTGTGCACTATCTTTATATTTTCACAAAAAAAAAAATCATCATTTTAAGCACGTAATGATTTTTTTTTTATTTTGAGAACCCTTTTGAAATAACATAATCCTTTGTGAAGTTTACATACATAGTGGAGATGTGAACCCTTGTGCATATTTTGAACCAATTCTCCTTGGAGAGATTTTAAACGCTTACTCAAGTAAGAATTTTAGTTCAGCATAAAATTTCTTTCAATAATCTCATTAATCTTGTTTTGATTAACACTCGTTAAATGACATGTTAGAATTCTCCTTGAAATTTTTATGAAAAACGCGCAGGTGCATAAATTCTGGAAAATGATCTTTGGTCATTTGTGATTTTATTTTGAACCCTGACCATTTCTTTTGCAAAACTATATCCCCAAGTAAAATTCCTTTCTTAAACCCATATGTTGATCGAGCGCATGAAAATATATTTATTCAACCCCTGCTATTTAATTTTTTTGCACCCTCTCTTGATGGAAGCATTATACAAGAAAAGAAAAAAGTGGAGCAATATGATTGGAAAGAAAGAGAAAAGAAAAAGAAAAGGAAAGAATGTGTGGAAAGAAAATGAAAAATGGCAAAAGAAAATGTTGCAAATAAAAGAATGGCCAAGTATTACAAGCCTGAGATTGAAAATGGAAAATGGAAAATTTGATGAAAAGTTAAGGAGAGGTGTATGTTACTCAAATTCAAAAGAATAACTTTTGAATCTCTTAGACGTCGTTTCTCATGCTCGATACCCTTAACCACATTATAACCCTAATAAAGTCTTTTTTGATTCCAGAAGTCATGCATGTGTGTCACTTTCTATCATTCATTATAAGGGGGAATGTTGATAATGTTATTTGATAAAGTGTTAGTATTCCTTCATGAGATTATGCCAATTTCGAGCTCTATTCAATTAACCTTCTTATTCGAATATTACATGTGCCATTATTTTGTTTTGTTTACAATATTCTTATCACATGTAATTTTTAAGTGATAGTCACTAAAACTTGAGTATATTATTTGTTGAGTGATTTCTAGAAAAGGATTGACGTCAAAACTAATTTTTGTATAGTGAAGCAAAGGGTTGTGATATTTCTGAAGTGTTCTTGAAATAAAGAAATCTCCACACACGCGAGTTTTTTTCTGAAAATATATAGAATAGTGTTACATTTGATGTGTGTTACTCTTATAGTGATATGGAAAGGAAGTATTCTGGCATAAAGATGGGATGATGATTTAATTTTATATGCGAAAAATATAGATTATTTTGTCTTAACTGTTGAAGTTTGTAGGTATTTTCACTAGAAACATTCACTAGACGAAACTCGTCCACTAGGGATCACATAGGGGTTTAATAGCTTCTTGCATATATATATATATATATATATATTGTATATTATTTATTTTTATTTCTAGGGACTAGTAATGTTTGATTGGGGGTGTGATTAACCCTAAAAAAGCACGATATTATATTAGGGTCTAGTAATGTTTGGTTAGGAGTGTGATTAACCCTAAAAAGCATGATATTAAATTAGGGTTTATGACTAATAGTGTGCGTTAATTGAATTAAAATATTTTAGTTAAATTGTGTTGTGGCTAATATTTGAATTGTATATTTTGTAGGGTTTCATATGAAATTACGAGAACTTGGAGGGATAAAAGTGAGGAAGACAAACAAAGGAGGGGGCAGAAGTAATTTTAGCAAAGGGCGTGCACCATCCGAATGGTGAATCACCATTCCAACGCCAGTGTGGTCAGCAAGTCAACAAAGGAGGCTGCAAGCACAAAAACTAGAGAATTAGCATCATCCAAACGATGGTGGTGGCATTCAGATGGTGGCCTAAATCTTCTCAACTCATCCTCTTCTCACATTGATCCATTTATGCAACAAAAGGCCTTGATTGAGTGTTATGGATGTCTGCTGCCTTGAACCTTCCCTTGGAGCCTTGTTTGGTCATTTTGAAGGAAAGCCTTCCACAAGGAAGAAAGCCCAATTCATAAAGAAGAATGCCCTACCCTAAACACTCCTAAGCCATAAATTCTCTTCTTCTACATTTCTTTTACATCCTTTTTGCTTTGAGGATTGAACCTCTCTCACTTTTGTGCCCTAGTCGGTAGTAAGAGTGATGATGTTTCAACTATTTCTCAGAGAAGAACTTTTTGCATTGGTTTTGTATTTCTGTTGTATTGTAATAAGATTATCTTATCTTTCTTGCTCGTCTATAGCAATAAAGTGTGAGTAGTTTGTTTATATTTTTTAGTAAAGGTGAAGACATGTGTCATACTGTTTAGTTATGGAAATGCCGATGTTTTACCTATGCTTTAATGTCTATACCTCTCTTAACTTATAGATGATTTCTATTCCCATTTGGTATCGCATTACTATATGTTTCTGGTTACAAGTACCGAGCTAAACCTATTACTATACACCATTTCATCTATATACTATTACGTATTTCATACATGATACAACAATGCACGTAATTGGGATTTATGCAATAGTTGGGAGATTGATTATAGACAAGTTAAATCTTGCCATAGTCAAGGCTTTTGATTCAATGCATAAATTGAAACTCTGTCCTCATTGAATCATCGACCTGTTGATCAAATACATAAAATAAACTTTTTGAATGATTTACATTCAGGTTTACTAGGGTTATTTAGTTGTTGTATAGTGCATAACCTTTCTGGTTAACCTAACCAGTTGCTGTGATATGATGCAATTTATACATCAAACCTACCGATGAACTTTCTAGCAATATTGAAGTTAATTGCTGTAGGAAACCGGAAGATTTGGTTTTGAAAACAATAAGCGATTACTTTGAAAATATGAATTTAAGAATTAGTTCTATGAAACTCGCAGGGAATAAAAATCACTATTCATACCAAAAATTTAATCAAGTTAATGAATAGTCAAACAATTATACAGAGTATAAAACTTTACTATCATTCAAATTAATCTAGAATTTCAGGAAAATATAATATTAAAGCATAAATAAAATAATTGCATAAAACATGAATAATTCATTCACAATCCTAGGTCAATACCCTAATTAAAGAGTACAAGAAAACTTACTCACTATCCATAGAACTTGAAAGTAGAAAAATAAAAAAAAAATAATGATCTCTCTGCACATGAGAGCTCCTTTATTTATACAAAATAACATAGGTATAGGTATGGAACGTGGCTTCTAAAAATTTGGTATTCTGCTTGATGAAGACTTCTGGCAGACTTAAAGAGGCGCATTCAGACAAAATTGGCTGCATCCGAATAGTTGAAAGTCACTGGAACTTATTGCTTTAGAGTGGCATTCAAACAGTAACACTCGTGTCTGGATGGTTGAACACCGTATCGTCAATTTTGAGTCTGAACAATAATAATGGTGTCCGAATAATTAAAACTCTCTGGAATTGCAACTTTGATGCTTGCGTCTGGACAGTGAAAATTGCGTCTGGACGGTGACACTCCGTATTCGATTTTGACTTTGACTTTAATAAGTTAATAAGTATGATTTAATGATTGCATCGGGACGGTGCAAGTTGCATCCGGACAGTATTATTTATCTAGCGTTCCTTGGGTTCTGGACCCCAATATTCTAGAAATGGGTTTGGATCATCCGCAAGTATCCACTTTGATTCTAATCTCGATCCATGTTCTAAAGTATGGTTTTGCCATCCTGAATCCAATTTGATCCTCCTTTGCAACTTATTCATCAAGTGCATCCAACTCAAATTTGTTTGTTTACCTGAAAAATAAATCAATCACTAAAAACAAGAGTTAAGTTGAAAACCCAATAGTCAATCATATATAGGCTCAAATAATAAGCAATTAGCTATGAATAAACTATAAGAAAACATCACTTTTAGTAGCTACTCAGTGAGCCTCTTGTTCAAGACTTCCCCATTATGCATGCAATAAGCACTATAGTAACCATGTTGTTCACACGTGAAACACACAAATTGTTTAGCTTGGGTTTCCTTATTAACTAGCCTCTTTAAGTTTCCACCCTTACCAATTTTAGCCTTTGGAGGACTTGTGTTCCTACATGGGGGTGATGGGTTTAGATTACTTTTGACAAACACGGTCTTGGAAGGAGTGGAGGTGATGTGTTCATTTGTGTAGCCTAAACTACACTTGTCACTAGCACTCTTTCTTATAGACAACATTTTATCTAATTTTTCTGATTATGGAAAGTGTTTTAGAGAATTCTTGTGATTCATGAGGGTCTCTATCAAGTTTTATCAACTTGGAATCTAGACACTCTTTGACTAGACAAACCCATGACACTCTCTTTCTAGGAAGCTCGCTTTGTCTTGAAAAAACTTCTTCTCATTCTCAATCCCAAAAATATGATCCTTTGTCTTCACTAACTCCACATGGAGTACTTTTTGGTTTTCTTTGCTTGTGTTAACTCTACCACTCAACACAATCACTTATCTTTGTTTGAGAAACTGTTCATACAATTGCTCATATGCATCTTGTCTATCCTCAAAACTCTCAACATCCTCCCACATATGTGGACTTCTTCATCCAAGTCTTAGACCATAGTGGTAGGACTTATTTCAATATCCTCAACTTGACTTCTTGAATTTCTCTAGGACAAGAGGAATATGAATACACCATAAAATTTCCTTATCTTCTTGAGAGGAAGAGTTCTCACTTGATATGAACTCACCGATAGTGTCACTCCACTTAGCCTTCATTGCTCTCATGTATTCTTTGGGCATGTCCGTCTTTTTTCTAATAGGACAATCTACAGCCATGTGTCTAAAACCGTGATACTCAAAGCATCAGAGGTCTGATCCTTTTCTTTCCAACCTCTTGTCAAGTTCTTCCCCCTTTCTCCCATTTCTCCTTGGGAGTTTTTGGTCTACTCATCCCCTCTTTCGACCTAGATGACTCATGAGCCTTTAAAATACCTTTTGAACTTTTTCGCAAAATACGCAACATCCTCCTGTTCCAAGTAGGGTCAATGCCACTCCCTTTGATTTTTTGGGTGGAAGGAGATTCATCTTAAAAGTCCATATTAGCCCAACTAGATCTTCTATCAACACCTTACTCCAATTTCTAAGGCCGTCACCTTAGCTTGAAACCACCCCGACAGATATCTCAATATCTTTCATTTTAGTGCAGAGTCCTTATATTTGAACTAAGGTGTCAAAGGATGAATTGACTATGTTACAATGATGAGCTTGCACCGGAAAATAATACATGAAAGTGTATTACGCAAACTAATACACCAAAAAATACACACATACACTAATACACCAAAATATACACACTAATATATCCAACCCCAAAGTTGACCTGAACCTAAACCCCAACCCTGCTTTATTAGTGTGTATATTTTTGTGTATTAACATATGTTTTATTTAGTATTTCAATATGTATTTATATTAAAATTTTTAATTATTTTACGAATTAATAAATTTAACTCAATCCGTTATAATCCAACTCACTTACTAAACAGATTGAAAACAAATTAAATTTATTTTACACCCAACCCATCAATTTGTCAACTTTGACCAGCTTAGAAAATCCCCGGATGAAAGAACTGTTTCCCTCTTGCAATAAGGAAGTTCGTCCAAGCTCATCCTTTCAAATCAAGTTTTGGCTTCCTACGAAAGGCTTATCTATTCTCGTTATCAAATCCGCAATGTATCACTTAAACAACTCAACTCTTGTCATCACTTTAAGTTCGATCTCAACTAAATCAAAATCTAATGCCAAGCATAATATTTTTGCAATCAGTCACCAAGAGAGCCAACGGGCCACTTCTACTTCGTGACTGTCTTGATGTTGTCATGATACTAGAAAGTCTACGGTATTTTTCATCTAAGAAAACTAACGCATTTGAAGATTTATCATATTAATCTTGTGGACAAAACGAAACAAAATCAGTTGAATGGAAAATGATTGGCACGTACAAATCCCAAAGCCTATCAGTTGCCTTGAGGTAAACAGTAAATCATCCCTCAGATTATTCCCTTAGCAGTATGACTCCTTTGTGGGGGGAAAGACGCAACATTACTGATTATAGCCAAAGAAAGAAAACAAAAGGAACATGCCTCTTAACCAAATATACAGTTACAAGGATTCTGATGTGTGATATACAATTTTAATATATATAGATATAAATGATCTCAAGATAAACAAAATGGGCCCTAGTAATCAGTACAACCCCACAACCCCAGACAAGAAGCTTAAATACTACTTACCCATGGAAAGAGGCAAAAAAGATCCAAAAGGGCTAATAAATTCCCAACCTACCTTTCTATATACATCACAAAAACTACACCCTGAGATAAGTTTAGTGCCATTGAACCAGAAGGAGTTGACATGCATAGAATACCTCACTGCAGCTTGCGCTTGCACTTGCGGATACATGCATTGCCAGCACCATTTTCAGGACAGTCTTCAGTAACTGATTGTTCCTCCATGACCAGGGCACGATTCCTTGACAGTTTCTTTATTGGTGTTCCGTAATGCTGCATCAGAATCATATGGTGCTGATTCTGCTTGAGAAAAACCTGGATTGTTCAATTCATCCCTATGTGGCATCAGCTCCTCTCCCTCTGGGACTAAATCCATCATCAGCTGTAAGCCACACACCAGCATATATTATGTTGGAGCCGCACGAGTCAGCATAATGTACAAAAAAAAAAAAAAATTAAATCTAGAGGAGCGAATTTAACAATATAAAGAAGTTTCAAAGGAGGTTGATTATCAAATATACACTGGGGCAAGCCATCACACATGACTAATCCATAGGGTATCCAATTAATGAGAACTAGGACATTAACACCAACTTTTCCTGCCAAATTCTCATAGAGAAAGATTATATCCAATCTAGCATATCTATGTAGGCACTTCTACAGAAGTTCCATGTCCCCATATGCTGCAAGTGTCTGTCTATGCATTATAGCTAAATTCCATATGATAAAATAGTGGTTGTTGTCGAAGGACCATCATGCATCTCATTGTTTATAGTCAAAATGGAGTCTCTTATCCAGGTTACAAGATCGGTATTTTTGGGAATTGGTCATAACAATGAAGCAGAGCCGCTTAAGTTTGCATCAAGCTTCCAACTAATACAAGTTTATGTAATGTTAAGCAGACATAGATACCTTAGTCAAGCACCTTGATTATCAAAAGATTTTTTTATTTAGTGGTGATTTGATGCATGTGTTATATTGACTACAATTTTTATTAGAAAAACTATGTTTCAAACTAAAAATGATCAATTTATAACATCAACATTGGAACCATCTTAAAGTTCATTTGAATGGAGTCCCCAAGAATTGTTCAAAACTTGGGCTCTTTACTCAAAACTGTCTTTATGTGCCACCTATTACCATATGTTGAAAGAGAGAACCTTAGCAAGACATACAGCGCAAAAAAGTTCCTTGAGAAATCAGGCAAGTTAAAAGAGTTTTCCCTAGAGCTTTGAGAGAAAAACTTTTGATTCAGCCACCATCTAGTTCAATGAGATATTTAAAGAGCTTTATCCTTTACTAGTGGAACACAGCCAGAGACTTCAATGGCTCAAATTCTGCAAAGCTTGGCATACAGTCAAGGTCACATCTGAGGTGTTTCAACCACTAACAATCAGGAGCCACATGCTTAGGTATGTGCTTCAAAACCCACGAATTTCACAAAAGAAATACCAGTTGCACAGAAAAACTATTGTCACACAAGCACCAATTTTAATTTGTATTTAGGATTTTGTACCTTCCAATCTTTGAAATCAAATCTGAAGATAAAGTAGTTGTATGAAACTTCGCCCGACATAACTGAACTGGCTGCTGGAGCATTTCTTGGGGCTGGAAAAAAAGAGCTCAGTACATTTGAGGGAGGAAGGAAAAAAGAGCTCAGCAGAATTAGATAAAACAATATCTTACAAATGAATTGAAAGCCATTTTCATCCACGTCTATTACAACCCGCCCATCTTTCACTAAGAAAGACATCACAAATAAATTCTCAATTGTTTGTGAAAAGGACTTCCTGTTCAAAATTAGACTCTCAAGGTTAACACTTTTCTTCTTCCTTAAAATCTCAAACATGATTGATATATTCTTGTCAGTATCTGTTCTCTCTTCTGCAGTCATATCGACAAGCTGGTACAAAAGAATTTTCAAAATGAATGCACGACATTGCAAGAGCTAGCAGCAGAATATATAATCATTATATCTATTATCCAGGTAAATGTCAAAAAGCTCAGACAATAAATCATCCCACAGGAACATTGAAAATATAATAAGAGGTGATAGATAAGAGTCTTTTACCATCATAACACCTACCAATGACCAGGAATTTTTGCACCTACAAACCAATTTACTATAATCTAACGAGTGAATAGCATCATGGTTTTACCTGGAAGTTAAATGAATGGAGCATTGCTAAGATCAATTAAAAGATAGATGTACACATGGAATCACAGGACATTCAAAATTGACTTTTCAAAGCCCACACCTGGATTCCCACAATGATAAACTCCCTTTTTTTTTCTACATCATGGCAGGTGAAAGAGAACAAAGGCAAACATATTTTTCATTTAGTACAAATATATTTTCCCATAAGCAAGCATGAATAATAAGAACAAGTAACTTACTGATGAATAATTAAAGGGAGTTATATCCCAGGACTTATGGAGAAGTAGTCCCCAGCTATTTTAAGGGCGGAACTAAAAAATCGTGTCAAGGTGGGCACAAATATTTTAATACTTTTTTTCTTACAATCGATAGAAATAAGATAATAATTTATATTCAATCACATCATATTTAATACTTAAAATTTCATTAAACTAAAAATTATTAAACCTAGTATATACAAACGACAACAATAAAAAAAAAAGACTAATTATATCCTTTGACAAAATATAGAATTAAAATTATTTAAAATTGGCTCCGGTGAATTTTTATCTTTAGATAACAACTTTATTAATCTTTATATCCACAAATATGTTATCACTTTGGTATTTATCACTTATTCGATTATATAGTTCATTGTACAATCTATAATGTCTACTGTAATTAGTAAAATAAATGTCGAAATCATAAGTAAACTAGCTAATTTGTATATTATGTCTTTTCTAGTCTTGGAAAGTATAAAATGATTATAGTATATTTAAAATTTATCTAGATAGGTACATAACATGTTCAAAATGTGTCAAAAAATTTATATTCATTTTATATAAGTGTACATTAATTGATGTGCCAAAAACATAGGGTGGGCATAATTAAAAATATTGACGAAATATTTAAAATACATATAAAGAAAAAAAATGGAAAATGCATTCAACCGGGTTCTGTACTCTTTCTGCGAGTCTTTGGTTTAAATGGTGGTGGACTCAGATTTTTTTTTTGCTTTAAATTGGTTTGATTTTTAAATTCTTTTGGGTGGATAGTCGTGGGCTTAACACTTTTATCTTTAGTTTTGGATGGGCACAACTATATATATACATAATTAATAAAAAAAAAACAAATATTGAGGGGGCACTTGCCCACCCTGGACCAAGCTTAGCTCTGCCCCTGTATTGGAACCAAAGTCAACCATCTGGATATATTCACAAGGCTCCACAATGCTATCACATGAATAATCTTGCTATCAGCCAAACTCATGATTCTCTTTATCGACATTCATTGTGATGTTTTACGATAGTGGCCTCCGAGCAAACTAAGTTGTTATGGCAGCACGCCACAAAAGAGATCTTCATTAACAATGAGAACAAAACTATAATGATCCGAGCATATCTCTCAGCCCTCTTCTCAGACATCCACAAGAATATAGCTACTCGGCATCGTAAAAAAAAAAAAAAAAAGACATGCTCAAAGTCACCAACCAAGCTAAAGATGTGGTTGGTCTCTTTAGACCAAGATCTCTCCAGGACAGGTTAACATGCTACCACAACCTTCAGAAAGTTTGCCCAAAAGTTTCAATTCACTCCCCACGATGGAAGGGCAAGATCAACGAGTAGATTGCCAAGTATCCATAAGATGGTTCCTATACGTGCGGGATGCAAGTACTCTCTCAATGTTGTAGCATAATTGCCATTCACATTAGCATGCCCATTGTTCACTTTCTCATTGTTTTCATTGTTGCCATGATTACTTCTAGCATCATCCCCCGGTGGGTCCGCTTGTGGCATGAAAGGATTGAAAACCCCTTGTGAGTATTGAGGTAATTAGAGATGTAGTGGTAGCAAAGGGTTTTGACCTATTGGGTGATTTTGTGCCATTCTAGGATGTGTATGTGCTCATGGGGTTGTGTCAAATAAATATCCAAATGGTGAGTCATAATCCTCCCTAATCAACCTTCCACCAATCTCTCTTTGCCAAGAGTTCATGCAACAACAACCAACACAAGTAGCAAAACAAAATAAAATGCGAGAAAATTAAATGACAAGTATGTAAAAGTGGAAAGAGCTTACCTAATCTCCGCTTATGCAAAATTGGACAAACCTCAAATGATGATGAATCACTCCTCAATCGCGCCTCTTTCCCGACAACTGTGCCAAAAATTTGCTTCGCTTCAGAAGTTGCAAACCCAAGTCTCGGTGCCAAGCAAATAGTAATTTCTTGGAAGAGCCCAAAGTCGAACCACAGGGAGATGGGGATTTTAGAGTGAAAAGGAACTAAGAAACTAAAATATCTTGTGTGTTTGAGTGATTGGTAATTGGAATTTAATACAAATAAACTAAAATTGTTTAAGAAAAGTAATGTGGAGAAATACTAAGGCATTGGACACTTCTTCAATAACACTTGAATAGTAAATTAATCATAATTTCTAATGATATCCAAAATACGCCTAAGGTTGAGCTCGGGTATTTAGCTCAAACCTTTCTAACTCGGGAATTCAGCCCATCCTAGATGACCAGGGAGCTTGAGGTCAAACCTTCTATCCCTGCAACTACGCCTTCAAAAGGATAGCACAAAAGATAGTTGGCTTTCACTCAAGCGCCACCTAAATCGTAACGGGCATATATCCAGGCACAAGAGTCGTAATTGCCTCGACACCTTCCACAACCGTTGCTTTATAGTTGCAACCATTACAAGGAAGAGGCAAGGATCAAGCTAGAGATCATACGAGGCCCAGGATCGACAATAAATAGGCAGCATAACCCCCACAAGAACATATAAGAAATTGTAGCCTGAACAAACACTCTGTAATATCATTTCTTATTAGTATAAGTCCTAGGAGCAAGAAACTCCATTGAGAGTGGATTAGCTGAGCTCCTGAGCTGGTGAACTACTATAAGTTCTTTATGTTATTCCCCTTTTTCCCCTAGTCCAAACTTTACGTGTCTAGGAGCTCAGACTGAGTTACTTACTGACCCATCAATCTCTTATCTATGCTCTATCGTGATAGACACATCGTCAATTGGTGCCGTATGTGGAAACGACTGTTCTGGTAAAATTCTATTGATCATCTTTAGTAATTGATGGTTTCTACGTGCAACATGAGCAGAAGTTAGATGAATCCTTTGCATTTAAAAAATCAACCAGAGTTTGCCACTAAAGACAGCAGGAAAACCTGCCTAATGCTGAGGTTGACCCTCCAAAGGCGAATCCTCCTTTAAACAATGAACTCGAGGCCCTTTAAACCTCATCCACACCCAGCATCCCTAGAGGGCACAGCCTGCCCCAGATGGTCCCCAACATGGGGGACATCAACCTCTCAATCCCTTAAGGGAAAATACGGAGGAGAATGGACATAGCCAATCATTTGACAACATACACCAACGAGCTCAAAAGAATGGAGAAGACGAGGAAGTATAGAGCTAGAACATGAGAGCTCACAGGAACGAGCTTCCCCAATTCTAGCAAGAAAGTAAGGAGTAGTTCTAGGAACAATGCTTCAAGGAAATCCAACGGGAACTTAGTTGCATAAAGGAGGCTGTGAGGGGCAAAACCCCAATGTCTATGTACGACCTGGTCTAACAGACATAATCTCTTTTTGCCACAGAAGTGCTGCATTTCCCTCTTCCACCCAAGTATAGAATCCTGCAGATAGAGGCCTTTGATGGGACAAGGGATCCCATGGACCATCTCAACACTTACAAGAATCAGATTGAGCTACATGGTTATCAAGACCTAGTGCGATGTCGAGTCTTCGCTATCACACTGAAGGGCTTAGCCTTAGCTTGGTTCAACAGGTTGACCCCAACTTCTATTTCTTCAATCAGGGAGTTCTCAGTTTCATTCGTGTCACATTTCATTAGAGCTTGAACCTATCGGAAGCCAAGTTACCATTTATTGAACGTGAAACAAGGGCCAAATGAGATACTACAAAGCTATGTTCGAAGATTTAACTCAGAATCCCTGAAAGTAGACGTACCCATTGAGAAGTTTGCCCTCACCACGTTCATCATCGGGCTAAGAGTTCAGTCCAAAAATCTAATGTTCTTGATCTCCAAAAATTCGCAAGCCAGCATGGTTAAGATCCTAGCCAAGATAGAGAAATATATTAATGGCAAGGAAGCTCTTCTTTCCAAGGTTGGGAGCTCGACTACCCACAAGGAGAAGGAGTAGAGGAAGGACTGAAGTCAAAGGAAGGAGAGAAGTTGAGAACACTCTCCACGAAGAGATAGAAAGCGCTTCCCAAAGAGAAAAGGAGATATAAGAGATCGTGTGGGACCTCCACAACCAAGGTATGCACCATGATAGTTCACTCCTCTCAACACTATGGTATCCCAAATCTTCTACGAAGTACAAAATGAAAAGTTTCTGAGGTGGTCACCTTGGATGAAGGCTGACCTCGCAAAACAGGACTTGACGAAATAATGTGAGTATCACAAGGACCATGGCCACCTCACCAACGATTGCATCCAGCTGAAGAAAGATATTGAGTTCTTAATTTAGAAGGGGCAGTTGTGTCGCTTTGTGGCCTAGAATAATCAAAACCAAGTTCATCCACCTCTTGCACTGCAACAACAAGCTCTTCCACAGCACCAACAGCCTATGGGAGAGATCAGAGTAATATTCAGAGGATTTGCTGGAAGTGGGGAAACCAGCTCAGCCAGGAGAGCTCATATGCGGAAAGTATGAGCTGAAGACTTATTGGAGGTACAGTTTGTGTCCAAGGCACCTTAGTTGAATATGGACATAACGTTTTTAAATGCAGATCTAGAAAGCTGCCAATATCCCCACGACGATCCCTTGGTGGAAAGTGCCATTTTTGCTACCAGAATCATTCATCGAGTTCTTATTGACAATGGAAGCTCTATCGACGTCATCTTCATCTTTGTCTTTGACAAAATGGATGTTGATAGAGACAGTCTTGACCCAATAAAGACTTATCTGCTTGGATTCTCAAGGAAAAGGGTACTTCCCCTGGGCTCAATTCAACTCGTTTTTACCATGGGAGACCCTCCTTGCCAATCAGTGACGACCATTAGATTCCTAGTCATGGATGCTCATTTAGCATATAATGTTCTCTTGGGGAGGTTTTCCTTTAATGCCATGAGAGCCATTCCTTCTACCTACCACATGGTCATGAAATTTTCTATGAAAAACGGCATTGGAGTGGTTTGAGGAGACCAGCAAATGGCACGGGAGTGCTATATGGTGTTTATGAAGATAAGGGAGGTTAAGACCATATAGCTGGATGAGCTCAACATGAGAGATGATTTAGAGACAAAGCCTACACCATCAAAAGAGCTGAAGCTGATCCAACTCATTGAAGACTTAGGGAATTTGGTGTACGTAGGATCAAAAATACTTGAGGAGATTTAGGACCTACTTATTCAATTCCTAAAGAAGAATATGTAGGTATTCACATGGAAACAAGAGGAGATGTAGGGGATTGACCCCTCAGTCATCACGCACAAGCTCAGCATGAATCCAACCTTCAAGCTCATCAAGTAGAAACGGAGAAGCTTCACCCCAGGGTGTTAGAAAGCAATAAACGAGGAGGTCTCCAAGCTCCTCCATATCAAGGCCATCAGGGAGGTAGATTATTCAACCTGACTAGTCAGTGTGGTCCTTGTAAAGAAGACTAAAAAAAATGGCACCTTTGCATTGATTTCATCGATTTAAACCACGCCTGCCCCAAGAATGGTTTCCTGCTACCCAGAATCGATCTGATCATGGATGCCACAATAGGGCATGTATACGAGTCTATGGGGTGACATACCTAGAATGGTCTTGTAAGCAGTGTAATAAGCCCATAGGGCATCAGTCAACCTAAGTGACCAATCCTTCCTAGTAGGGTTCACCGTTTTCTCTAGACTATTCTTGATGTCCCTATTGGCCAACTCGACTTGGCCATTGGTTTATGAATGATAAGCGGTGGACACCTTGTGTGTGACACCATACTTAGATGCAAATGACCTATTATAGAAATGAGAACCACCATCGCTTATCATTGCATGAGGCATCCCAAACCTCGAAAAGATGTTTTCTTTCAAGAACTTGACCACGACCCGGTGGCCATTGGTCTTGGTTGAGATAACCTCCTCCCACTTGGACACGTAGTCCACTACCAGTAATATATAGAGGTAGCCAAAAGATATGGGGAAGGGACCCATAAAATCGATGCCCCAACAGTTAAATATCTTGATTACAAGTACAGGGGAGAGGGGCATTATGTTCCTCTGAGTCACACTACCCACACGTTGGTACCTATCACATTCTTTACAAAAGGAAACACATTCTTTGATTAATGAAGCCCAATAAAAACCTGATTGTAAAACCTTTGCCAAAGTCTTTTTGGAAGAGAAGTGTCCACCGTACGCTTCGGAATGGTAGAATGCAAGGAAGTCTCATTGTTCATTCTCAAGTACGCATCTCCTGATGAGTTGGTCAGGGCAGTATTTGAACAAGTATGGGTTGTCGAAGTAAAAGTACTTCACATCCGTCATAAATATCTGTCTATCCTCCAAGCTCCAATGCGGTGGAATTTTGTCATGTAGCAAGGTAATTGCAAATGTTAGAATACAAATGACAAACATAATGAATGGAAAATAAATGCTCATCTGAAAAAGAGTCAGAGATACGAATATGCTATTCGGCATCTTGAACCATAAGTCAGGACAAATGGTCTGCCACCACATTATTAACTCCCTTTTTATCTGTGATTGTCAAGTTGAATTTTTGTAGGAGGAGGATCCACCTAATGAGTCTCGATTTTGCGTACTGCTTAGACAAAAGAGACTTCAAAGTAGAGTAATCAGTGTAGACTACAATAGGCGAACCAATGATGTAAAACCAAAATTTATCCAATGCAAATACTATAGCTAGCAACTCTTTTTCGGTGGTAGTGTAATTCATTTGTGCCTCATTTAGAGTCTTACTGGCATAGTATATTACATATGGTCTCTTGTCTTTCCGTTGACCAAGCATAGCACCGACCGCATAATCACTCTCGTCGCACATGAGTTGAAATGGTAAATCCCACTTGGGTGGTCGCATAATTGGAGGTGTAGTGAGCATGCTTTTGAATTTTCTAAATGATGCCTCACAATTATCCGACTGCACAAATGGGACATCTTTGAAAGAAAAATTGGTCAAGGGTCGTGCCAATATACTAAAATCTTTTATAAAATGACGGTAAAAATTGGCATGGCCAAGAAACGGCCTAATGTCTTTGATGACTTTCGGCGTGGGGAGGTTGGAAATTGCATCAACCCTGGATTTGTCGACTTTGATTCCCTTTGCCGAAATGATGTGCCCAAACACTATCCCATAGTCACCATGAAGTGACACTTCTCCCAATTGAGAACCAAATTCTTTTCCTCACATCTCTCAAGTACTTTCTCCAAGTTCTCCAAGCAACCTTCAAATGAGTCCCCAAATATGGAAAAGTCATCTATGAAGACTTCCACAATTTTCTCCACCATCTAGCTAAAGATTCTCATCACATATCTTTGAAATGTTCCCAAGGCATTACACAACCTGAATGGCATTCGACGATATGCGAAGGTGCCAAAGGGAAATGTGAATGTAGTCTTCTCATGCTCTTCCAAAGCAATCTCAATTTGATTATAGCTAGAATAGCCATCCAAGAAATAATAGAACAAGTGTTCGACTACTCTCTCAAAAACTTGGTTGAGAAATGACAGAGGGAAGTGATCCTTTCTTGTGTAAGAGTTAGTTTTCGATAGTCGATATACACTCTCCATCCGGTGACTACTCTAGTCAGAATCAACTCATTGTCCTCATTTGCAACTACGGTGACCCCCGATTTCTTTGGCACTACTTGAGTAGGACTCACCCATTTACTGTCGGCTATTGGAAAGATGATGCCCACATCTAGTAGTTTGAGTAACTCATCCCTCACCGCATCCTTCATGATCGAATTTAACCTTCTTTGTGGTTGTCAGGACGGCTTGGAGTCTTCTTCTAGATAGATGCGATGTGTGCAAATGAGGGGACTTATCCCTTTGATAATGACAATTGTCCAACCAGTTGCTCCATTGTGCCTCCTCAGCACTTTCAATAGATATTCTTCTTGCTTTGACTCCAATGAAGAACTTATGATCACTGGAAAAGTATTGTGCTCTCCCAAGAATGAATATTTGACATTTGATTGCAAAGGCTTCAACTCCAAGTTCGAAGTTTGTACAGTGGATGGAAAAATTCTATTCTCTTGATGTGGAAGCTTCTCAAATGTAGGGGTCCATTTTAGGCTCCTCTTGATCAACAATCTCTTCCTCCCCCAATTTCACTGTGCTCAACAGCTCCAAGTGATCCTCCACCAAAGTATCAATCCTATTGACTTCATGTACTTCCTCATCATCCCCCGGTTGTGCTTGATCATTTTTGTTGTAGTATATCCTAACCTCTAAACATCATCCCTCAATGCGTATAGTCTATGTGTGGAGGGGAGTGTCACTCTCCCTTGGAATGATGTCAAAAGAAAGGGCAACAGAATGATGGAATGAAATATGTGTGTGTGAACAAAAATGCTTCCCAAGCGCAAGAAGACTTTTGTGTGTCATTTTTTCCATGGAACCGTATTCCAAGGTCATCTCCTCAGGGAAGGAGGTGAATCGTGTAGAAGGTACTTTTGGTGAAAAAAAAGTGTAAAATTTTTTGGTGTTTGAAGTTGGTTTGTGATTTGTGTTGTGATGAAATTGAAATGGGAAACAAGTGTTGGCTAATCCGAAGGGTTTACTCCAATGGGAATGTCAAGTTAATTTGAAACCTTCCTCCAATAGTGCATAGATGAACGATTGATTTGTGGGAAGCGAGGGACGAGATGAAAGTGAGGATCTAAGCACAACCCATGACAAGTCTATGGGATATCAAAGACTCATACCATGTCCTCACTCAACCTAGTCAAACCGAACCATTGTACACCGAGAGGAGGAAAGAAGATGAGTTGAAATGTCATACCCAAGAAGAGGTCTCATTTGGATTAGCCAACTTAAAGTCTTAGCTACTCATGCTTAAGGTAAAGACAACAATGTAATGAGAAGACATTATGAAGAAATGAAGATTGGAGCTACGCATAAACGAAATGCACAAATATAACTTCCGGATAATTATACATGTCCATCACCTCTTACTAAGATTGGATGAGAAACTATTCACTCTTCATGGCTTTGGTAAAGCTAAGAAAGTGAGTGATGCTTATCCCTCAAAGTAGAGGAGTTGCAAGGTAAAATATATTACACATGGAGCCAATCTTCGACAATGAATAAGTGAATCAGGTTTCACCCTTCACGACTTTGGTAAAGCTTTAGAAAAGTGGAAGAGTTTCATTCCTCTAAAGGAAGAAGGAACCTCAAAACAATGGAAATAAAAGGAAGCAATAATACAATAAAAGAAAGCAATAAATTAAAAGAAAACAATAATACAAAATTAAAAGAAGTAATATATTAAAAGAAAACAATAATACAAGAAAAGAAAACAATAATAAGAAAGTAATAATGACTTTTGGAGGATTTTTCACTGCTAAAAGGTGCTATTTTCAGGAAAGTAATGATACAAGAAAGCAATAATGACTTTTGGAGAGTTTTTCACTACCAAAAGATGCTCTTTACAAAAAAGATGATACAAGAAAGAAATAATGACTTTTGGAGAATTTTTCACTACCAAAAGATGCTCTTTACAAGAAAGATGATACAAGAAAAAAAGATGATCTTTACAAGACCCAAGGGGTGGTATTTATAGGCAAAAAGGGAGGGCTTGAATTATACTTTGATCCCCCTTTGTTTTGAGCTTTTGATAATTGACACCCTATAGTTTGTAGATTTAATAATTGACACTCTATAGTTTGTAGCTTTGATAATTGGCTCCCCAGTAGTTTGTAGCTTTGACGCAATTGACTCCCTAGTAGTTGGTAGCTTTAACGCACAAAACCCTGAAAAGAACAACAATCAATGCATTATCTCTAATTCACACACTAACCTTAATTTGATTTATTTTGACTAGTTTAACTTTGTTTAACTAATACAATATACCTATTAACTTAATTAAATTATGCATTAATTAGGGTTAATCACACCACCATCCTAAACATTACTAGTCCCTAGTAATAAATAACAATAGAACAAAATCATTTTCATAGATAACACGATTGCATTTAGCATATGCAACAAGCTGTTAAACCCATAGGTGATCCTTAGTAGACGAGTGTTGTCTTGTGAAGGTTTTTAGTGAAACTACCCACAAACTTCAGTTAAAAAGATGTGTATATGAGTTAACACCATGATCGTTGAGACACCCTATCCCTTAATTTCGATTTGTTTTTTTACAATCATTTCTCTGTCATAGGTACATACTGTATGCAAAAATAAACACTTGTTCATGGGTATTTGAAATTCTCTATGTAGTAAGAATAATCATTCTTGTGACAAGAGTTATTATATAACAAAAACTCTTCTTTACAACCTTCTATGGATAGCTTTGATTTCACAATTCTCTCTTAGAAATCTCTTAGCAAAAATTCTTTCCGATTATAGTGACTTTTCTCTCAAAAGCATGTGATTAGAAGAAGGATAATTGTAAATTTACATGCTCAAAAATTACGGGAGTGAAAACCAAGGAAACAAACTAATCAGGTTTGTCATAATCTCATAGAAGAATATTGATACAAATAAAAAAATACTAGTTAACATACCCCACACTTTTGATTGACGACCTACACATGCATCAGACTTGAGATCAATTAGGTCTTTTTGTAGGTTATAATGTGGCCAGGGGTTAGTGGCTAACGAAACGACGTCAATGATATTCAAAAGCCTTCATTTCTTTATGTAATATAGCACACTTCTTTCTAGCTTTTTGAAACTTCACCTGCATGGTATTTCTTTGTTTAATTCTTTTTCTCATTTTTTCACTTTCTTGGCCATTTTTTTTCTTTCTTTTCAGATGTTTCTATAGACTTTTCTTGCTTTAAATAGTAGCCACCATTTTCTTTCTTTTTCTCTTGCTTTTCTGTATCATACTGTTTTATAAGAGGGCGCAAGAAAATTAGATAGCAAAGGTATATCAAATATATTTTTCTGTGGCTCAGTTATCATATGGGTTACATGAAAAAGAAATCACAAATTAAAGGCTCAATCACGGCTAACTAGGGATATAATTTTGTAAAAGAAATGACTAAGGCTCAAAAATTAAATCAAAAATGGCCTAAGATCCTTTCTCAAGCATGTACACACGTATGTGTCGTATGAACATATTCTTTGTGGGATACATCAATAGACTGCTCTATTTGCATCAATCAAAACAATAATAATGAGATTATTCAAGGATAGAAAATAAAAAATCTTACTTGAGTAAATGTTGATTTTCTCTCAAAAGCATCGCAAGGCTCGAAAACTTGTCACGGTATTCTTTGTTATCTCCACTAGTTATGTCAAGTTTTCAAAGAATGTCGGTTATATATCAATTCTATTCTCGAGTCTGGTCATTCTTTACTTTAAGAATAACAAATACCAATTTACATTTGACATTTAAGCATAGAGAAAATACCATTTTTCAAGGTAGTGCAATTTTTTTTTTGCATTCAAATTCAAATAAAAATCAAAGTTATTTACATACACATTTATCTATGAAAATTGAAAGAAGATTAAATGCACAAATTGAACTTGGAAAACTATGGCGTCTCAGGATAAGTCCCTACCCACGCTACAGGTTGGCATTTTAGGACATTCTTTACCCGACCTACATCTTTATTTCAGCAAAAAGACTTTGTACATCTAAAAAAATATTTACATTTTTTACAAAAAAATTCGAACCATTAGCTTTATCTCCAAAACATGTTTTTCCATATTTTTGTCATTATTAGTCAAAATCTAATCCAAGTCATCGCTTGTGTCTATGTCATTATTAGTGACCCTTCCAACTTCTTGTCGCACATAACGTGTAAGTTCCGGACTGGTATAAGATGGCGTCTCAGGAAAATTCTTACTCTGCCCATATACTATTCAGTTTAATCGATCGGTTGCACGACCCGAAATTGGTTCAAAACACTGATTATATTTTTTCATGTGAAAGATCCTGCCACATTGTTTACAAGCACCCAGTCGCCTGCACATGACGACTTTTAGCAAAAGTGCTTATACCACACAATGGTTTTGCTTGTACTTCTCGGATTTTAATTTTTCTCCCAACTCTTGCCTTTCTCATTATCACAGCATGCACATTAGATGAAAAAGTGCGTAAAACGCCGAAACTGAACCAAAAAAATTTACTATCCATACTTGCTAAACTAAAGACACCCTATATGGTTCTTTAACATCTGTCAGTCACAAAGACGATTGAAGCTTCATTCGATATAATCATGAAATATAAGTAAAAATATTGTAAAAATACGCAATCCATAATAAAAATAAATAGATTTTTTTTTAAATGCAAAACTATAACAAATTGGAACCGAAACTAGAACAAGTTGGAACTGTAGATCACACCCCCTAACCTAAACCGAACATTGTCCCAAATGTTTTGAATTTACCAATGTATGGAGTTTGGAAATGAGATTGTAAGGTAGAGATCTGTTCATCTGCCGAAACTTACAAACAAAACACAACAATTAATCATCTCTAGGGAGATCTAGGCCAGGTTGGAAACCCCTCACCCTAAGTGCGAGCAGTAGAAGAGCACCCATGTACAAATACAAAACATATAAGGAAAATTATTAAACAAAGGACTGGGTCGTCGACGTATATGGTCATGGATTTGCAGGGAGTGAGTTGTTTTTATAAAGAAGAAGAAGAAGAAAAGAAGAAGAAGGGGGGCCAACACCAGTGGATGGGGAAAAAGGAAAAAAAGGGTTGGAGGATTTATTAACGCATCCCAGCAGGCCATTTTCTTTTTTTTTTTTTAAAAAAACCCGATCTATTTGAGTGTCGGTAGGCGCAAATATCCGCGCAAAATATTCTTACAAACATTGGTGTAAGATGCAAATGGTGCACCTCACCTCCCATCTTGACTCATGCATTGTCCTCAATGCAACAAAAACATATGATACTCAATGACAGACAATAAAAAGATGAGGAGAGTTAGAGAACACCTTGCACTTGAGCTTTGACCAATGCACCAGTATCTGAAACTAAAAAAAAAATGCTATACGACCAAGTAAGTAAAATAAAAATAACATGAGTAAATAAAGAGACTGTACACTAAAAAGCATAAAAACTGGTTAATCCCTATATGAATTCTGGATACACCGGATGGATCCATCAAGTCCTCCTCCACTCCTTGTCCTTCAAAACCCTTGAACAATGGCTTAAGTCTTTGGCCATTGACCTTGAATGTCTGGCCATTCTCGGGGTTTGTGACTTCTACAGCTCCATTGGGGTAGACCACCTTTACATGATAGAGGATATCCCAACGGGATCGGAGTTTGCCTTGGAAGATCGGGAGACGAGAGTTGTATAAGAGCACTTTTTGGCAGGGCTCGAATGACTGCCATACAATGGATTTGTCATGAAAGATCTTAGCCTGCTCTTTTGAATTTTAGAGCTCTCATACGCGTCTCTTCGCATTTATTCCAATTCATTCAACTCTAGCTTCCTATGTTCTCTAGTCATTCTCAAATTTTAGTTCAAAGTCTTTATAACCCAATAAGCCTTGTGTTCCATCTTAACTGGCAAATGAAAAGCTTTTCCATAGACAATCCGGTAGGGAGACATGCCTAAGGCAGTCTTGTAGGCAGTACGGTAAGCCCATAGGGCATCGGTCAGTCTATTTGACCAATCTTTTCTATTTGGATTCACCGTCTTTTCTAAATATTTTTTATCTCCCTATTGGCCAACTCGGCTTGACCATTGGTTTGTGGGTGGTATGCGGTGGACACCTTATGTGTGATGCCATATTTAAACATTAAAGATGTGAATGACCTATTACAGAAATGTGATCCACCATCACTTATCATGGCACGAGGCATCCCAAACCTCGAAAAAATATTTTCCTCGAGAAACTTCACTATAACCCGATGGTCATTAGTCTTGATTGGGATAGCCTCCACCCATTTAGACACGTAGTCCACTGCCAGTTGAATGTATAGATAACCAAACGACATAGTGAAGGAACCCATGAAGTCGATACCCCAACAATCAAATATTTCGATAACAAGCACAGGGGAAAAGGATATCATGTTCCTTTGGGTCATTTTTGCATAGGTCTTTTTCACCGAGAAATAGTCACTACATGCTTGTGAATAACAGAATGCGAGGACATCCCGCTGTTCATTCTCCGATATGCATCTCTGCATGACTTGGTCGAGGCAGTACTTGAATAGGTATGGGTTGTCGAAGTAGAAGTACTTCACATCTGTCATAAATCTTCTTTGATCCTACAGGTTCCAATGCAGTGGTATTTGTCCTGTTGCAAGATAGTTACATATGTCAGCATACCAAGGACAAATAGAATGAATTGAGAGTAAATGTTCATTAGGGAAGGAATCAGGTATAGGAATGTTCTCTTCGGTCTCTTGCACCACTAGTTGAGATAAATGGTCCGCTACCACATTCTCCACTCCCTTCTTGTCTTTGATCGTAAGATTGAACTCTTGGAGTAGGAGGATTCACCTGATAAGTCTTGGTTTGACATCCTACTTAGACAACAAATACTTCAAGGCAGAGTGATCAGTATAGACTATTATCGATGAATCGATGAATCAATGATGTAAGAACGGAATTTATCTAATGCAAAAACTATCGCTAGTAGCTCTCTTTCTGTGGTGGTGTAATTCATTTGGGATTCATTGAGCATTTTGCTAGCGTAGTAAATTACATAAGGTCTATTGTCCTTCCTCTGACCGAGCATTACACCGACCGCATAATCACCTGTGTCGCACATAAGCTCAAAAGGTAAATTCCACTTGGGTGATCGCAACGTCGGAGGTGTGACAAGCATGCTTTTGAGTTTTTTAAAGATGTCTCACAACTATCTGACCACTAAAATGGGACATCCTTAGACAATAAATTGGTTAAAGGTCGGGCCAATGTACTAAAATATTTTATGAAGTGACGGTAAAAACCAGCATGACCCAGAAACGACCTGATATCCTTGACAACTCTTGGTGTTGGGAGGTTGGAGATGGCCTCCACCTTTGATTTGTCAACTTTGATATCCCTTGCCGAAACTATATGGCCGAAAACAATTCCCTCCGTCACCATGAAGTGACACTTCTCCCTATTAAGGACTAAGTTCTTTTCCTTGCATCTCTCTAGAACTTTCTCTAAATTTCCCTGACATCCTTCAAATGAATCCCCGAACACCGAAAAGTCATCCATAAAGACCTCTACTATTTTCTCCACCATGTAACTAAAGATCCCCATCATGCAACGTTGAAAAGTTCTTGGGGCATTACATAGCCCAAAAGGCATGCGACGGTAGGCAAAAGTACCATAGGGACAAGTGAAGGTTGTCTCTCTTGATCTTCCAATGCAATCTCAATTTGATTGTAGCAGGAATATCCACCCAAAAAATAATAGAATAGATGCCTCGTTACTCATTCCAATACTTGGTCAAGAAATGACAATAGGAAGTGGTCTTTTCTTGTGTATGCGTTGAGCTTACGGTAGTCAATGCACACTCTCTATTCGGTGATCACCCTTGTTGGAATAATCTTATTATCATCATTTGCCACCACGGTGACTCCCGAATTTTTGGGGACTACTTGTGTGGGGCTAACTCACTTACTATCGGCAATTGGAAAGATGATGCCCACATCAAGTAGCTTTAAGACCTTGTCTTTCACTACGTCCTTCATGATTGGGTTCAACCTTCTTTATGGTTGTTAAGACAGCTTGGAGTCATCCTCAAGATAGATGCAGTGAGTACAAATGAGGGGGCTTATCCCCATTATGTTGGCAATTGTCCAAATCGCCTCTTTATGTCTCCTTAACAATTCCAAGAGATCTTCTTCTTGCTTTGGATCCAAGGTTGAGCTAATCACCACCGAAAAAAGTTTCTTCCTCTCCAAGATATGCATACTTCAAGTGGGATAGTAGTGGCTTCAATTCCAACATGGGTTTTTGTACATCCAATGAAAAGATTTTCTTTTCTTGATGTGGAAGCTTCTCAAATGTAGAAGTCCATCTCTCCACCACTTTCAAACTCTCCAACTCATCTTGCTCATCAACCTTTTTTATATCAACAATTCCTTTTCTTCCAACTTGAAGGTGCTCATTAGCTCCAAGTGCTCCTCTACCAAGGTGTCAGTCCGGTTAATCTCATGTGACT
The DNA here is from genome assembly GCA_963454935.2 of Ilex paraguariensis. Taxonomy (NCBI): domain Eukaryota; kingdom Viridiplantae; phylum Streptophyta; class Magnoliopsida; order Aquifoliales; family Aquifoliaceae; genus Ilex; species Ilex paraguariensis. The sequence continues at coordinate 816,813 of CAUOFW020002014.1, forward strand.
TCTTGTCATCCCCCGGTTGCTTGGATAAATTGAACACATTGAGATCCATAGTCATGTTCCCCAATGCTAGCTTCATAAGACCATTTTTGCAATTAATCACAATATTAGATGTAGCAAGAAAAGGTCTACGAAGTATTACAGGGATTTGGGAGCTAAGATTTACAATCGGGTGAGTGTCAAGCACAATAAAATCGACAGAAAAGTAAAATTTATCGACTTGCACTAAAACATCCTCAACTACCCCCCTTGGTGTCCGAACACTACGGTCCTCTAATTGCAGCATGATTGAGGTAGGCTTTAATTCCTCAAGGTGAAGTTGTTGGTACACCAAGTAAGGAATGAGGTTCACATTTACCCCCAAATCAAGGAGCACTTGCTCCACCTGATAATTTCCAAAGGTTATGGAAATGGTAGGATAGTCGGGGTCTTTGAACTTCGGAGGGGTGTTTGTCCTCAAAATTGAGCTCACTTGCTTGATGAGGAATGCTTTCTTGTGGACATTCAGTCTCTTCTTCACCATGCATAAGTCCTTTAAGATCTTTGCACAAGATGGAATTTGTTTTATAGCATCAAGGAGTGGAATATTGATCTTTACTTTCTTAAACATTTCAAGGATATCAACATAATTAGCCACCTGTCAAATGACTAGGAAAAGGGGCAGGCATGGGAGAAACAAGCACACTTTCATCAATCAATGTTTCTTTCTCAACTACCTCTCTTTCTTTCTTTTTACTCACCTCACTTTCTTCGGTGTTACCCATGGTATCTTTTTCTTTTGGCAATGTGGCCTTGGGTGAGACCTTTGGCACAATGGTTTTATCAATTTCTTTGCCACTACGAAGGGTGGTAACCGCTTTGAGTTGCTCACAACTCTCTCTCAAGGGCTCCGATGACTCAACAACATGTTGACCTCTAGGATTTTCTTGAGGTTGAACAGGAAATTTTCCAATCTTTTGTTGTGATACCCTTGTGGAGTTTGTCAACTTTGTGAGTTGAGTTCTTATGTCATTAAAAGCTGTGGCATTTTGATTGTTGATGGTGGTTTGATTTTGATTGAAGGTGGTTTGGCTTTGAATGAAAGCATGAACCATATCCTCCAAATTCCTTTTGTAAGGAGGTTGGTATGTAGATGGATTGGATGGTCCTTGAGAAAAGCTTTGTGGAGGTGGACTTGGTGAAAAATTTTGTGGTGGTGGGTTTGACGAATACCCTTGTGAATTGGTTCAGGGGTATTGGGAGCTAGATGCTTGCCCTTGCCCTTGGTATTGATTTTGCTTGGGAGGCATGAGAGATGAATATGCATTTGAACCATGAGGAATGAGATTCTCATTTCTCCAGCTAAAATTTGGGTGATTACTCCAACCTGGATTGTAAATGTTCGAATTGGTAGAGAATGATTGTCCCATTTGGTTGAAGGCATGAACTTGCTCATGGTACACTTCCTTAACTGCTGGAATGTTAGGACACTTCGATATGAAATGATCTACAAATTGCACATCCTTCCTTGATCTTAGAAACATTAGACACCTCATGTCTCCGATTGACTTCAAGACTCTTCACCTTCCTAGATAATTTGGTAATTTTTGAAAGCAAGTCTTCCTGGTCTATCAAATTGTAAATCCCTCCCCCTTGAGTTTGGCCACTCCCTTGAGGAGAAGACCTTGGTACATCAGTGGGATTTGTAATGTCCCATGATTGTGCATTCTATGCCAATATATCAAAGTAATCTAAGGCCTCATCGGGGTCTTTGTTCAAAAACTCCCCATTACATATCATATCGATGAACAGTCGATGGCCCGGTGTGATTCATTCATAGAAGAAACTCACCATTTTCCATGGGTAAAAGCCATGGTGTGGAATGGATTGTAGCAACTCCTTGTACCGATCCCAACATTGGTAGAATTGCTCATTAGGCTTCTCCGAAAAGTTTTGAATTTGTTTTTTTAAAGTGGTGGTTTTATGCACCAATTTTTTTTTTTTAAAAAAACTCGGAGAGCATTTGGTTCCAAGATGTTGCGAATCGAGGCCTCAAAGAATTAAGCCACATTTTTGCCTTATCTCTTAGGGAAAAAGGGAACAATTTCAGCCTAGCTAGGTCTTCCATACCATGAGCAGTGAGGAAGGTTGCAACTATTTCCTCAAAATCCTTTATATGCAAATAGGGATTTTCCTTTTCAATTCCGTGGAAAGTGGGAAGTAGTTGCAACATTCTCGGCTTAAATAAGAAGAGATGAGCTTGGACTAGAAGGAGGATGCATGAGGGTGTGGTGCTTTGTGTGGGTTGAAGGAAATCCCTCATTGACCTTACCGGAGGCTTAATGTGGATGTTGTTCCCTTCATTCACGGGAGGGAAAAATTGCATTTGTGGATTGGGCATTCTAGGTTCTTGTCCTCCTCCACCCCATTGCATGTTTGGATTGACACCTACATTCTCAAAATTATCACCCGCGTCCTCGGGTGGGTTTTGGCCAATGTTCATATTGGGGCCCAAGGGTTGTCTAACTAGTCGGATTTGTTCGTACCTTCCCCACATATAACAAACTTACTAAAAATAAAGAGTGTAAATAAACAAACGTATATACAAGGATTAACGTACCTCAGCCCATGATGAACATCACGGGACTTACCTCCGTTGTCCGAAAATCACCTTCTTGATTCAACGGTTGCCTTTCCCGGCAACGGCGTCAAAAATGTTTGATCGTTTTCGTTGTAGTATATCCTAACCTCTAAATATTATCCCTCAATGCGTATAGTCTATGTGTGGAGGGGAGTGTCACTCTCCCTTGGAGTGATGTTAAAAGAAAGGGCAACGAAATGGTAGAATGACATGTGTGTGGGTGAACAAAAATACTTCCCAAGTGCAAGAAGACTTGTGCGTGTCATGTTTTACATGGAACCGTTTTCCAAGGTCATCTCCTCAGGGAAAGAGGTGAATCGTGTAAAAGGTACTTTTAGTGAAAGAAAAGTGTAAAATCTTTTGTTGTTTGAAGTTGGTTTGTGATTTGTGTTGTGATGATATTGAAATGGGAAACAAGTGTGGCTAATCCGAATGGTTCATTCCAATGGGAATGTTGAGTTAACTCGAAACCTTCCTCCAATGGTGCATAGATGAATGATTGATTTGTGGAAAGCGAGGGACGAGATGGAAGTGAGAATCCAAGTATAACCTATGACAAGTCTACAGGATATCAAAGACTCACACCATGTCCTCACTCAACCCAGTTAAACTGAACCATCGTACATTGAGGGGAGAAAAAAAGATGAGTTGAAATGACATACCCAAGAGGAGGTCTCCCTTGGATTACCCAACTTAAAGACTTAGCTACTCATGCTTCAAGTAAAGACAACAATGTAATGAAAAGACATTATGAAGAAATAAAGATTGGAGCTAAGCATAAATGAAATGCACAAATATAATTTTTGGATAATTATACATGTCCATCACCTCTTACTAAAGATTGGATGATAAACTATTCACTCTTCATGGCTTTGGTAAGCTAGAAAAGTGAGTGATGCTCATCCCTCAAAGTAGAGGAGGTGCAAGGTAAAACATATTACACGCGGAGCTAATTTTCGACAAAGAATAAGTGAATCACGTTCCACCTTTCACGGCTTTGATAAAACTCTAGAAAAGTGGAAGAGTTTCACTCCTCTAAGGGAAGAAGGAAGCTTAAAACAATGGAAATAAAAGAAAGTAATAAATTAAAAGAAAACACTAATACAATAAAAGAAAGCAATAAATTAAAAGAAACCAATAATAAAAAATTAAAAGAAAGCAATATATTAAAAGAAAGCAATAATATGAGAAAAGAAAGCAATAATGACTTTTGAAAGATTTTTCACTACCAAAAAGTGCTATTTTCAAAAAAGCAATGATACAAAAAAGCAATAATGACTTTTAGAGGGTTTTTCACTACCAAATGATGCTCTTTACAAGAAAGATGATACAAAAAAACAATAATAACTTTGGAGACCGAAAGATGCTCTTTACAAGAAAGATGATACAAGAAAAAAAGATGATCTTTACAAGACCCAAGGGGTGGTATTTATAGGCAAAAAGGAGGGCTTGAATTACACTTTGATCCCCCTTTGTTTTGAGCTTTTGATAATTGACACCCTATAGTTTATAGCTTTAATAATTGACACTCTATAGTTTGTAGCTTTGACAATTGGCTCCCCAGTAGTTTGTAGCTTTGACGCAATTGGCTCGTCAGTAGTTGGTAGCTTTGACGCACAAAACCCTGAAAAGAACAACAATCAATGCATTATCTCTAATTCACACACTAACCCTAATTTGATTTATTTTGACTAGTTTAACTAACACAATTGACCTATTAACTTAATTAAATTATACATTAATTAGGGTTAATTAGGTTGTTTGCACAAATTGAATACATTGAGGTCCATTGTCATATTCTCGAATGCAAACTTCATTAGACCGTTCCTAAAATTAATCACAGCATTGGATGTAGTAAGAAAAGATCTACCTAGTATGACAAGTATTTGTGCGCTAGAGTTAACAACCGGATGAGTATCAAGTATAATAAAATCAACAGGGAAATATAAATTATCAACTTGAACTAAGACATCCCTAACTATACCCCTCGGTGTTTTAATGCTTTGATCCACCAGTTGAAGAGTGATTGAAGTTGGCTTCAACTCTTCAAGTTGGAGTTGTTGGTACACTGAATAGGGTAGGAGATTGACATTTGCCCCTAAGTTAAGAAATGCTTGCTCCATCCAACAATTTTCTATTGTGATGGCAATGGTTGGGCAGCCAGGGTCTTTGAACTTTGGAGGGGTGTTGGTCCTCAAGATTGAGCTCACTTGCTAGGTGAGGAATGCCTTCTTGTGAACATTCAACTTCCTTTTCACGATACACAAATCTTTCAAGATCTTGGCACATGAAGGGATTTGCTTGATAGCATCGAGGAGTGAAATGCTGATCTTAACTTGCTTAAGCATCTCAATAATGCCAGAATAATTAGCCACCTCCACGGGTGGCTTCAAACTATTGGGAAAAGGGGCTGGAATGGGACATACATGCACATTAACATCAACACTTTTTTCTTTCTCACTCACCTCACCCTCCTCGGAGTCATCTTTAGTCTATTTCTCTTTTTTAAATATGGCATTAGGTGAGACTTTTGGAAAAATAGTTTTTTCAATTTGTTTGTCACTCCTAAGGGTGGTGACCATCTTGAGTTCCTCATAACTCTCTTTGTTAGATTCGGATGACTCTATCACGTGTTGACCTTTAGGGTTCTCTTGGGGTTGAGCAAAAAATTTTTCCTTCTCTTGTTGTGACGACCCTATGACATTGGTCAATTTTGTGATTTGAGTTTTAATGTCATTAAAAGTGGCAGCGGTTTGATTGTTGATGGTGGTTTGGCTTTGGATAACTTGGTGCACCACATCCTCCAAATTTCTTTTATGAGGAGTTTGGTAGGTGGGTGGGTTGGATAGTCCTTGTGGACCAAAACTTTGTGGAGGCGGATTTTGTGAAAACCCTTGTGGATTGGACCAGGGGGTTTTGGGAGCTAGATGAAGGACCTTGACCATGGTATTGGTTTTGCTTGGGACGCATAGGATATGAATATGAACTAGACCCATGAACGGTGGGATTCTCATTCCTCCAACTAAAGTTTGAGTGATTACTCCAGCCCGAATTTTATGTATTAGAGTGTGGGGAGAATGATTGCCTACTTTGATTGAAGGCATTGACTTACTCATGGCACACTGCTTTAAGTGCCAGAATGTTGGGGTAATCCGAGATGGAATGATCAACACTCTCACAAATAGAGCAAAACTCCTCGGTCTTGGAAATGTTGGACACCTCATGTCTCCTATTGACCTCAAGACTCTCCACTTTCCGAGACAATTTGGTGATTCAGACAACAAGTTTTTCTGATTCCTTAAATCGTACATCCCTCCCCCACTTGGTTGATTACTAACCAGAGAAGACGTCGGTACATCGGTGGGATCTGTAATACTCCAAGATTATTCATTTTGTGCCAATGTATTGAAGTACTTTAGGGCCTCATCAGGATCCTTGTTTAAAAACTCCCCATTGCACATCATGTCTATGAACTGTCGATGGCCCGGTGTAATTCCTTCTTAGAAGAAACTCACCAATTGCCATGGTTCAAAACCATGATGTGGAATGGATTGTAGCAATTTCTTATAGCGATCCCAACATTGATAAAATTGTTTATTGGACTTTTTCGAAAAATTTTGGATTTGATTTTTAAGAGCGGTGGTCTTGGGCATCGGAAAGAATTTGTTCAAAAACTCGAAAAACATTTGTGCCCAAGAGCTTATTGATCGAGGCTTCAAGGAATTCAACCACATTTTGGCTTTTTCTTTAAGGGAAATGGGGAACAATTTCATGCGAGCTTTTCCTTCCATAGCATGATTAGTGAGGAAGGATGCAACTATTTCCTCAAACTTCTTAATGTGCAAATAAGGATTCTCCCTTTCAATTCCATGGAATTGAGGAAGTAGTTGTAACATTTCCAGTTCAACTAGGAAGGCATGAGCTTGGATTAATAAAAGAATACATGAGGGAGTAGTGCTACGAGTGGGTTGGAGATAATCCTACATTGACCTTGCTGGAGGATCAATTGGGATATTGTTTCCCTTATTCCTAGAAGGGGAAAATTGCATTCGAGGGTTTTGCATTCCCCCACCGCTTGGGACATTAGCCTCCTCATTCTCAAGTTGTCATCGACATCCTCGGGTGGGTCATGGTCAAGATTCATATTAGGTTCTAGGGTTGGTCTAACCAATCTATTTTGGTCGTTCCATCCCCACATGCAAAAATAATATCTACAATTGAAATGACAAATAAACAAAAGTATATATAAGGAGCAACGTACCTCAGCCCGTGATGAGAATCACGGGACTTACCTCTGTTGTCCGAAATCACCTTTTAATTCAATGCTTTGCCTTCCCTAGCAACGACGCCAAAAATGTTTGATTGCATTTACCCTAATCTCTGAATATCACCCAGTCATGTGCATATGGCTTATGTGAGTAGGTGAGTGTCACTCTCCCTTGGGTTTGATGTTAGAAATGGGAAAAATGTGTGTGTGGATGAAAGAATGTGTGCGTGCAAAAGTGCTCTCCAAGCGAAGAGAGACTTTCAAGTGTCGTGTTTTACTTGGAATTGAGTATTCTAAGGTCGTCTCCTTAGGGAAGGAAGGTTGAATCGTGTGAAGGTAATTTTGTAAAAATGGAAAAGTTTAAAATCTCGTGAATTTGTGTTTTAGTGAGTTAAATTTTTTATTAAAATGTAATGAAAGCAAGGTTGGCCAATTCGAAGAGGTCATTCCAATGGGAATGTCAAATCAACTCAAAACATTCTTCCAATGGTGCCTAGATGTTCGATTGATTCGTAGGAAGTGAGGGACTAAAATAGAGGTGTAGGCTCAAGCATACCCGTGACAAATCTACGGTGTATCAAGAGCTCACAACCTCGTCCGCACTCAACCTAGTTAAACCGAACACTTTACACTGCGAGGGAGAATGGAGGAGAGTTGACTTAGCATACCCAAGAGAAAATCTCTCTTGGATTAGGCAACATGAAACTTAGCTACTCATACTATATGCAAAGACATACAATGTAGAAAGAAACATGTTAATGAAATGGAGATTAAAATTTGTATTAATATACATAAAAATTAACTACAAAGATAAGTGCATTTAAAACCCACTTGGAAAGCTTGAGAAGAAAAGCTTAAATGTAACAATGGTAGATTCAAAGATACATGACTAAACTTGAAATACACTTGAAATAAATGACATTAAAGTGCATTAAATGAAGATTACAAGAGTCTTACAGCTTACTACAAGTGAAATGGGTAAGAAAATGTAAAAATCCAAACTTTCTCTTTCTAAACTGTCTTCTTTCTTGAACTTCTCTCTCTAAAATGCTGAGTAATGGTTTACAATGGTGTAACTCCTTGCATTTTCATCCATGAGGCCCTATAGTCTGTGTGTGCAGACCTCCCATCAATGGGGGTTGAGTTGATGGCTTGGACAAGCTAGGACAAGCCTAGCTTGCAACCCCCCAAACTTTCTTCTTCTCTTTCTTGCCCATAAATGCATTGGCTCCAAAGTCCAACCCTAGGTGTAGGGAGGCATTCTAGGATGTGCAAAATGTGTGGGAGAAGCAATGGTGGGACCCCCCAAGTGGCAAAGCTTGAGTTACAGAATCTGGTGTTTTTCAGCAAAACCTTTCAAAAGGTCGAAGCAAAACCTTCTGGGAGGTTTGCGGTAGAACCAACTCCAGTGTACAAAACCTTCCAGAAATTCGAATCAAACCTTTTGGAAGGTTTTGGCGGGGGCAGAATATTTGCCTTCCAGTGTGCAAACCTTCAGAAAGGTCTATGACCAAACCTTTCGGAAGGTTTTCTCATGACTTGCCTTTTTCTTGATTTCTTCACCTTCCAAGCCTCCCGTTAAGCCACTCCCATCTCCATTGACTTTGAACACAATGATGGGGGCTTAACTTAAGCCATATCCAACTCTTTACCTACAATCACACAACTACATCGTTAATTGTTTGCTTAATTGCATTTCCTCTCATATTCACAAAAAAAAGCAATTGTAAAAAAGGTATAAAAGCATACATGATTGTGCAATATTTTGTGCTAATCAATACCCGCTGACTGACTCAACCAAAATCCCGATACTGTGTCCCTCAATAATTCTCACTACCTTGTGATTCGGCCCGAGACTGATCCTATCCATGTGACACACACAAGTGACATTTTTCTCATCAATACTGTGGTTGCAAGCATCATTCCATGCCTTCTTTCTCCTCTCTCCCCTATCTCTACTAGGACCCTCCTCAGTCCTCTTGCAAAAATTGGTGCCCGCGGGTGGTGTAGGACCCGACTCCAGTCATTTTGTGCGGGCCATGAGGATCAATAGTGCCGCCAATGCCACAGAGGCCAACAACCACCCCCAAAATCGCTCAATGGGATCAAAAGAGTTGAGAGATGAAGTACTAATGTGGGCCATTGCAAAAGAATTCCAAGCTTTGGAGAAAACCTTAATGAAAATGGAATTTGGGGGAAATGCAAAAAACTAGGGTTTTTCAAAGAAATCCTTCAAATCACAGTGAAATCTAAGTTAAAATCAACCTCAGGTGTAGTGATTAGGAGTTTTGATGGATGGGTAGGTGATCTTTGAGGATTGGAGAGGCTTTGAGAGAGAGAAGAGAGCTAGAGAGATTGAAAGTTATGAAGGAGATGAATAGTTTCCCCGAAAAAATGAACTTAAAACCCTCGTTTTTAGCATTTTGGGAAAAACCTACCGGTAGGTCGATCAAAACCTATTGGTAGGTTTTGTGCACTGGAAAAATACCTACCATAAGGTTTTGGCCCGAAACTACCAGTAGGTTTTTACTTGTTTGCAAAAAACCTATGTTCTCTCATTCTCAAATCCACTCCAATCTATATCAAACCCTACACATTCTAATACCCTACTTATGCCCTCTACTCTACCAAAAATTTGAGTTACGCTTATGAACCACAATTGAGTGATCATGCCCCGAGTCATTTTCGAAATTGCAATATGATTTAAAATTTCATTGCTTTCAACACACAAGGCATGAATTTCTACATTTAACTATCAAAATAAATACCCAAAATGTAAAGCACAAATTCAAGTGATAAAGATATTTCTAATTCTATCCAATATCAAAAATTTTAGCTTTATTCCCTCATCCTACAAGCCTAGGGTTGCATAACACATTGGTCAAATACCTTAACGAAGTACATATGAGCATCACCATGGCTTTAAATTCTATTCTAGAGTATGCACCTATACATTCATTTTCAAACTCGTGTGTGTATGAAATGGACATGTAATTTAAGCATTTACCTAACGGAATTCACATTCACTCGGCTATCTAAATTCAGCTTCGATGTAAAACTCACTAAGGGTTTCTCTCAACAATGAATCACACTATGATTATCCTGACATGCTCTTCGTGTGTATATGTGAGATAAAATCTTGTGCACAAAATGAAGTGTGCTCACATATAATCCAAAAATGAGGTACATGCATAAAAATGAAACAACCTTGGCATAATCTCATGAAAGAAATGTTAGGGCACTAGATAGGAAAATCAACTTCTCGTTTCTTTAAAGGTATGCTTTCCCTATACTTTCTCTAGATCATTTAGGACTTTCAAGGGTTGTAATGAGGCCTTGGGGTGATATTGAGGCAAGTGAAACGAATGATAGAGGATAACAAAGAGGGTTGTTCCGAATGAATGACCTTTATTTCAAAAACAATCTCCCTTTTATGGGATTTTCAGTCTAACACCATCACTTCACTCTTTGTTTCTTTTTCTTAACATTTTCATTTTCTTTTCTCCTTCTTCCTCCTTTTATTGGATTTTTTTTTTCTTTTCCATTCAAACTTTTGAATTTGGCATCGTTCATCCCTTTTTGTTGGGTTTTTGTACCACCACTCCTTCTCCTTATGATCTCTCATGGTCGGTCTCGAAACAACCAAGGTGTGGTAAATTTTTATCATTTTTCACTGGCTGGATCAATTGTGTGGCATGAAAACGAATTTTCAACAAAGCTCAATCACGACACTAGGGATAATATTTTCGCAAGAAAAAGGCTAAGGCTCAAATAAATCAAAGATGACCTAAGATCCTTTCTAGATAAGCATGGGAGAATATATTGCATAACAAGAAAAAGTCAATCAATTACCCAAATGCACTCTAACCAAAACAAGAAAATAAGATTATTGAACAAATTTGGTATTTGAAAAATTGTTCATTGAGTAAACGTAAGTTCCCTCCAACAAGAATTGACACTAAAGCTCTCATGGTTATTTACTTATCTCCACTATTCATGCCAAGCTAAAAAATGTGAATTCAATCCATAAATTGTCGAAATTACACATTCAAGGTGCACTTATGGTTGAGTTCAAAAGCAAACAAGTATGTGATACTCTTAGCATAGAATAAACTTCTATAATGTGATCATGTATTCACAATTCAAAGCAAAGATCATCATATCAATAAATCCACAACACTTTGAAAGGGGGAATAGAGTTCAACATTTAGATATTTTTCACAAATTTTTTTAAAATTTTCACATATTTCTCAACTATTGTAAACAAAAATTGTAGAACATGTGAATGGTGAATTTCACCACAAAATGGTATTACCAACAAAAAAATTTCACAAAAAATTGGTGTATCATACAAATGGTGTACCTCACCCCCCAACTTGATTCATTCATTGTCCTCAATGCAACCAAAAAATATGATATGCAACGATGAACTTAAAAAGATAAGTAGGGTTAGAGAACACCTCGCTTGGAGCTTTGACAAAAAACACCGTAATCTGCACATTTAAAGAAAGAAAACTATGCAAAGATGAAAGTAAGTAAAAAAATAACTTGGAAAGTAAATGATAAAAGAAAACGAATGTACACTAAAACCTACATGAACAGTTATTCCTCCAAAAGGTCTAGGTAACCGGATCCAACAACTCTTCCTCCACCTTTTGATCCTCAAAAACCTCGAAGAATGGCTTAAGTCTTTGGCCATTGACCTTGAATGTTTTTCCATCCTTGGGGTTTGTGGATTTCCACGGCTCCATTGGGGTAGGCTACCTTGAGAAGTTAAGGGTCATCCCAATGGGATAAGAGTTTTCCTTGGAAGATGGATAGTCGAGAATTATACAAGAGCACTTTTTATCCGGGCTCAAATATTTTCCTTAAAATAGATTTATCATGAAAAATCTTAGCCCTTTCTTTGGAAATTCTTGAGCTCTTGTATGCATCTCTACGGATCTCCTCCAACTCATTCAACTCCAACTTCCTATTCTCTCCGGCTATTCTCAAGTTGAAGTTCAAGGTCTTGATGGTCCAATAGGCTTTATGCTCCATTTCTACCAGCAAATGACAAGCCTTGCCATAGACTAGCCTACAGGGTGACATACCTAAAATGGTCTTGTATGCAGTGTGGTAAGCCTATCGGACATTGGTCAACCTAAGTGACCAATTCTTCGTATTAGGGTTCACCATTTTCTCTAGGATGTTCTTGATCTTCCTATTGGCCAACTTGGCTTGGCCATAGGTTTGTGGGTTATATACGGTGGACACTTTGTGCATGATGCCATACTTATGCATTAAGGATGCAAATGACCTATTATAGAAATGAGAACCACCGTCACTTATCATTGCACGAGACATCCCAAACATTGAAAAGATGTTTTCTTTTAGGAACTTGACTACAACCCAGTGGTCATTGGTCTTGGTTCGGATAGTCTCTACCCACTTGGACATGTAGTTCACTGCCAATAAAATATAGAGGTAGCCAAAAGACATAGAAAATAGATCCATGAATTCAATGCCCCAACAGTTGATTATCTCAATTACTAACACGGGGTCACATTACTCAACCTTTGGCACCTATCGCATTCCTTGCAAATTGAAACACAATTCTTAATTAAGGAAGACCAATAAAAATTGGATTGCAAAATCTTAGCCGAAGTCTTTTTGGAAAAGAAGTGTCCACTGCATGCTTCAGAATGGCAGGATATAAGGACGTCCCATTGTTCATTTTCAGGAACACACCTCCTCATGATTTGGCCAGGGCAGTATTTGAACAAGTATGAATTGTCGAAGTAAAATTACTTCACATCCACCATAAATCTTCTTCTATCATCCGGGCTTCAATGCGGTGGAATTTTTCCTATAGCAAAGATAATTGCAAATGTCAGCATACCAAGGACAAACAAAATGAACGAAAAATAAATGCTCGTTAGGAAAAGAGTTAGGGATAGGAATATGCTCTTCGGTATCTTGAACCACAAGTCACGACAGATGGTCTACCACCACATTCTTAACTCATTTCTTGTCTTTGTTGATCAAATTGAATTCTTGAAGGAGGAGGATTCACCTAATGAGTCTCGGATTTGTGTCATGCTTAGACAAAAGATACTTCAAAGTAGAATGATTAGTGTAGACTACAATAGGCGAACCAATGATGTAGGACCGAAATTTATCCAATGCAAATACTATCGCTAACAACTCTTTTTCGGTGGTAGTGTAATTCATTTGTGCCTCATTTAGAGTCTTACTAGTGTAGTATACTACATATGGTATTTTCTCTTCTTGTTGACCAAGCACAGTACCGACCGTATAATCACTCGCATCGCAGATGAGTTCAAATGCTAAGTCCCACTTGAGTGGTCGCATGATTAGAGGTGAAGTGAGCATGCTTTTGAGTTTTTTAAATGATGTCTTACAATCATCTGACCACACAAATGGGATATCTTTTGAAAGCATATTGGTCAAGGGTTTTGCCAAAGCACTAAAATCGTTTATAAAACGACGATAGAAGCCGTCATATAGCCAAGAAATGACCTGATGTCCTTGATGACTTTCGGAGTGGGGAGGTTCGAAATTGCTTCCACCTTGGATTTTTTGACTTCGATCACTTTCTTTGAAAGAATGTGCTCGAGCACTATCTCTTGTGTCACCATAAATTGGTACTTCTCCCAGTTGAGAACCAAATTCTTCTCGTCACATCTCTCAAGTACTCTCTCCAAGTTCTCCAAACAACCATTGAAGGAATCCCCAAACACCGAGAAATTATCCATAAAAACTTCCACAATCATCTCCACCAAGTCACTAAAGATCCCCATCATGCATCTTTTAAAGGTTTCTAGGGCATTCCACAACCTAAATGACATGAATCGATATGAAAAACTACCGGGGGCAAGTGAAGGTGGTCTTTTCTTAATCTTCCAATGCTATCTCTATCTAATTGTATCCTGAGTAGCCATCCAAGAAAAAATAGAATAGATGCCCAGCAACCCTTTCCAACACTTGGTTGAGGAACGATAAGGGGAAATGGTCTTTTCTTGTGCACGAATTGAGTTTTTGATAATCAATATGCACCCTCCATCCGGTGACCACCCTTGTTGGAATTAACTCATTTTCCTCATTTGTAACTACCGTGACTCCTGATTTCTTGGGTACTACTTACGTGGGGCTAACCCACTTACTATCGTCAATCAAAAATATGATGCCCACGTCAAGTAGCTTGAGTACCTCATCCCTCGCCACATCTTTCATAATGGGGTTGAGTCTTCGTTGTGGTTGTCGGGATGGTTTTGTGTCTTCCTCCAAGTAAATCCTATGAGTGCAAATGAGGGGACTAATCCCCTTGATGTCAGCTATGGTCCACCTCGATGGCTCCTTTGTGCCTCCTCAATACACATAACTTCTCCTTTTATCGTGCCTCCAATGTTGAGCTTATTACCACCAGGAAAGTATTGTGCTCCCCCAAGAATGTATATTTGAGGTTGGATGGCAATGGCTTTAACTCCAAGTTTGGAGTTTGTACAGTTGATGGAAAGATCTTTTTCTCTTGTAATGGAAGTCTCTCAAATGTTGGGATCCATTCTTCTACCCCTTGTAAACTTTCTAGCTCTTCTTGATCAACAATCTCCTCCCCCCCCCACTTCAAAGTGCTCAATAGCTCCAAGTGATCCTCTAACAAAGTGTCAATCCGGTTGATCCCATTTACTTCTTTGTCATCCCCCGGTTGCTTGCACAAGTTGAACACATTGAGATCCATTGTAATATTCCCGAATGCAAGTTTCATAAGTCCATTCCTACAATTAATCATGACATTAGAAGTAGCAAGGAACGACCTACCTAGTATGATAGGAATTTGTGAACGAGGGTTAGCAACCGGATTAGTATGAAGTACAATATAATCAACAGGAAAATAGAAATTATCAACTTGAACTAAGACATCCTCAACTACTCTCATCGGTGTTCTAACGCTTCGGTCTGCCAATTGAAGAGTGATTGGAGTTGGCTTCAACTCTTCAAGCTGAAGTTGTTGATACACCGAATATGGTAAGAGGTTGACACTTGCCCCCAAGTCAAGAAGTGCTTGCTCCACCCGGCAATTCCCTATTGTGATGGCAATGGTTGGACAGCGGGGGCCTTTGAACTTTGGTGGTGTGTTAGTCCTCAAAATGGAGCTCACTTGTTTGGTGAGGAATGTCTTCTTGTGCACATTCAACTTTCTCTTTACAGTACACAAATCTTTTAAAATCTTGGCACATAAAGGGATTTGCTTGATGGCATTGAGGAAGGGGATGTTGATCTTCACATGTTTAAACATTTCAATGATGTCAAAATAATTAGCCACCTTCACCAGTGGCTTGAAATGTTGGGGAAAAGGTGCCGAAATAGGCCATGAACTACTTAAGTGACCTACAGTTGAAGGTGGTCTTCATTAATCCATTCAAATCATCATTAGGGACAATGTTGAAGATAGTCTGCACGACTAAGATGGGCTCATGAAGAAAGGGAGTTTTGTCTCTGACCCATAAGTGATGGCCTAAGCTGGTGCCATTTCCCTATTTCTCAAGGCTCGTTGGACCAGCAATCTCAGGCATGTTGGGGACCTAGAGAATAGGGATGTGATCACAAGTTGGATGAGGAGTAGATCCGTTCGGAACATCCACAATCTTCATGGCAAGCCCTTCTCCTTCGGGGTGAGTTAGAGCCAAAGGATCTTGGTATGAAGTTTCCAAGCTCCCAAAAAGGTAAACTCAAGACATCCCCAAAAGTCGGGGAAGGAATTGATTCCAACCTTTTAGGAAGAGGAAGATCAACCTTCTTGTGCAACCTCTTCCATTTTCTCTCCTGAATAGTCTTCTTGATCAGATCCTGGTGTAAGGCCATCTTAACAAAACCTAAAAAAAGCAAGAAGAATGAGAGGTATAATAGAGAAACAATAAGGTAATTTTGTGCTACTAGTTTGCATTTAGGAACAAACTAGATGGGAACTCCTTAACAGGGGGACCTAATTCGTATTTGGCTAAGTTCTTGCCAGTCACGAGCTCCTTAAAGGATCTCAAACCATGCTCTTTAGCCTGGGCAATTCGGATTATTTCCTCAACAATAAGGGAAGGTCGGTACTTTGCGACAACAATTCAGAACAAAGTAAAAATGTAACATAAAAACATCAAGAAAAATGGAAACCAAACACCCATCTAAGTAGGACTTAGGAGTATTATTGGGGACGTGCCAAAGTTGGGGAACTCAAGTGGGGTCACTTGTAGAGTGAATGGCTCTCCCTAGTTTCGGCCAAAAACAAAGGAGGTTTTCCCCTTTTTTCTCTTCCTCAATTTATTAGAAGACTTAATCTAAAGGATCTCATCTTGGCGGTCTGAGGTTGATAATTCAAGATCAAGAACACGTGTGAGGGCCTCTAAAGTTCATTTTGAAGGGCAGGAAGTACTTCTTCTTGGACCTCCTCAACACAGGGATCCTCATCCATATGAGAAGAACGTGACCCCACATCTTTAGAACTATCCCTTGGTGTTTAGGAATTCAAAGGAATAGATTCAGAGGAAGTATCAAACACAACCCTCACCATGGGAATCCTGCACCTTAACCTACGATATAAATCAGACAAGTGAGAAAAATAGTCTTTTACGGCTCTCAGGTCAAGACTCCAAAACCTCACTAAAGATAACCTAAACAGCAGAGGACGATTGACGAAGAAAGGAAGAGATGTAAAAGACCCAAAAGAATTCCTAAAGAAGCAAAACCTGAGAACCACAAATCAAAATCATACAGACTACCACTAGGGGTCAATTCGGTCCAAAGCGGTGTAAGGAAAGAGAAACATACCTAAAAGCAAGTGGATTAGACAGAAAGGCTATGAAGAGTGAATGGCCAATTTCTGAAAGCTTGAAAGACTTCACGGTTTGTTGAATGAAAAGATTGGGGGCTTGTTACCAATATAGATGAAAAGTTCAAATGCCTTCATTTTTTGGCAATTTAGTCCCCTTATTTGCAATTAATGTGACAGACATTCGTTCAGAAGCAATTAAGGTGCACTATTGGTCAAATGCATGTGTATGTATGAGATAAGAATGTCCTAAAAATCAAGGTGACAAGTACACTGCACCCCTTTCACAAGCTGCACCTCCTCAACCGATCATTTACATCATGTCTCACCTAGGTTTTGATGAATGGTGCATCTCCAAGGAACAAGTTTTACCTCAGGCCTAGTCTAACCCTAACCTAAAGCCAACAATAACACTATTCGAGCTGGGCTTGGGGGATAACTGATGATACCATAATTAGCAGACCATTATCTACATCGGAGCTCAACCTCGAATAGACCAACCTCAAAAATTGAAGCTGAAACAACCAATAAGCACCATGACTTCCTCAATGCAGAAATTGAAGAACAACATCATCTAATGCAGCTCTTGTCTAAAGGCTGCCCAAGCTAACTTCTTACCTTCAACAAGATCATTTGGAGGAAGGATCTTACAGACAACCAAACATTACTCAGCCAAATCATCCAATGACCTTAAGAGTTCAGTCCTCCTAGATGTCGTCACCTTGTTTCTTGAAGACAAATGGAGCATTGTCAGAGATATTATAATGGAAAGATAGTCCTCTAATGATTCTAACTGATTGAGGAGACCACACAATTTGGGATAAGTACAAAAGTTAACCCCTGTATAAATAAGAGGATATACCCTCAAGGAATATATCTAAAACCTCATTGTAATAACCTTCTTCTCCAAGCAATAAAAACTAGAGAGCAAGGGTCTCCATTAGAGTGGAGTAGCCAATTTTTTCAAACTGGTGAATCACTGAATAGTCGACGTCATTGCATTTCTTTAAGTCTTCATATTGCTACAACATTAAACAACTCTTTAACTCTGTTCCCAGAATCTATCATTCACACACAAGAACATACTCCTCTACCTTGGGCATCTTGGTGAACTGACTTGAACATACTCATCTTTGTAGATAGTCTTAGAAGTCCTTTTCAATCCGTTTGATTCACTATGTTTCCTCCTGCTTGAAGTCACCAAAAAAATAACTAGGATAGGCTCTACCAATCCACACAAACATTTTAGAATTTTCTTTCATTTTTTTAGGGAAAGAGGGGGGCTTGGGGGTTTGATGTGGGGATTTTGTTGGGTTTTTATAGGCCAGGTGGTGTATGAAACGTCTAATAGTTACAAAGAGTCCAATGTCCTTGCAAGTTTCTACAATGAATACTAAGAACTCACAACTTTTCAATTTCAATCGTTCACACCAATCATTTAAGTTGCAAGTAGGTGAGAAAATATGTTCAGTTGCTTGGGCATTCCTTGTTGGCACATACTATCATTCCTATGAAGGATTAAACAA
This sequence comes from Ilex paraguariensis, assembly GCA_963454935.2. Lineage (NCBI taxonomy): Eukaryota > Viridiplantae > Streptophyta > Magnoliopsida > Aquifoliales > Aquifoliaceae > Ilex > Ilex paraguariensis. Next base: position 835,043 of record CAUOFW020002014.1, read on the forward strand.
TAGAGTGATAATAATGTGTATACCACTTGTTTTATAAAATTTTATTTACCAAATAAATGAAAATGGTTGAATCATTGGGACCATCAAAAAATTTAATGGGACCCACTAATTCAACTATTTACATTGATTTAGTAAACAAAATTTGACAAGAGATTTCGTATGCATAGTAGTTCTGTAAAAAAATAAGATAGCATTGATATTGTGTCATATTGGTATTTCCATCCAATAATGAGGTGTCTATATGCATAAAGAAATTACCACGCATGCATACAATCTATTGAGAAGATTATAGTGTGACCCCCTGAGATATGTCCCTTACCTCAATTGCCACGTTTTTTACATTATACATCCAATCATGGTAATTGACCCCACATTTTTCTCTCGACTATTATATTTTTTATACTCCCCTTCCAACTATTGTTATTGTGTTTGTATTGCCTCAATTTTAGACATTCAACATGTACATTTCACGATGTATGTGAACATTTTTCATTCAAATCATGAAGATCATTTATTTTTTGGGGCATCAAGAAATCAATTCAAGAAGTTAAAGGGGTTATGTGAGAAACTTGATAGTTAAAGGTGCAAAATAAGAGTAAGGTCATAATTAGAGGATCAAAATATAATTTATCCTATTTTATTTAATGCAATCACCAACTATTTCTTATACATATTAAACCAGATGGTTCTAGATGTGTCAATAGTAATGTAATATAGGTGTTGCTTTAAATATTTACTCCAATATATATACACGATTTATATCAGAATATTCTCCAAGATATATACACTTTGGTAGATTAGTTATATACATGATTTATATTAGAATATTCTCCAAGATATATACACTTTGGGAGACTAGTCCCACAGATTTTTGTGACACCAATATTATCAGCATCTAGCATAAAAGTGTGGTTACAATGGGTTGGGTCTACGCTAGCCCACCATCCAACCACTTAGTTCGATTCATAGGCCAAGAAGTCGGGCCATTGACTGGTAATTGGGCTGCCCTCAAACACATACGATTCACGACTTATTATCAAGTTACTCTTAATAAACTTCTGAAAAATTGTAAGTAGATGCTTTTTAAACTATTTAATTGTGAGAAAATACTATGACTAAAATATTTTGTAGATAAGTACCTTTGACTTGAAATGTATTATAGTTAGATACTCATTAACAGATTTTCAAATATTTTCTTAACTAAAATACCCTTTCCCTTATTTGAAGGCCTGTTAGTTTGGCAGACTCATTTTTTTTGTGATTTAATTTATTATATTAATGATTTCATATTTTAAGGGATTGAACATATTTGAAATTCAAAATTATACCACATGAAATATACCTTATCGACTTCGCCAAGATTTTGAAATTTATTTTTTTATGTTAAACGGCTCTGGTTATTTTCAAATCTAATAACAATGTCACTTTGCTATGTTACACTATGATATAACATTATCATTCATTAAAAATAATATATATGTGGATGTCACATTATGTGATGCATACTATTTAGATTGTGTATGAATCAATAAATATAATTTCACAACATTTTTGTTAGTGATTAAAGTGTTAATGAAGGTGTTACACTGTCATGTATCACTGTAATGTCACATTATTGAAAATTTGAATCAAAACAGAAGAAAAATTAGTCTTCAATGGTGCTTCAACATTTGTCTTTTTTTTAGTTGACAATTGAAGGATTTTGTAGTAGAATTTTTTTTTTTAAATTTGAAAACCCATGTTTTGAGGGACATAGTAGTTGCCAAATTTAATGGGATTTTTGCATGATTTTTGGCAGTTTTCTTACCCACACTTTGAGCCAGGTAATTGTTACCTTGTGGGCATTTTTTTCATAAAAAAAGTACTTCTATACAACACATTTTGTACTGAGTATTTTTCTATAATTAAGTGGTAAATTAAGTACTGGCTCACAAAAAATCTATAAACTTTTAGCATATTAGTCAACATACCAGCCCTAATAACCTTATTATCTATTTCTAATTGAACACTACAACTACCTTTGACATTAATTAATATTTTTTGTCTCTTATTATTTGCACTCAACTAAATACAAGTCTTTCATTTAGGTATATTAGTGAACCGGCGTGGGGGCGGGGGCGCGGGGAGGAAGTAGTCTCCACTGTCGTGCCCACTTAAAAAAAGTATGTTCATCCCTTGTCCACCCCCCGTTAACATGACTAGTTTTAATCCCTATTCCCGTCTAGCGTGTAAACCCTAATCCTTGGCCTGTCAGTCGTCCCCCACCTCTACTATTAGTCCCTGCCCCCGCCCCCCGCACCCTATCCTAATCCAAAAATTTCTTTAAACCAAAGGATCCAAAACTCACACTAATGCAAATCAAGAAGTTTTTCTTTAAATCTTGGTGTTTTGCTGATAAGAAGAGGATAACTAGGAGGAATATGTGGTGGTTGTTATTGTTGTTTTCTTATTTAAAATCTTGTTATTTGTTTGTTATTTCTTTCCTGGTTTGTTTCCTAGATTGTAGCATTCATTGTAATGGTTATATAGAACTCGAATAAGAATGGAGGAGGCAGTTGCCATTTTTTGATCATTTGAATTCTGTAGAAATTCTTGTTGCAGAGATTTTGGGTTTTGTTTCCTCTCTTGGCCGTCGACATGAGGTTGAACCCTGAGATTTTGCATCATTTTGGTATCAAAACTCAGTTTTCTTCCTAAGGAAAATTCATCATCTCATGCCTGTGACCCAAAGTGGCAATTCATACTCCATGTCAAACAACGCAAACCAAGAACAATCCAACTTACAGCAACAAGTCACTCAAATTGCTTCAATTTTGGAGCAGATCTCACACTGATTGGATGCATTGGAAAAACATCGAGCTCGAGAGGAGTTAAGAATTTTCAATAAAAAGGGGCATGTTCCACCTCATGAAGAGGAACAGGAAGCAAGTGTTGGGGAAGATGAAGACGAGCCAAAAGATGATGACCATAAGAGGTTTGGACACTGTGACTTTCGTTAGAGGGACCATTATCATTGAGATCGTGGCGAACGTGGTGCAAGCTATCATCAAAAACCTCTTGATGAATTGACTAAAAGGATGAAAGTGGATGTGCCAAATTTTAATGGAAAATTAGAACCCAATGCTCTTGAAGATTGGTTAACAGCCATTGAGGATCGAAAAGGTTCATTATGTTTGAATGAAATCAAAGAGGCATGTAAGAGCTTGGTGGGGAAGTGTGGAGGAGCAATTGCGTCATACTCGGCTTCCCTTAGTTTCCAACTAGGAGGAAATGAAGAAATAGATGAAGGAAAAATATTTGCCCACTGATTATGAGCAAATGATTTTTGAAGAGATGTTACAATTGTGGTAAGGATCATCGAAAATTGATCAATACAAGAATTGCTTCTACGTGTTGAATGTTTGTAGTAAGATCATGGAAAATGAACAAAAAACTCTAGCTCAGTACCATATCAGACTACGTAATGATTTGCACAAGGAAATGCTAACTGCACGATTAATCAATGTTGAGGAAGCGTATCAACTGGAGTTGCATATTGAGAAGCAAATGAGAGTTTCAATTGGAAGGAGGATGATTGATGCATAGTTAAAATTAATATCTTACTATGCTTTTATAAGATTAATTATGCTTTGATGGAATTTAAATGATAACATTTCAGGGGAAAAGTTTTACAAGGGCCTAAAGTCAACAACATCAAACTTTCAAGCAACACACACGTGGGGAACAAAGCACCCACGTTCGAATGCCATCTTGAAATAATTGAGGACCTCCAGGAGATTGCTAGGGGGATGACCTGAGGCTTATTGCAGCTAGATACTATGGATGACAAAAGCTACATGAGTACCACATTCAAACACCATTAGCGTTCGAATGCTCATCAAAGAAGACATGCTTCCACATTCGAACGATGTTGGCATTCGAACATAAACCCTAGAAAGGTTGTAGGTAGATTTGATTTCCATCCGGATTTTATGGCATACACTTGGACTTTAGGCACTTAGGTCTGTTCTTTTACCCCCCCTTATTGCCTATAAATACATTCCCTAGGAACTTGTTAAAAATCATCTTTTAGGAAGTGGAAAAACTCTCCAAAAGTAACTAGTTTTCTTCTATTTCATTATTAGTTTCATTAGCTTCCATTGTAAAAGCTTCTTTCTTCACCTAGAGGAGTGAACCTCTCTCACCTTTCTAGCTCTCTTGAAGTCTTGAAAAGTGGGTAGTGTTTCATTCATTCTTTGTCGCAGATAAACTTATTGAGTAGTGTACGTTATTTTATAATTCCTTACTTGGAGGGATGAGGATCACTTGCTTTTATAGCTTTCCCAAAGTCATGAAGAGTGAGTAATTTCCCATTCACTCTATAGTAAGAGGTGATGGACATGTATAAATCATTCAGAAGTTACATTTATGCATTTCATTTATGCTTAACATTTTATCTTTTGATTGCTTATTGAATGATTGAATGCATCTAGCAAACCTGAGATACTTTGTATAATCATGAATCTCTCCTAAGTCAATTTAACTTTTGAAATAGGAGGATTCATTGGTTCCTTGAAAGTACTCAAGCTAGGTATTCATGACAACTTTCCAATCTTCATTATTATTGTGCTCTAACTAAGAATGGAATAATATAATAGTTGCTAGATGATTTGTAGAATTACTTACTTATTTGTAGACGGGTTGAGTCCTGGCACTGACAATTTTTGTAAATCTCTACAAAGTCATCAGAGTCATGCTCTTAGTTCTCAGAGTCCATCTTTATCCACCAATTAACTTGCTACTGACAAAGAAGTTAATTGAGATGTTAAGCATAAATATAACAACTGGATGATTGACTACATGTCCAGATCCTTGAGCTAAAGGGTGACTCTTTCACTTGAGAGAATCTTATATTCTATTTAGGAAACTCTGTAATCATTGTAACTTCAAATCTCAAAGGTTCTAGCCACTTTGGTTTCTGTCACTAATTACTTCAAAACACCAATAGTAGTTTTCTGTGGATTTGACTCCAAACTTAACTGGATTATAACTATAACTTGACCCTCTACACTTGGGTGTACACATTTTGGATCAAGTCAAGTTTTTGGCGTCGTTACCAGGGAGCCTCAAAGTGTTTAAAGTAAATAGTGAAAAGATATTTATTTGTTGTATATATTTTTGATTTACTATATACAATTCTTATTTGATGTCTGAGGATGATCCTTGCTTTCCAAATTTGCCAAAAGAATTTGTTGTGTCTGTAAATCAATCTGAATCATCTTCACTTCGATCAATAGCAAACTCCTTTGATAATAGCATGGCCAATAATGAGAGAGAAAGGTAAATTCCTAACATTCGAACCCTACGGGATTATTGCATCCCATACAAAACATTGTCCCCTCTTGTTTTGGGTTTTCTGCAAATGCGCCCAACTTTAATGTAAAGTCAGGGACAATGCAATTACTACATCAATTTCATGGAATTGAATTAAAAAACCCATATTTGCATATTAAAGATTTTGAGAGGTATATGGGACATTCCAAGATAATTCTGAACTGGCCAATTTGTAACTTTTTTCCTTTCTCTTTAAAGGACAAAGCTAAACAATGGCTAAATTCTTTGAAAGCCCATTCGTTACCAAACTGGCAGGCATTACAAAATGATTTTTTCAAAAATTTTTTCCCTCTACACTGTACTAATGCACTTAAAAGATAAATCATGAACTTTTTGGTTAAAGAGGGAGAACATTTTACCAATGTTAGGAGAGATTCAATGATCTTCTCCAAGCTTGCCCACACCATGCTTTTGAGAGTTGGACTTTGACAGGTGTTTTCTATGATTCTCCGTCCACTCGACTACGTCAATTTGTTGAAATGATGGCTCAATGAGAGTTTATGAGAAAAAGTCCAAAGAGGCATTTGCATTTTTGATACCATATCTGAGAGTTCCCAGATGTGGAACTCAGTTTCTCCTACCATTGTTGAAGCCAAACCATCCACTTCCCAAGGGGAAATATATGTTTTAAAAGAAGATGATGACCTGAGGGCAAAAATGACTACTTTATCTCGAAAGGTAGAAGCTCTAGAAATGAAGAAGGTGAATTAGGTTACTGTTAGCCCTCTCACAGAATAAGTGTGTGGGATCTGTACTTTGATAGGACACCCTACTGGGGAATGTCCTACCATTCCTGCATTTAAGGAAGTTGTGTTAGAACAGACCAATGCAATTTCCAATTTTAACAAGCCCTATTCCAACCCTTATTCTAGAACGTATAATCTAGGGTGGTGAAATCACCCGAATTTCAGTTGGAGGAACACACAACAACCTCCTATGAATCCACAACAAGGTTCATAACCACCACCTCAAAGGCTTCTTGCGTATCAACCATACCAACCACCACACAAGAGAAGTCTTGAGGACACATTGAATCAGTTCATGCAAAGCCAAACGAACTACAACAATCATTCCACTCTGGCTTTCAATGAATCCAAAACCCAGAACACTCGGTCATTTTGAGGATCTCAAAAGTCATATCCAAAAATTGACCCAGTCAATAACCACATATGCGATAGGCAAGTTTTCTACCCAACCTAAATAGCCACAAGGTCAATATCATGTGGGTAATATTTCAAATTTGGAATCCTCACAAGAACGAGTTCAAGCCATCACCACCCTCAAAAGTTATAAAGTCATTGAAAAAACCATCAAACAATCCTTACTCAATGAGACAGCACCTATGCTGCAACCTGCACAAGGCTCTCCAGAAGAGACTGAGTTTATAGAAGATAAGAAGTCACAATCACTATGTCTCATTCCTACTCCTTTTCCTCAAAGACTCAAGAAAAAACAGAAGTTGAATAACCTTGCAGAAATTTACGAGCTTTTTAAGCAAGTAAAAATCAATATACCACTTCTAAATTCCATCAAGAAAGTCCCTTCTTATGCCAAGTTTCTAAAAGACCTGTGCATAATCAAAAGAAATCAAAATGTTTAGAATTAGCCAGTGCCATACTCCAACACAAAAACCCTCCAAAATACAAGGATCCAAGGTGTCCAATTGTGTCATGTGTCATTGGAAATTTCATGATAGAACAAGTATTGTTGCATCTTGGAGCCAGTGTCAACTCTCAAACCCACCTGTATCACACTAAAATTGGCAGATAGGTCTATCAAAGTTCCAAGGGGCATTGTTGAGGATGTCCTTATTCAAATGGACAACCTTTTTTCCTTGTGGACTTCATTTTCTTGGATACTCAGCCAGCAATACATCTAGGGAATCAAATTCCCATCATTCTTGGTTGACCTTTCCAAGCAAATTCAAATGCATTAAACAATTGCAGGAATGGGGCCATGAAATTGAATTTTGGGAATATGACTCTTGAGCTTAAAATTTTCAACATTTCCAAGCACCCAGGAGAGGAAAAAGAAGTGAGAGAAGTGAATTTCATTGAGTCTTTGACACATGAAAATTTGAATGATGCATTTTTTGAAAACTCCGCTGAATGTTGTTTATTGGAGTCTATCACATCTGAGTTAAAAGATGATTGTCAAAGTTCAAAGAGTTGCCCCACTTATGCTGCCACCTGGCAACCCAAAATTGAAAAACTAACCCCAAGTAGTACAAATCCACTCTTATCTAGTGTCAAGCCACCAAAGCCTAAATTGAAACCTGTTTCATCTGACTTAAAATGCATTTTTAGGAGAGGACGAGTCATATCCAGTGGTCATTCATTGAAGCTTGTAGATTTACAAGAGTCTAAGCTAATTGAAGTCCTTAGACATCATAAGAGTGCCATTGGGTGAACTATTGCTGATTTGAAAGGTATAAGCCCATTAATTTGCAATCATGATATATACCTCGAGGAGGATGCAAAATCATCTCGTCAAATGCAACGACGGTTAAAGCCTCACTTAAAGGAGGTTGTACGGACTAAGGTGCCCAAAATATTGGATGCATGAATTATTTTTCCTATCTTTGATAGTAAATGGGTTAGCCCAACCCAAGTTGTGTCCAAGAAGTCTGGGGTCACCGTGATTAAAAATGATGCCAATGAATTGGTACCAACCCGAGTTTTCTCAAGATGGCGAATGTGCGTAGACTACTAGAAACTCAATTTGGTGACTAGGAAGGACCACTTTCTTCTCCTTTTTTTTGATCAAGTCTTGGAAAGAATTGCAGGTCAGGCATTCTACTGTTTTCTAGATGGGTATTCTGGGTACAATCAAATTGAAATAACACTTGATTATCAAGAGAAAACAATATTTACATGTCCATTCAGTACTTTTACATTTAAAAGGATACCATTTGGACTTTTTAACGCTCCTACAACATTTCAAAGGTGCATGTTGAGTTTGTTTAATGACATGGTGGAAAGATTTTTGAAGTATTCATGGATGATTTTTCTATGTATGGTGATTCACTTGAATTGTGTCTAACAAACCTAGAAAAAGTTTTGATAAGGTGTAAGGAGACCAATTTGGTGCTTAATTAGGAGAAATTTCATTTCATGGTAACACAAGACATTGTTTTGGGCCACATTGTGTCATTTGAAAGCAAAAAATTAACAAAACAAAGATAGATCTAAAAGGCAATTTGCCTGCACCAAAAATTGTTAAAGATGTTTGATCATTTCTAGGGCATTCAAAGTTTTATAGAAGATTCATCAAAGATTTCGGTACCATATCAAAACCCATGTGTCATCTCCTAAGTTAGGATGTAACTTTTGTATGGAATGAAGCATGCCAACAAGCTTTTGATAAGCTTAAAAGAATGTTAATTTTTGCTCCAATAATGCAACCTCCTGACCGGACTCTACCCTTTGAATTGATGTGTGATGTAAGTGACTATGTTGTGGGAGTAGTATTGGGTCAAAGGAAGGATAAAAAAATCTTATGTGATCTACTATGCAAGTAAAACTCTAAATAATGCTTAAATGAATTATTCCAAAACTAAAAGAGAATTGATTGCTGTGGTTTTTGGTCTAGAAAATTTTCGTTCTTACCTTGTTGGTTCATCTGTCATTGTGTTTACTAATCATGCAACATTGAATTTCTTTCTCATAAAGAAAGATGTTGAGCCACGACTTTTGAGATGGATTCTCTTATTGCAAGAATTTGACCTAATCATCAAGGACAAAAAAGGGGTAAAAAATGTAGGGCCAGGCTACTAATCAATGAAAATTCCCTTGATGAACAATTGTTCACAATCGTGGAAACACCATGGTATTCTGATATTGCTAACTTCCTTGCCATTGGTATGTTTCCCCCTTCCTTTACCATGATGGACAAAAATAAATTTTTAGGGGAAGTTCATAATTTCTTTTGAGAGGATCCATACGTGTTTAAATACTGTAAGGATCAAATCATAAGGCATTGTATCCCCAATCAAGCAATCAGAAATGTAATTTCTTTTTGTCATTCTGAAGTATGTGGTGACCACTTTTTGTCTAAAAAAATCACTGCAAAAATCTTGCAGTGTGGATTTTATTAGCCCACAGTTTTTAAAGAAGTTCATGTCTTCTGTCTAATATGTGATAGGTGCCAAAGGTTGGGGAGTATTTCTAAAAGAAACATGATGCCCTTGAATTCCATACTAGTAATTGAAGTTTTTGATTGTTGGGGCATCGATTTCATGAGATCATTTTCCCTTCCTTTGGCTATCTATATATTTTAGTGGCTGTTGATTATGTGTCTAAATGGGTTGAAGCAATTTCATGCCAAAATAATGATCACCAAATAGTAATCAAATTTTTAAAAGAAAACATCTTGTCTAGGTTTGAAATTCCTAAATCTATTATAAGTGATGGGGGTGCTCATTTTTGCAATCGTCCTTTTTGGAATCTGATGAAAAAATATTTAATTTCTCATAAAGTTGCAATCCCTTATCATCCACAGACTAGTGGACATACTGAATTGGCTAATCGGGAGATAAAAATGACTTAAGAAAAAATGGTAAACCTAGATCGCAAAGAATAGTCATTACAACTAACTAATGCGCTCTGGGCATATCACACTACCTTTAAAATAATTTTGGGTATGTCTCCTTATTGATTAATTTATGGAAAACCTTGTCACCTACATATTGAATTGGAATATAGAGCATACTGGGCCATTAAAACTATGAATTTTGACTTGGACAAGATAGGAATATTAAGAAAACTTCAGATCAATGAGTTAGAAAGAATTAAGGAATGAGGCGCATGAAAATGCTAAAATTGCAAAAGAAAGAATGAAAGTTTTTCATGAAAAAAACATGGTAAGAAAATCCTTTGCTCCTTCCCAAAAAGTCCTCCTATTCAATTCAAGGCTCCACCTGTTTCCTAGTAAGTTAAGGTCAAGGTGGACTGGGCCTTACATTGTAAGGCGAGTGTTTGAAAATGGAGTAATGGAGGTAGAGAATCCGTCAAATGGAAATATTTTTACTATTAATGGTCAATGTCTAAAACCAATTTATGAAGAGTTTGTTAAAGATGTGGAATCAATTGTTTTAATGGATCCAGAATATTTTGAATAAATTCAGGGTTGTCGACACAGAGAAGGGTAGGGTCATGAAAATTTCAACCCAACCCTACCCAAACAAATGCCTTTATAAGGCCTCCAAACCCAAATCCTTTTTCCCACTCCCCCGCTCTTCTTCTTCTTCTTCCCCTTTCTCTATGACGATTCACTCTCAGCAAACTCCATGGCTACACACTCCACATGTACCATCTTTTGTTTTATGTTTGTATTTTAGTTATGTATTTAGTCATTGGTTTCCTTCTTCTTTTTTCACTTACACATAAGGGTTTCCATATTAATCGAAATCCTAATTTTTGTAAAGATGATTAAATGTGTACCTTGTTTGTAAGGCTTCTGCAGATGAACAAATCTCTCTCAACCCTAAAACCACTTTGCGTATATTGGTAAATTCAAACATTGAGCACAATGTTCAGTTTAGGTTGGGGAGTGAGAAATGCAATTCATATTTACACAGTTATGTGCTTTTAAAATTTTGTCTTATTCAAATTTTGTATTTATACATTCTTCATATTATCTAAAAAAAAAATTAGCATGTCTTTAAAGGCAGCTTCAATCGTCTTTCTGACTGGCAGATGTTAAAAAACTAGATAGGGTATCTTAAGCTTTGCAAACATGGATGATAACATCTTTTAGTTTAGTTTAGGCGTCTTGTGCGCATTTCCTTATAATGTACATTCTACAATAATGAAAAAAGCAAGATTGGTGAGAAAAATTGAAATCCGAGAAGAGCAAGCAAAACCACTGTGTGGAAGAGAAACTTTTGCTAAACGTTGTCGTGTCAAACGACTTGGTGCATGTAAACAATCTGGCTAGATTTTTCACATGAAATAATACAATCAATGTTCTGAACCAATTTCTGGTCGCACACTTAATCAGTGAAACTGGATAGTGTATGGACAGAGTAAGGATTTTCCTAAGACGTCATACTATACCAATCCTGTACTTACACGTTATGTGCAACAAGAAATTGAAAGAGTCACTGATTTTTCAAATGACATGGAGACAAAACAAGGCTCATATTAGAATTTTTCTTGACAAAGTTATAGGAAAAACATGTTTTTGGAATGAAGGTCAATGGTCTGAACTCCTTTTTGTAAAGATGTAAATATCCTCTTTTGTTAGATGTACAAAGTCTTTTTGTTGAAAGAAAGATGTAGGCCGAGTAAGGAATGTCCTAAAATACTAACAAAATCATAGCATGGGTAGGGACTTATCTTGAGATGCCATATTTTTTTTTCCAAGCCCTATTTATGCATTTTGTCTTCTTTCAATTTTGTGTATAGAAATGTGTATGCAAATATATATATATATATATATATATATATATATATATATAATTTTTATTTTTATTTGGCGTTAGAATCCCAATTCGTGTTTGAATGAGAGAAGCTTACAATACATGTTGGTTTTTGTAGAAACACTAAAGTACTTGAAGCAGCCTTAGTTTGAATGCCAGATGGACATTTGAACTTAGAATCCATGTTCGAATGCCATTTCACGTTCGAACTAGAGAAGCTTATAGTACTTTTTGATCTCTGCAGAAAACCAAAGTACTGGAAACAACCTTAGTTCGAACGTCAGTTCCACATTTGAACTTTCTTTTAAAATTTCTTCTATCACCATTCGAACACTGGTCATGTTCGAATGTTGGCTGCCTAGGTATAAATACCTGGTTCATCTTCTCCAGTTCAAAAATGACCAACACCTTTCATAGTCCCCAACCCTAGCTTGCCCTTTCCAATACCTAAGCTCCCAAAACTCATTCCCTCTCATTTTTGATCCAAAATCAAACACCCAAACCTCTTTTCCATCTCATTTCTCACCTTTAACCAAAGAATTTCAAGCTTGTTCTTCCTCTAAATCCCTAAAATCCGAAAATGCCTACTAGACGAAAGGTAGTCAATCAAGAGCCAAACTTTGTGGAGGAGGTCATCAAGGAAAGGAACGGAAGGCCACTAGTGGCTTGTAGATATGATCGCACTCGTTTCCCCAATGCCCTCAAGGCCGATAGGTATGAAATTTTTTTCCAAAATCAACCTATTGTTTGTGAAAGGATTGGTGAGTTGTTTGATTTTGCAAAATTGGGGATTTTGGTGAATATGGAAGGGAGAGTTTGGGAGAATTATTTGAGAAATGGAGGTGAGGCGGTGAAGGAGGTTATGAGAGAATTTTACTATAATGCTGAGGTAGTGAACAGAATGATAAAAACATATGTAAGGGGGACTCAGATCAGTGTGGATGAGGAGGCTATCTTGGAGTTGAGGCCAGTACCATGGGTACCAAGGCCTAACTATCCTTCGAGGAAAGATATGGACTTGGATTTAGTGGGGGTTGAGTTAACGAGATTGATGACCTTTAGATGGGGAGGTAGAAGATTCCTTAAGCAAGGAGAGGTGACGGACTAGTATAAAATGCTCAACTTGGTTGTCTTTTCCAAATTTACTCCCATTGGGCGAACGAATGAGATCCTCCCTGACATGGCTCAACTGTTATACGCAATAGGGAAGAACCAAATCATTAACCTTCCCTCTTTGATTTTGTCTGAGATGATCAAGGGGTGCGATACTAAGAGGAACTCACTCCTCTTCGGAACACTAGTGATGGGGATATGCATTGATTGGGGAGTGAGGATTAGATCGGAGATGGAAGTGCTCAAGCCTATGGGATTTTTGAATAAAGTGTCATTCAGGAGGAGTCAAGGTCACAATGGGGGACCAGCAGCAAGGCAAGATAGGGCACCGATGAGGTCCAGGATGCCTTGGATGTTGAGGAGGAGAGAGAGTCAGAGCAAGCCTATGCTGAGATGGGCGATCGCAGGACTTTACGAGAGATCATGCTTGGCATTGATGCGAAGCTAGATGAGATTCTCTGTGTCATATGGGTGGTGGAGCTGCTAGACTTTCGGGCACTTGAGTGGCGAGCGATTGTGATGGATTTCTTTTCTTTTGGTTTAATGTGTGTTTTATTTGTTTTTGATGATTTAAGCATTTTTGTTTTGAACTATGGGATGTTTTGAAATGAATGATGTTAGCTTTATTACATTTGCTTGTGTTTGATATCAGCACTTCATTGTTATTTGTTATAGATCGATGGGACTAGTGTCAATATTAAGATTACTTGCTAAAGTGACTAAGCACAATATTGTTTTGACACCCAATCTAACAAGTTCAAATTGAAAAAACCTCATTTCCTTGAAAAATGGTATTTTATATGCTTAAATATCAAATGTATTTGTTATTCTTAAGAAAGTGCAGAATAACCAAGCTTGAAAATGGAATCGGGATATAACCGATATTCTTTGAAAATCTAACATAATCAGTGGAAATAACAAAGAATCTCGTGATAAGCTTTTGAGTCTTGCGATGCTTTTGAGAGAAAATCAACACTTACTTAAGGTTTTTGACTTTCTATCATTGAGTAATCTCATTAAGATTGTCTTTTATTGATACAAATAAAGCAGTATATTGGTGTATCCTACAAAGAATTTGTTCACACGACAAATACATGTGCACATGCCTGGGAAAGGAATTTAGGCTATTTTTGAATTTTCTTTGAGCTTTATCCATTTCTGTTGATACATAATCTCTTGTCAACTATGATTGAGCCTCAAAATAATAATTCTTTTCGGTACAACCATGTCTTTGACTAAGCCCAAAAAAAAAATCTGAATCCCTACCTGGGTTATCTAATTTCTTGCACATTTTCTAAAAATAAAACTTTCTAGATATGAAAAAAAGAGAAGAAAAGGAAAAAAAAAAAAAAAGGGTAAACAAAAGGGTAGAAGGAGATGAGCAAAGAAAGAAAGAAAACACAAAAGAAGTCAATCTAGCCAAAGAATTGTGATTTGAAAGAAAAAGAGACTGAGATGAAAAGAGACAAAAAAATAAGAGAGAGAAGCACGAATGAGTTTCTCAAAGACAAAATGAAGAAGGTAAGGAGAAAACGTGCAGAATTATAAATTGGATAACCCATTTTGAACTCTTCTCATCCGTCATTTCCTGCACCACTTGCCCCTGGCCACATTATAACTTGGAAAAAATCCCTAATTGATCTCCGGTCTGATGCATGTGTAGAAACTCAATCAAATTTGGGGTATGTTAATAGTGTTACTTTATTTGTAGTAATATTCATCCATGAGATTATGTCAAACATGATTAATCTATTTTCCTTGGATTTCACTCCCGTATTTTTTGTGCATGTGAATTTGCAATTGACATTCTTCTAATCACATGTCTCTTGAGAGAAAGTCAATATAGTCGGAGGGAATTTTTGCTAAAGGCATTCTAAGAAATGTTTGTGAAATCAAAGCTACACATGAAAGGTTGTAAAGAAGAATGTTTGTTATATAATAATTCTTGTCACTAGACTGATTATTCTTGCCACAAAGGGAATTTCTAATGCCAATGTAACAAGTATTTATTTTTGTAGAATACATACCTATGACAGAGAAGTGTTTGGAAAATAGATCAAAATTGAGCGATGGGTGTCTTAACGATCATGTTGCTAACTCATTCTGACAAGAAATCTTATATACACACATCTGTCAACTAGAGCTTGTAGGTAGCTTCATTGGAAACCCTCACTAGACAACACTCGTCCACTAGGAAAAATCTATGGGTTTAACTATTTGTTGCATATGCTAAATGCAATGGGGTGACCTTCGAAAATAGCATTGTAAATATATTTTTATTTGGATGTTTTGTATTACTAGGGACTAGCCATATGCAAGTTGGAGGTTGTGATGTATAGTTAAAATTAACATCTTACTATGCTTTTATAAGATTAATTATGCTTTGACAGAATTTAAATAATAACATTTCAGGGAAAAAGTTGTACATGGGCCTAAAGTCAACAACATCAAACATTCAAGCAACACACACGTGTTCTAGAAAAGAATGGAAGAAAGAGGGAGCAAAGCACCCACGTTTGTATGCCAGTCCACGTTCGACCGCCATCTTGAAATAATTGAGCACCTCCAGGAGATTGCTAGGGTGATGACACAAGGCTTTTTGCAGCTAGATACTATGAAGGACAAAAGCAACTTGAGTACCACGTTCAAACTCCCACAGCATTCGAACGCTCATTAAAGAAGACATGTTTCCACATTTGAATGATGTTGGCATTCGAACGTAAACCCTAGACAGGTTGCAGGTAGATTAGATTTCCATGTGGATTTTGTGGCATTCACTTGGACTTTAAGCACTTAGATTTGTTCTTTTACCCCCCCCCCCCCCTTTATTGCCTATAAATACCTTGCCTTGGAACTTGTTAAAGACCATCTCTTGGGAAGTGGAAAAACTCTCCAAAAGTAACTAGCTTTCTTCTTCTTCATTATTAGTTTCAGTAGCTTCCATTGTAAAAACTTCTTTCTTCACCTAGAGGAGTGAACCTCTCTCACATTTCTAGCTCTCTTGAAGCCTTGAAAAATGGATAGTGTTTCACTCATTCTTTGTTGATCACTCACTTTTCTCTACTTGGAGAGATGATGATCACTCACTTTTCTAGCTTTCCCAAAACCATGAAGTGTGATTAGTTTCTCATTCACTCTTTAGTAAAAGGTGATGATCATATATAAATCATTCAGAAGTTATATTTGTCCATTTCATTTATGCTTAACGTTTTATCTTTTGATTGTTTATTTAATGATTGAATACATCTAGCAAAGTTGAGGTACTTTGTACAATCATGAGTCTCTCCTAATACAAGTTAACTGTTGACATAAGAGAATTTGTTGGTTCCTTGCAAGTACTCAAGATAGGTCTTCATAAAAACCTTTCAATCTCCATTATTATTGTGCTCTAACTAAGAATGGAATAATATAATAGTTGTTGGATGATTTGTAGAATTACTTGCTTGTTTATAGGCGAGTTGAGTCTCATCACTGACAATTCTTGTAAATCTCTACAAAGACATCGGAGCCATACTCTTAAATCTAATAGTTCATCTTTATCCTCCAATTAACTTTCTATTGACATAGGAGTTAATTGAACTATCAAGCACAAATATAACAACCAGATGATTGACACATGTCCAGACCCTTGAGCTAAAGGGTGACTCTTTCATTTGAGAAAATCTTAAATTCTATCCAGGAAACTCTATAATCATCATAACTTCAAATCTCAAAAGTATCAGTCACTTTGATCTTTGTCACTAATTACTTCAAAACACTAATAGTAGTTCCCTGTGGATTCGACTCCGGATATAACCGGATTATAACTACAACTTGACCACCTACACTTGGGTGTACACATTTCGGATCAAGTTAATGATGTCAATGGATCCAAGGTTAGGGCGTGTGGTAAATTGTTCATTCCAAAAGCCACCATTGCTAAGCGAGCAACCCAAGGGTGCAGTGATAGGAGATCAAAAAGGAAAAACACAGGTAACATGCATTTTGTTGTTGTGTGCCCTACAAGAGATAAGAAAATGACATTCATCTACAAGAAGGATTTAACGGTAATGGATGCTGTCGAAGAAGCTTAGGAGGAGGAAGCTGACGTGGGTGCTAATGATGAGGAAGAATATTTGAGTGCAATTGATCTATCTAGCTGCGTGACCCACCGAATGTTGACTGGAAATAAGAAAGATCTTAAGGCTAATCACGAGTGGCTACACGCCAATATTTTTCATCCGCGCATGGAACATGGTGGCCGAGCTTTGAATGTCATTATCGATAATGGCAGTGGCATGAATGTGATTTTCAAAGATGCAGTAGAGCGATTGTGGTTGAAAGTTAAAAAAACATCCTACTCTTTATCAAATTAGTTGGGTCAACGAAGATAATTTAGTCTTGGTAAAGCATCGGTGTTTGGTGAAGTTTTCATTGCGAAAGAAATATGTGGACGATGCCTAGTGCGATGTAATTCCTATGACTATTTGTCACATGCTTTTGGGGCGACCATAGCTTTATGATCAGAGGGTTTCCTATGAAGGGTATGCCAATACTTATTCTTTTATTTTTAACGGTACGAAATTTGTTTTGGATCCTTTGCAGGAATTTGAGACAAAAACAAAAGTCATCCCAGTGTTGACTATATGACAGTTCTCTCGAGCTCTATTAGATGAACAAATGGTGTTAATGGTGGGGAGTCATGAGGTTAAGCAAGATGGTGGTTGTATTCCCACGGAGTTTGCCAAATTTTTGGAGAAATTTCAAGATAGTATGCCTGATAAGATGACAAAACAACTTCCACCAATGCGGGATTTGCGGCATGCTATTGATTTAATTCCCTGATCAACCTAGCCCAACTTGCCACATTATCACATAAGCCCAACAGAGAATGAAGAGCATTACTAGGAAATTCAATAGTTACTAGACAGGGGAGACATCCGAGAGAGCCTTAGTCCCTGCGTTGTTCCGGTTCTACTTACGCCCAAGAAGGACGATAGTTGGAGGATGTGTGTAGAGAACTAGGCAATTAAAAATATAACAGTGAAATACTGATTTCCCATTCCCCGCCTTGACGACATGTTGGATTTATTAAGCAGTGCCTCCATTTTTACAAAGATCGACCTTTGAAGCGAATACCACCAAATTCGCATCTGTCATGGTGACGAGTGGAAGACGTCCATCAAAATGAAAGATGGACAATTCAAATGGGTGGTCATGCCCTTCGAATTAACCAATGTGTCGAGCACCTTCATGCGTGTTATGACACAAGCACTCAAACCGTTCTTGGGTAAATTTGTAGTTGTATATTTTGATGATATTTTTATTTTTAGCCAATTTTTACAGTGTCTTGAACAAATTGGGGGTTGAAAGACTTTATATAAATCGAGATAAGTGCTCATTTATGAAGAAGAGAGTCAATCTTTTAGGCTTCATAATTTCTGATTAAGGTGTTGAAGCTGACCCCGCCAAGGTGTAAGCAATTCAAAAATGGCCTATACCTCAGAATTTCTTTGAGGTGCGGAGCTTCCATGGGTTGTACACATTCTATCAGCATTTTATTTGGGGTTTCAGCAATATAATGGCCCCAATCACCAAGTGTTTAAAGGCAAAGAGTTTCTCTTGGACAAAGACAGCTGACAAAGCCTTAACCAAAATCAAAGAAAAGGTGGGGCAAGCACTAGTTTTGAAATTGCCAGATTTTATAAGGTGTTTGAAGTGGCTTATGATGCTTCACATGTGGGGATTAGGGGCGTTTTGAGCCAAGAAAGTCATCCCATTGCATTTTACAGCGAGAAGCTTAATGACACTCACCGAAAATATTCGGTATATGACAAGGAATTTTATGCTTTAATTCTAACTCTCAAGCATTGGTGTCCTTATTTGATTCATAAAGAGTTTATCCTTTATACTAATCATGATTCTTTAAAAAAAACCTAAATTCCCAAAGCAAGCTAAATGCTAGGCATGCTCAATGGATGGATTATTTGAAGTAGCTAGATTTTGTTATTAAGAATAAATCAAGGATTGAAAATAAGGTGGCTGATGCGTTAAACAGGAGACCTCATTTGCTGCATATTTTCTCACCTAATTTTCAAGTTTCGATAGCCTCAAATTGCAATACGCCAAAGATGTGGACTTTGGAATCACATGGAGTAATTTGTCCACCAACCTGGGCATATCTGGTGGTGATTATTCTTTGAGGGAAGGCTATTTATTTTATAGCACACGATTGTGCATTCCTTATGGATCTATCCATGATTTCATAATCACAGAACTCCATGGAGGGGTCTAGTAGGACATTTTGGGTATGATAAAACATTTGCCATTGTCACTAACCAGTTCTATTGGCCACGGTTGCGTAGAGATATGCATAAGGTGGTGGGTTGTTGTCAAATTTGTCAGGTGAACAAGGAAACTAAGCAACAAGAGGGACTCTATACTCTTCTTCCAATTCCAGACAAACCTTAGCAGCATGTTAGCATGGATTTTGTTCTTAGGTTGCCTAAGACTCTCCACCAACATGATTCAATTATGGTGGTAGTGGATCGCTTCTCAAAAATGTCTCATTTCATTCCTTGTCATAAGACCTACGATGCTTCAAAGATTGCTACATTATTTTTTAGGAGGTGATCCGATTACATAGTGTACCAGCCACCATAGTGTCCAATCAAGATGTAAAATTTGTGAGTTATTTTTGGAAAACGTTATGTGCAAAAATGGGGACGAAACTAATGTTATCTAGTGCCATCCACCCTCAAACAGACGGCCGCACCAAAGTGAAAAATCGGAGTTTGGGAAATTTATTACGTTGCCTCGTTGTGGATTATGTCACCAGTTGGGATCTAGTATTACCATAGGCAGAGTTTGCTTTCCACAACTTTGTTAATCGGTCAATGGGGTGCACACTGTTTGAGGTGGTCTACGAATTTTGACCCCACACTCCCTTAGATCTCAATTCGTTACCTTTGCCTACTAGACCCACTGAAGCTGCGCTAGATTTCTCTAGCTATATGATGAACATTCATGAAGAAGTGAAGCGGTGCCTTTCCCTTAATACAGAAGCATATGCAAACTACGCAAATACAACGCACAAGGATAGGCAATTCGAAGTTGGCAATATGGTTCTTATTTGGTTAAGACCAGAACGTTTTTCCCCCAGCAATTTACCAAGCTACATGCACGACGTGTAGGCCCTTTTAGAGTCACAAGGAAATTGGGTACAAATGCATATATCGTTGACTTGCTCTCTGATTTTTGTATTAGCCCAATTTTCAACATAGAAGACGTCAGAGAGTTTAAGGGTGATGAAGTGGAGATATCGACAACACTAGATTCAGACGCATTACAAGGCCCTATTATTCATGTTCCTAAACAAACAGCTCCTAAAGATGAGATTGCATCCATACTTGATCATCAATTCGCTAGAAAAATGGTAAGCCCATGTACTTTTACATACTTGAGCCATGGATCAATAAGAAACGATAGAATTTTGAGAAACGGGAGCTTTTACTCAACTTGCTCAAAAAAAATGGAGATATATATCAGAAAAATGGAGATATTGATTTCCAAGTTTGGAACTTACATGAAACATAAATGTCAAAGAAGGTGCATTAAGTAATTTTTTTAGTTGTATGTTTTAAAGGAATCATTGAGTGATCACACAAGTGCTCATTGTTGTAGGAACTCAATAAAATGTGTTTTTATTGTATCTTTTTTCTGAACTTTAGAGGGAAAAAAAATTAAAAATAGTTATAGGCTTATATTGGGTGACAATTTTCAATAGTTCTTTTTTATTGACGATTTTTGTGTTATATAATACTTTAGAGAATGGGTAATTGTTTGTAAATTTTTTGTTTGTTACGTAGTGCCTTCAGACACGGACAATTATTAGTATATATATATAACGGGTTTAGCAAATTGGGGGTAAATTTCAATCTATCCCCATATTTATCATCGTACGGATTTATATAGATATCTCCATATATGTTTACCATCTAATACATATAGTGCATCTCCAATTCAAATTGGACGAGTTTAGATGAATCCCTTTTTTTCCAGTTCACTCTCATCCATACTTGCAATATAACTACCATGCCATCTGGAATTGGATCTCTTCAATACATATTTTTTCAATTCTGATAATGTTAGATCACTCATGAAATAAAATTGAATTTCCTAAAATAAGTGGACTCCATATCAAAACACAGTGGGTGATAAACTATTGAACAAAGTCAAAGAAAGGACGTGAAAGAGGATCTGGGTCTCGATGATCTGATTGTACCTTAAAGGTTGCTAGTTGTGATCACCTCTATCAAAGTTTTAAAATTCTTAGTTAAGCTCCCATTTGGCCCAACAGCCTTTAGAGCAAGCTCTCTAAACACTCTAATTTGCTCCCTCAATTTCTCTGATTCACTCTCTAAAAGGGTTTAGATGAATCCCTTTTTTTCTGGTTCACTCTCATCCCTACTTGCAATATAACTACCATGCCATCTGGAATTGGATCTCTTCAATACATATTTTTTCAATTCTGATAATGTTAGATCACTCATGACATATAGTTGAATTTCCTAAAATAAGTGGATTCCATATCAAAACACAGTGGGTGATAAACTATTGAACTAAGTCAAAGAAAGGGCGTGAAAGAGCATCTGGGTCTCGATGATCTGATCGTACCCTTAAAGGTTGCTAGTTGTGATCACCTCTATCAAAGTTTTAAAATTCTTAGTTGAGCTCCCATTTGGCCCAACAGCCTTTAGAGCAAGCTCTCTAAACACTCCAATTTGCTCCCTCAATTTCTCCGGTTCATTCTCCAAAAAGGGTTTAGATGAATCCATTTTTTTCCGGTTCACTCTCATCCCTACTTGCAATATAACTACCATTCCATTTGGAATTGGATCTCTTCAATACATATTTTTTCAATTCTGATAATGTTAGATCACTCATGAAATAAAATTGAATTTCCTAAAATAAGTGGATTCCATATCAAAACACAGTGGGTGATAAACTATTGAACAAAGTCAAAGAAAGGGCGTGAAAGAGCATCTGGGTCTCGATGATCTGATCGTACCCTTAAAGGTTGCTAGTTGTGATCACCTCTATCAAAGTTTTAAAATTCTTAGTTGAGCTCCCATTTGGCCCAACAGCCTTTAGAGCAAGCTCTCTAAACACTCCAATTTGCTCCCTCAATTTCTCCGGTTCACTCTCTTAAAGGGTTTAGATGAATCCATTTTTTTCCAGTTCACACTCATCCCTACTTGCAATATAACTACCATGCCATCTGGAATTGGATCTCTTCAATACATATTTTTTCAATTCTGATAATGTTAGATCACTCATGAAATAAAATTGAATTTCCTAAAATAAGTGGATTCCATATCAAAACACAATGGGTGATAAACTATTGAACAAAGTCAAAGAAAGAGCGTGAAAGAGGATCTGGGTCTCGATGATCTGATCGTACCCTTAAAGGTTACTAGTTGTGATCACCTCTATCAAAGTTTTAAAATTCTTAGTTGAGCTCCCATTTGGCCCAACAGCCTTTAGAGCAAGCTCTCTAAACACTCCAATTTGCTCCCTCAATTTCTCCCCTTTTTCCTGACCCAAAACCAAGTCAAGGGCCGTCACTATACCACCTTTTGTGAACACCCCACCCTCAACCCTCAGACCAATTTTCCACACCTTTTCAACCATCCATGCGTTTAGCTGCTGATCCCCAAAAAAAGGCCTGCAAATAATAGGCACAGCAGCAGGAATAGCCTCCAACACTGAGTTCGCTCCGCCATGACTAATAAAACCCCCAACTGAACTATGTGCTAATATTTGAACTTGGGGTGCCCATGGCACTATGTTCCCATTCTCTCTCATCCTTTCCACGAACCCTTCTGGTAAATGAACTTTTAATTTGTCTTTAAGTGACCAAATAAATGGAGTACCACTTGCTTCAAGTGCCTCAGCCAACGCTTTCAGCTCCGGTGGCGGCAGCGTAGCCACGGTTCCGAAGCTAATATACACTACGGACGTTGGTTTTTGCTTGTCCAACCACAGGTACAAGTCGTGATCATCGGAATTTGAGGAGGGTGGTGATGAGATGACGTTGAAGGGGCCAATATTGAGGAAATTTTGGAACTTTGATTTGAGGTCTTTCGTTAAGGGGGGGTCTAGTTCTTCAAAGGAGTTTACGAGCAATGCCTTTGCTTTGGGGAGGATTTGACCCATTTTGTGTAGCATGATTGAGAAGGGTGATTCTAAGTTTCCAGAGAGGACCCCACTAGGCAAATCTCCAAGGCGTAGTTCAGAAAATCCAGGAATGAATGTAAGGATTTCATCTTCACGTCCTGCAGTGCCTGAATTTATATTATCAGAAACTAAGTGGTCAGATTAACTACAAAAATAAATAAAAAAGAATGCACTATTCTTTAACAGAGTTTTGAAGAACCAACTGTGATCTACGAAAACGAGTTACGATTGTGCTTGACCTGGTATTAGATGAATTCTTATAAAGTTGGAGTAATTCTTATGATTTTTGCACATATTTTTGATCCAATACGATTTCTAGTTTTTGAGGCTTTCAAGTGGTGGGTTCGGGCAATTTTAGTAAAATGGTGGGCTCTTCTTTTTGATAGAATGGGTCATCTCTTAGATTTTTAGTAAACCTTTATATGTAAAAATCCAAACACTTAGTGATTTAATAAACTAGTCAAGCTAGTATCATAATATTCAAAATAATTAATGAAATAGGTCAAGTTAGAATTTAATAAATTCACATGCATACAAAATGATCATATGCCCTCAATAAGTTTCAGTCTCTGAGTTTATCTTACATATTATATATGCTAAAATTAGTTTTAAATTTCACAATTCTCTTTAATTTTATTGATATTTTATTATTATTATTATTTTTTTTTTTTGAATTCATGAATGATTTTCACAAAAACTTCGATCAGAGGTTTTCATATTATATCTTAACTATCAAGAGGCCAGCTTATGATATCACCAAAACTTAAGGGCCGACACTATAAATAATCACTGTGAAGTACTTACTGGTCACTCCAACGGTGTCCCTGATGAAGTCAGTGTAAAAATGAATGGACAGCGAAGAAGCACCAGAAGGCCAAAGCGGCACCCATGGAACACCCATCTCCTCCGCCAACACGCCGGAAAACCACAGAAACGCGTCGGCCACCACGCAGCTGACTCTCCTCGCTATCTCCGACTCAGCCGCCGCCACACCTTTCCTGAACTCTTCCGGCGCCACCTTGAGGAACAAGTCAATATCCTCCTGTGGCCTCCCGACAAACACATACCCCTCTGGGACACCATCAGACAAGTCGTAGGGTTTGATGTTTTCTGGGGTTGGTGCCGAGAATAATGAACGGTTGGATTTGGCTGTGCTGAAGAATGAAAATATCACCGCCGGGGCCGCAGTGGCCAGGCGGCGGAGAAGGCCTAGGAGGAGGCTTGCGTGGGAGGCGAATGGGAATGCAAGCACCGCAACGTGGCGGTTTGGGGTAGTTTTGGTCTTTGACATGGTGGGTATAATTGAGTGTATGTATTTTCTTAGTGGCCTGAGCTAAATCTTTCTCTGAACATTTCCATGATGCTGTAGTGCATTAAATAATGCATGTGGGCTTCACATTGGACAGGTTGAAGGAAAATGTTGATAGAACATAATTTTGGAGCTTAATTTTGGAATCTAATATACTAATTTTATTAATTAGCAAGGGTTCTTAGTTTTTTTGCTTTGTTTGGTACAATAAGAAGTTGGATTGATAAAATATTGAAAGGATCGTGTTTGGTAAGAAAAAAAATAAGAAGGATGAAAAAGTTGATAAATTAATTTATTTTCAACTCACCAATATCAATTATTCCAAAATTGAGAGGAAAAATAGATAAAAAGTCAATTATGTGTATTAAAATGTATTATATATATTATATATATATATATATATATATATATATATATATATATATATATATATATATATATATATATATATATCGTATTTATTTAATACATATTATGCATGAATATATATTTATATTTTTTTCGTCATTCTACCATCCAACCAAACACAAAAGAAAAAAAATAATAATTATTTCTATTTTTCATCTCTCCTACCAAACACAAGAAAGAGAATAAAAGATTTATCCCTTAAAAGATGTATTGCTCTTACTTTTAATTCTTTCATTTTTTTTATCCACTCAACCAAACACACCATTAAAGATAGAGTTCTAATTATTGAATTAGTTGTCAGCTCTAATATTAAATTGATTCTCAATAATTATAATTATATCTCTAAATTAAGTTTCTAAATTAAATTCAAATAATATTTTTCAAAAACTTTCCTCTGAATCTTATGCTCTATTTGGTTGAAATGATGGAAAGTATGAGAGATATATTTTCTCCTTTAAAGAATGAAAGTAGGAATAATACACTTTTCTTCCTTTGTATTTGGTAAGATGGATGAAAAATTAAAATGATTAATTTTTTTTTTGTGCTGGCAAAGATTAGGGTTGACAATCGAGCCGTATCGTGTTAGGTTTGTGTTGAGTCATTATGAGTTTGTATCGAACATTAGTTAAACATAACTCAACTCATTTAACTAATAGTGTCGTGTCGAGTTGACCTATTTATTTTCATTTCATATTCCTGTTCGCATTCGTGTTGACTTACATAAATTTTGAATAAAAAATTTAACGCTAATATTATATTTTCGCTAATATTATATTTTCACTTAATTGAATTCATGTTCATATTTTTTCTACAAATTAAAAATTAACTTAAATAAATCTAATAAAATAATAAGTAAAAATACCTTTTTTATATAATAATTATGTTATTGCTTAATAAATAGTTACAAATAATTAACATTTTATGTCTATAATATTAGTTAAAGATGTAAGTTTCGTGTTAATTTTGTGTTACCATACAAACGAAAAAATAGAGAAAATATTTATTTTTTAAATAAACAGGTTGATGATGTCAATTTTGAATTTGACGGGTTGAACTGAATATGAACAGTTTATATTTTTTGTTTGTGTGTCAAGTCATTTTCAAGTTTGTGTCGAGTTATAATCAAGTTAGTATCATAAAATTCGTGTCGAGTTCGAATCGTGTCATCATGTTGAGTCAAAAATTTTCACCCCTAACTAAGATGGAAATTTTTTTTTTAATTTAAATTTTTTATTTTTTAAAATTTTTTAAAATATATATATAAATACATATTTTATAATTATATTTTTATATGAAATTAATGTATACATAATATATGTATATATCAAAACATATATAGACAAATAAGATATATTTCAACACAAATAATTAATTTTTCATTCACTTTCCTTCCGATTTTGATGAATTGGAAGAAAAGTTAATGTTGAATTAACAAAAATACCTCCAATCAGTGTTTGTTACATTGATAATAACTTGAATTTATCACTTGGAAGATTATAATAATAAATATGTAGAATAATACGTTTGAGTTAGATTATAATATCACATATTTTGGTAGTATTAAAAAAATTTTATAATACAGGTCTATCGTATAAAAAATATATAATAAGTATACGATAAGTATATATTTTTGAAATTAATACGGTGTCAAATTTGCTTACCAAATAAAGTATTAGACCCGATTAAATAAACAATAGTACAATCCAATATTTAATTTCCTCATTATATGTCTACCAAACGAACCCATCAAGTATCCATTAGGGATAAAATATTTATAATGATATGTGTATTAAATTTATGCTCTACATGATGTGAGTTGTTGGATTAGTGATTTCATTGACTCTTACTACACGGCAGATGAAATGTTGTGTTGCCATATCATTTTGTCCAAAAAATTTGGTGCACGTGGCATTACTGAAAACGTATCAATTTTATGGAAGTTTTTTTTTTCTAAAATACTAATATTACTCCTCTTAGCTATACATGCACTACGGATACTTTCTCCCTAGTACGCTCCCCCAAATATGTATACAAAAATTGAAAAAAAACTCATCTCTTTACCCACTGAAACACCATTTTCATTTTTTTTTTGGTTCAACGATTAGGGTGTGTTCAGCTCAATTTATGTGTATCTTAACTAATCTCCTCCCTGATTCGGTTCAAAATAAGTCATTCACGCTGAAATTAGGATATTCTTGATGGATAAATTTCTCATAACCTGGATGTAAGAAGTTGTCAAGATTCGAACTTAAAACATCTGGATTTACAACTCGTCTTTATTACTACTTGAACTATCTTTTATGGTTTACACCACCACCATCACTGCCCCAAATTCACCAAATTCCATTCATCCACTCCCACTTTCAACATCCGCCTAAACAAGCGCGCACACATTTAGACTAAAAAATATAAGAATTTTTAGTAATGATTTCAAAAATCTTGTTTCCTTACAACAGATCATCCTCAGCACCGTAAGAAATAGACTTTCCTCTTTGAAATTTAAGTATATTAACCACCAGCAATAGATAAATAGTTCATGATTGGCAACTACACTTTACTTGTACATGAAATACAAGTCAATGTCCTCCTGTGGCCTCCCCACAAACACGTACTCCTCAGGTACAGCACCAAACACGTCCTAGGGCATGATGTTTTCCGGGGTTGGTGCCGACAATAATGAACGGTTGAATTTGGCTGTGCTTAAAAATGAAAATGTCACTGTCGGGCCCGTGGTGGCTAGCTGGCGAAGAAGGCCTAGGATAGGAGGAGACCAGCGTGAGTGGCGAATGGGAAAGCAAGCACCGCAACATGGCGGTGTGGTGAGGTTTTAGCCGCTGCCATGGTGGGAGTTTAAGTGTGTGCCTTTTGGATGGCCTAAGCTAATTGTTTTTTTCTTCTTTTGATGAAGGAAAAGATTAGTGAGACACTTTTCCATGGTGTTACGGTGCAATATATAGTGCAGGTGGGATTAGACACTGGCCAACGGGAATTGAGTATTCGAGTTATAAAAGGATTTAATGATTAGGAGAATTGATATGATTGATGATATTATTATAAATACATATAATTAACTTAATTTATTGATCTAATTCACTGTAGTCGTTAAATCAACAATAAGTTCTAATGTTAAACAGGGTACATTGTTAATTTAATAATTATATTGAATTAAGTTAATAGTCAATATCTCAATAACATTATTTTTACTTATAATGGATAATGTTTGAGTGTAATAGTAAAATATCCTTACACATTAAAAAGCATTGCCAAGGGGAGAATGGGATTTGGTTGGTACCATGGAGAATGACCGGCATGGAAAGTTGGATCAATTACGGTTGGTTCATTGAATCAGCAATTGAAGATGGAGGAAGTTGACAGATCATATGGTTATTACACGTAGTGGGGGCATACACCACACGTAGTTCAAAGAAAAGGGAGTCATTTTTCCTATTACGTAAAACAACATAGATATTTTCATGGATAATGATGATAGTAGGTGTCAAGGGGTCAAATTTAACTCAAAGTTTTTACGTCGTGATGACATCAAGATCTAATATTTTGTCGTACCCAAACTCACACAATCACTCATAGAAACACTCTATTGAGCAGAATATGGGCAAGCATCAAACATAGAGAAGCACACAAGATTACTGGCCAAATAATCCAACCTTTTTCTTATGAAAGGATTTTTGGCTAAGCGTCTGCTTATAAAAACTTGCTCAAACTCTCTTGGGTTACTGCAGACCCCAACATGTGTATATAAAAGCTATATAATTGCAGTTGCAACCGAACCGCCTAGCCTAGGCAATGTTGGCACCACCCAACTCTGACCAACTAAGTTATGTAGTTAACATCCCCAATTGCTAGGAATACAAACACCAATTAGATTTACCCTTAAGGATCACGGGTGGTTCTGCCACTCCCCACAATGTGCTGAACATGGCATGCTGTGAACGTATCAGTAACTGCTTTTAATCACCTCACCTGATGTGCACATGCCATCAGCAGCTCATAACCATATTATATTTTGCCCAAAAAAAACCATCTCATATGTTGTGCACATGCTTCAACTACTCATAACCGCCTCACATGATGTACACTTGACATTCTTGATAGCCTACAACATCTGATTTTCCCTTGCCCACGTGCCAAGCCATGCACAACCCATGACACAATTCAAGCCCACACAACTAGTCTTGATTGCTTGCTTGTGTCCAACGTGCTCATACATGTGTTGACTTCGTCAATCATGTATGGGGCTTCCACTATCGATGTGTCCCACCAATCATCTGCCCCACATTTCAGGTATTGATGCCTTGCTTTGGTGTGCCAAGGCTAGGAAGCATAAATGTTACTAGGGTTGCTGACCTGGAACCTCTTCGCGGAGTACCCCCTATAATAGCTTTAGGAGACAATTCCCTAGTGGAAGCAATTGGCATCATCTGGCCGAAGAGTTATAATGACAAGAGCCTAGTGCATAGTTGTTCCATACCACATGAAATTTTTGTCAAACACCTTTGATACCAAACCAAGCAATCACCAAATTTTTGTCGAACACCTTTCTAAATAAGCCATCTTTTTCACTATGAAATGATTAGGCAGGCACACCCCACCTTGGCTAAGGCATGGGGCACCCTTGGGTGAGGCATCCACATGTCATAGCCATGCCAACTAGCTAAGAGTGTAACAAACTACCCCTGCCAAAAAAACTCGACGTCCTCGTCGAAAGGTTGTTTCAATACTCCTTGATTTATTTCTCAAACTATCAAAGAATAACATCTCTTTCTCCAACTAGCATTTGCCTCAGAACCACCTTTCTAATGAACCAGAAAATCAGTCCTGCAATTCTTCTCACTCTGACCCATGGTCCTATGAGATGGAATCTTGTTGACTTCCTTGTCAAATTGTTTTCGTATTATAGGCGGAGCCTTCTTGGCTTGTCTCCTTCTTGCATTCAACAAGTCATCATGGAAAGATTTTAGAAAATTCACATGAAAAATTGGATGAATTTTCAATCGATGAGGCAGTTTCAACCAATAGGCTACATTCTCAACCTTCTTCATCACTTTGAAGGGATTGTCATATTTAGGAACCAACCCATGGTGCACTATTTTTCTATTGATCCTTTTCCAAATTGCATGAGTCAATTTCAGCAAAACTTGATCGCCAACTTGAAATTCTAGTGGCGTGTGAGCTTGATCTACATATTTCTTCATCCAAAGAGCAATTTTGGCTAAGTTGTCATTTGATTCGTCAAGCATCTCTTGCTTGGAATTAGCAAACTAGTATGCAGCGGGACATCTACCTCTGGTTCTTTGTTTCACCACTTCATGAGAAGTAAGTGCTTGTTGTCTCATAGTCAATTCACAAGGACTCATTCCTGTAGCAGAAGACATGTGCAAGTGCCTATTTTCTCTACTATACTGTGTCATATTTTCATACCTATTTCTCTTTCTTCGAGCATATGACCACTAAGTCCAAAATCAGTAGCCTCCAGAAAAACTTAGTTTATTGAATTGGATATGGTAAATATTTGTTAGGGTCCAATTAAGGTATGAAATAGTTAGGTTGTATTGTAATGTTTTGGTTTTGACTTTTTTGTCAAAATAAAAAATGAGAGTGTGTTTGGTACGTGTTTTTTTTAGCCAATTTGTTTTGAAAATAAGGCCAGATTTTGCTGACAAAAAAAAATGATGTTTTAAAAAATAGCAAAAACTGAAAGCATGCAGGCGCATGGGTGAGACTTTAATGAGGTCCACCCTTCGAACTTCATTTGCAGCAGAACATCCACTTTTCAGTAGGAACTACAAAAAACCCTTTTATCTCTCTCTCTCTCTCTCTCTCTCTCTCTCTCATGAAACCAAATGGCGAACAATTGATCCTCTCCATATCTGCTCATCTCTCTATCTTTGCTCATCTATGCTCAATCTCTCTCGCTTAAGCTCAGATCCAAAGTCAACGCTCTCTCAAAGGTAATATTTGGACTATATATATATATATATATTGTTGTATATACATAGATCTATGTGTGTGTGTTTGTGTGGTTGTGCATATGTGTTCTATTTCAACTATACTTCCGCACACTTGGGGTGTGTTTGTGTCTATAATTTTTCTATACTAATTGTTTTGCAATTTTTTGGTAATTTTTCTATACTACTGGTTCTATACTAGTGATGTGCATAGGAAAATGTTTGAGCATATGTCATGGGTGCGTGGGTGTGAATTTGGTATGTGCGTCTGTCTATGTTTGTGTTAATTTGTGTATCTTTTTGTCAATTCAGAATCTTTATTCATCCTCCTGCTGTTCCACTTGTTTTATCATTGTTAATTGCTTGCCAAAATTCTGCATTATCATTTGATAAGCATGAACTTCATGGGGCACACATAGTGGATGTTTTTCTTACTCAAATTGCTTGACACATCTATATTTGCTTGTCACTTTATTTGTGAATCACCTCTTCTTAAAATATAACAACGTACTTCTCAAGCGTATGAAAATTTTGCAGTTTAGTAATTTGGACAATTCCAAAATCGTCTCCTCAAGGAACATATGGAATTTGATTGGTGATGTGTGCGCAAACGAAAGTAAAAATCTTTTAACTTGTGGAAGATGTGCAAAATAGAATTCTAATGTATCATAATCAATAAGAAAACAGTCGGTCAATCCAAAAGAATCAGCTCACCATAATCAAACAATTTGACTCTTCATTTTAACTCTTCTGAGGTTGTATTCAAACGTGCTCGAACGGATAATATTCAACAAAAACCATGGTATATACTGTAATAGCTTTTTGAAGATAGGAAATAGAAACTAAAATAATAAGCATTTAGATTGTATAAATGATTTCTAAGCATTACTCGTGCCGAATGGACAGTCGAAGAGATATCAAAGTAGTCATCCAACAACTAATGTTCAAAATTGATTGTTTCCTTTCTACAAAACATTTGATCAATTAGAAACCATTGGAGAATTGATATGCTTGATTATGGATGAGAATCATCCCTCAGAAATCGGCAATAAACAACAGAGGAAACATATGTAAAAGAACAACTAAATTGAAGGAAATGCTTACTCTATGATTGCTTCTCAATTGCCAAGTTCAAGTACAAAAATAACAAAACTTTGAACGGAACATAAAAGTTGACTTATCCAAAACCAGGCTAAGCTTTGAAAATGGAAGTTTACAAACTCAACTTCTACACCAAGCAAAAACTACTATGTAAAATTCTCCTAAAATTTATCTTCTTCTAAAAAGTGTTCTCTCTCTCTCTCTCTCTCTCTCTCTCTCATGTAGAGAACCACAAGTACATATCATAAGTCATATCTATTTGATTAGCAAAGATGAGTGGCATGGGTGGTGGGTGAAATGCCGAAGAAGCTTGATCCACTTGGCTCGTCCAATGGAATGCCTTCTTAAACCTTGGGAGGTGCCATCCACCAATAAGAAGTAGGCTCATGGGGATTGGTAGCCACCCCATGAGTTTAGGAATACACATGGCCAACCTCCATTGACGAATGAGAATGCGAGAAATCTTTTCCTGTAGCTAACTTAAGATCAATCAGTTGAAAGTGAGGTTGAACCGGTTGATCGCTCTCTTCAACCAATTGAAAAGCTTCAATGAATAGGTTGGTTGACTTTCAGTATCTTGTTCTTGTTTGGCATTTCTCTGATCAACCAATTGAACTAATTCCAGTAGTTTGCATATCTTCCCAATCTCTAATCAATTGGTTGAAGTTGATAACCAACTAGTTGAAATGCTCTCAGAGTCTCCCTCGGCATCTGAATCCTTTGATCAACCAATTGAAGTTGGGCATCAACAGGTTGAAGTGCTCTTTTTTTCCTCAATTCTTGATGTAATCTTCCCTAATACATCTCCATGTTTCCCCGAGCTTTTCCATAGCCTTTCCATTAATTTTAATCACCTATCTCACACCTATAATCACATATATGACCTTAATCAACATTCAAACCAAATTTGGAGAGAAGTCTTCAATTAAGTGCATAAAATGAATGGTTTAAAGTATGAAATGTGCAATATTCAACGCCCAAAATGCCCCCCAACTTAAGTTTTGCTAGTACCTTGCAAACTAGAAATAAGAGAGATGTCTTTCTCCATTCATTAAAGCATACACAATTTAATTCATTCACACAAAAAACAATCACACAAAAATTTAAACATAACAAGAAATTTAAAACACACATTATAACCAAAGTATGTCTAATATATATACGAATGCTAGAGGATACAAAAGTTCAAAACACATTAACCTTAGGACAACAACTGAAAGTTTAATATCATAGGCTATTACAAAACCCAACCAGACTATTTCCTAGAAACAACAAAAACTAGACATCATTCATTCCTAACAAAAGCTAGTCAGAATCCTCCCCCTCAGACTCAAACTTTGACTCATACTCTTCTTCCTCCTTAGAATCACTACTACCTATCTCCTCTACGCTCAATCACAAAGGCAAGAGTTGGTGTATCTGCGGATGAAGGTGGCACTGAATTAGTAGGTTGAGAAGTAGGTGGTGGCGGAGGAACACATCTGGGTCACACCAGAAAAAAAGCCTCAAACATTGTCTTATAAACCATAGCTGAGAACTCTAACTCTCATAGTATCTTGGATATCCAAGAGACTAAACTGCATACTAGTCACTCCCTCCTCAAGCCAAGTCACCAGCTTAGTAATAATGGCTCTCGAAGTAGCTGGAATAGGATCAGCTACAGGCTCTATAGATGCAGCGATGGTAGTAGGTCTATGCGCAGTACTACCTCAGGACATAGTGTCACTCTTCCTCTCTAACCAGCTACTGATAGGCCCTCTTCTCTAGAGGAGTCAAATGATTTGCCTATATCTTCCTCACTCAAGCCTAGACACATAGATGTGTAATCATGTTGTCGAAATACATGTTCCCCCTGGGCTTACTCTCCAAAATATAGTCTCTAATCAGGCCCCACGTAAACAATGCTATTGTGCGTGCTAGATTTTGCACAATATAAACACGAGAACAGATCTCTCCTTTGGTGAATCCGAGTGAGTCAGTCGAATGGTCAACCCTGCTACTTGAGACGGCCTGTGAGGTTCGGTGGTAACCTGGAATGGTAACGAGAGACCCTCGTGGGTCAATGGAACGATCCAGGAAGGTTGAGGAAGGTGTCTGGAACAAAGAAAGACAAGTTAGAAGGGCGCCAGAGTATTTTCCGGCGTATACCCTCCGACGATCAAGTTAGTTTTTGAGAGAGAGGAAGAAGAAAACACTGAGTATAATTCGTAGTAAAGATTTTTTTATTCTCTCTCACCTTGCCTTTTGCGAGGAGTATTTATACCTCAAATACTCATGATTGCTGTCACTGTGGTCAGTAGGTGATCATTAGATACAGGCAATGTGCGCACTGATTCCTACAAGAAATGTCTTCTCTTTTAATTGCTCGGGATCCCGAGCAATCAAGGCTGTGTCATCGGTATGCCGACTGTTTAATAAGCTCCTCTCGGGGAGGATGCAATAAATGTCCAGCCTTAGAGACATTTATTGTCTTTCACTTCCGAGCCTTACCGCATTGAATGCAGTCTCATTAAGGGAATGGTGTAATTAAACCCTTGCTTTCCCAAGTCGTGTGTCAGCAAGGGCATGCGGTCTTTCTGTCTCTAATGTGACACAATATGTCACGCGTCCATTCCCGATTGGCTGTGGCCCCTGCCTTCCTGTGCCTTCTGACACCAATTGTATAAGACGAGGTCATGATAACTAACCTAGCCTAGCCTAAGCTAGTGACCTGTACATCAGTAGCTCTGCAGGAGAAGAGAATGCCATCCTGGACATTGGTACATATCGGTACCGAGGGGGGATTGGTACATATAGCGATCGATGTACCTATTTCAGACCGAGGGATACGTGTCGGTACGTAAACGTACTGGATGCCACTTGATCCCTATGACAAATACCTCGGGGGAGAGGGACTTGTGAACCAATGTGTACGTGATCTCAGTAACAAGGATTAGTGACACCGAGGACACGTGTCTTCATCTTGGAGCATTCCGAAAAATATTCCATCAACTCCCCCCAGCCTTCGATCTTCTGACACCGAGGACACGTGTCTTTATCTTGGAGTATTTTGGAAATGTCCCATCAACTGCCCCCCAGCCTTCGATCTTCTGACACCGAAGACACGCGTTGTAAGGAGACGAAGGGTTTTGCAACAACCCCAACTGCTTCATCATTGCCCCTAGCCGTTTTCCCCTACTTAGGATGTCGTGCGCATTAAATGTGTCTTTTTGTGTTTCGTGCCCATTGATGGGATAGGCACTATATATAAAGGGGCTCCCTCTCTTCTTCTCTTATTTCGTCATTCCGAACTTTCTCCAGAGAGCCCTTGCCTGAATCTTCGTCGGAGACCTTTTTCCTTCCGTTGTCAACTGCCCAACCTTTTCACTGAAGCTTTAAGGCCAGTAGACCCATCCTTGCTTCTGAACATTCTTGGATGGAGTCGATTCAAGTTTTCTAGAAAAAAACCTCTTTTTACACTCTGGTGAGTCCTAGTATCTTCCCTTTTTTCGCCCTTTTGTCTCTTTTGGTTTTTCGATAATGGGAGGTATTTTCTGGTTGCCATTCAGCCACCAATCCTCGGGAAGCCTTCTTGGGGATCTTCGTGGAAAAGACCCCCTCTATTTTTTATCACTTTTTGAAGATGTCTCGTCGTCGCCCTGCCCCCGAGAATCCTCAGGCTAGTACTTCGAGGCCAGGGAAGTATAAAGTAAAAGGTGGTGAACAAATTAATAGATTTAGGGTTAAGTACAGCGTTCTCCCGAATGTAGACATAGAGGATTATGACCCGGCTGTGAACCCTCGTACCCTCGGTACCAAGGATGCAATGCCTTTTTATATCAAAGCCATCATAGAAGGCAGAATTAGGTTCCCTTTGCCCCCTCTACTTCTCCGGTTCCTCACTCATTTCCACCTCTTTCCCGGGCAGTGTTGCCTTAATGTCTTCAGGATAATTATGGGGGTGCTAGAGCTCAATAGGCGTCTTGGGGTAAATGTCGGGCTGAACGATATCCCTTTTTGTTATTCCCTCTTGAGAGTCATGCCTCAATAACACTTCTACCTCAAAGCCAGGGACCCATCTATGTACCTCGTAACTCACCTTCCTGACTCGGACAAGGGGTACAAGGATGACCTACTTATCTTCAAGGGATCTTGGCAGAGAGGTGTCGGTCCCGAGTATAACGGCTTGTTATGCCCTTTGGAATGGAGAACGACAAGTACGTCGGTTTCTTCGGGTCTATTATTCTGTTTTTGAGATTTTCTACGTGCTCATGACCCTCTCCCCTCTTTTTGCTAGTGCAGACATCTCTCATCGGGAAACAGCTTCTCCACCTCGGTCGTTGGCGAACTTTGCGGACCTAGTCACTGTTTGAAGATTCACTGGTGACGACGGGCTCGGTCGGGCTGCCCACATCCTCTTGAATTACACTCCCGGATATAAAAAGTTTTCACAGCTTTCCTAGCCTTTCGAGCCTTCGCGGTGGTCTGAACTCTTCGATCAGGCGGTGGGGCAAGAGGTCGAGGAGAACTTGGAAGAAGACCCTGACCGGTCCTCGGAGGCAGAAGTTGAAGAGCTT
Organism: Ilex paraguariensis; assembly: GCA_963454935.2. Taxonomy (NCBI): domain Eukaryota; kingdom Viridiplantae; phylum Streptophyta; class Magnoliopsida; order Aquifoliales; family Aquifoliaceae; genus Ilex; species Ilex paraguariensis. The sequence continues at coordinate 871,508 of CAUOFW020002014.1, forward strand.
GGGGTCAGAGAGGACTTGGTTCCTTCGCACGCCGAGGTGGGAATTTTGGGAAGAGATTCGTGGCCGGACTTCCAAATCCTACAATCTCTAGACGTCGAAGACGCCCTCGAGGTAGCTATGTCTAGCACGCCCTGCATTGATCTAGGGTTCCTTAGGCAGAGGCAAGCCCTCGCTGCTGGAAGGGGATGAGGATCGATCGGTGGGGCCCCATCTGCAGGGACCAGCGCCACCCCATCCTCAAGAGTCGTCAGTCAGGGTCAAGTGCGTGATCGGGATCCTCTAGTAGAGAAGGAGAGGAGGATCAAACATAGGCACGACGGCCTTGGCAGGGGATCCAGGGCCCCCCCCGCTCAGCAGCAAAGTGGGAGAGGCCGTGGGTTACCTCTTACTCCTCAGCAACAACAGCAACAACAGCAACAACAGCAACAACGGCAACAGCAGACTCCTCATCCCCTTCCACAGACAGTGGAAGCCGCGGAGTGGAATCCTCGAGCCACTGATCACATGGACGAAGTGATCAGGGTCGATGACTCCATTTTGCAGGACCCTCATGTCGCCAATGCAGTGAGTGAGACGCTGCATTTCGAGGCCGACATGGTGGCTCATAGGGGGCGATTAACGAACGTGTTGTTTCGCTCTATCATCCAGAATTCCCTGGTGGTAAGTTCATCTTTGCTTCAGTCTCTTTTAGCCGTTTTTCCTTTTAGTGACATGCCATTTCATTTGCAGGCCACCCAACAGATTTTCGTAATAGCGGCGCGGTATTATGGGACTAGGATGGACCTTCAGTGGATTCGAGAGCAGAAGGAAGAAGCCGAGGGAGCCCTTGCCAGTGCTAAGGAGGACGTAGCTGCCAGGGATTCCACCCTGGCGGGGCAGGCTGCCCAAATCGAGCAACTCCTCAAGGATGCCGAGTTGGCGAAGGTTGGCGCTGAAAAGCTAAGTATTGTCGTTGCCGACATTGAGAGGAGGATAACAGAACAGACGCAGCGGCTCTCTGCGGCAGAGGAAAGGGCTGTTGGTTCAAAGGAAAGCTTTCTGGCTCTGACCCAAGAGCTGGACAGGATCAAGGCTGAGGCACAGAACAGGAAGTCCGAGGAGCAACTCTGAGAAGAGTTCGCCGATGACGTGTTCCCCGCTCTTGAGGAAAACAACAAAGAGTTCTTCAAGAAGGGGTGGGACGAGGTGCTCCATTCTGTTGGGATCCCGTCAAACTCCCCGCTCTTCCAGATGCACAAATACGTGCCCTCGGTGGAGATGGAACAGGCCGAAGCCGAGATCGCTGCCGAGGGAGTGAATCCAACACCAGTGCAAGTTTCGGTTGATCCGCCCGAGTCAATAATCGCGGATTTGTCTGACGAGGCCCTGCCGGACCGGGCTCCTGACCATAATATTCCTCAAGCTCTCTCTGTTGCCGAAGTACCTTCCACTCTGCCTGCTCCTGAAGATGACTAACCTTTCTACGCTGATTCTCCCTCAGGCGATGTTTTGGAGATGCCCGGGGCTAGATGAAAGCCTTTTTCTTTTTAATTGTACTTTTTTTCTCTTGTAGCTTTTGGGGACGCAAAGCCCCTCTTTTTGAATTAAAGCTTTTTTTTAGAGTACTTAATTCTTTCTTGCGTACACTTTTGTAGGAATCCTTGAACTATCCTCAGGGCCTTGCTCATCTAAGAGGTTTGCTCTTGTGTTTGTTTTGGGGGCAAGAGTCCTTGAACTCTATCCCCAGGGTCTTGCCCTTCCAGGAGGCTTGCTCTTGTGTTTGTTTCGGGGGCGAGAGTCCTTGAACTCTGTCCCTAGGGCTTTGCCCTTCCAGGAGGCTTGCTCCTGTGTTTGTTTCAGGGGCGAGAGTCCTTGAACTCTGCCCCCAGGGCCTTGCCCTTCCAGGAGGCTTGCTCCTGTGTTTGTTTCGGGGGCGAGAGTCCTTGAACCCTGTCCCCAGGGCCTTGCCCTTTATCTTTGTCGTTGGCGAGCACTGAGGGAGATAATACTCAAAAATAGTATTTCTTTAGATTCATCATATTCCATGGTCGTATTACAAGTTTTTCGTCCATGTCTTCTAATATATATGACCCGACACCTCCGATAGATATCACTTTGTCAGGCCCTTCCCAGTTAGGTACTATTTTTCCTTCTGTTGGGTCACGGGTATTGGCCGTTATCCTTCTGAGGACCAGATCGCCGATTCAGAACTCTCGTGCCCTGACTCTTTTGTTATACAGTTGGGAAATCTATTCCTGATACTTGGTTATTCTCAAGGCGGCTATCTCCCTTCTTTCTTCCGCTAGATCCAAATCCAGTCTAAGTTGACTGTCATTTCCCCCTGCGTCGAAAGCTTGGGTCTTCATGGTCGGAAGTCCTACCTTAAGAGGTATGATTGCTTTCATTCCGTAAGCCAGGGAGTATGGGGTTTCTCCGGTCGAAGACCGAGGGGTGGTCCTGTACACCCACAAAACGTTTAATAGCTTATCTGCCCATTTCCCCTTGGCTTTCTCCAATCTCTTCTTGATTCCATTGATAATTGTTTTGTTGGAGGACTCTGCCTGCCCATTGGCTTGGGGGTAGGCAGGGGTGGAATAGAAATTAGGGATTCCGAGTTGCTCACAAAAAAACTTGAAACGTCTGCTGGTGAATTGAGTCTCATTATCCGATACCAGTGCCCGAGGAATCCCGAATCTAATGACTATGTTTTCCCAGATGAACTTTTTAGCATCTATGTCACGGATGTGAGTCAACGGCTCCACCTCAACCCACTTGGTGAAATAATCTGTGGCCAAAATGAGGAACTTCCTGTTTCTAGGAGTCTTAGGTAGGGGCCAACTAAATCGAGTCCCCACTGGGCGAATAGCCATGGGCTGGTTAGGGGGTGCAAGTCCCCCGCGGGTTGCCTGATTGTAGGGGAGAACTTCTGACATTGGTCGCATTTTTGGACGTATGCGTGCGCATCCCTTTGCATTCGCGGCCACCAATATCCTTGAGACATGATGCGGTGTGCCATCGATCGCCCCCCAGAGTGCCCGCCGCATATTCCCTCGTGTACCTCAAATAGAAGATCTTCCACCTGGTCCTCGTGGACGTATAATAAGTAAGGTCCTGAGAAAGACCTCCGATACAGCTTCTGATTCGGGGAGACCCAAAATCTTGGGGCTTTAAGTTTTATCTTCCTCACTTCCTTTGAACATTTTGGGAGGTCTCCTGTTGTTAGGAACCTGAGAAAGGGATCAACCCAGCTGGGTGGCATCTGCGCGTCCTAGACGGCCATTGCCTCGGGGGCATGGTCTATGCAGGATGTGAGAAGATATTCTATGGTGATCCTGCGCGACTGAGAGGACTCCACTGCCGAGGCTAGGCAAGCCAGGGCGTCGGCATGCGTGTTCTTGTCTCGGAACACTTGTTTGATCTCAATCCTTCCGAATCTTCGGATCGCAGTTGTCGCCTGAAGATGGTAAGCCTTCATCCTAGGGTCCCTTGTCTCAAACTCTCTGTTGACTTGGTTGACTACCAGCATGGAATTGCAATGCACGATTAAGTCCGTACCTCCAGTTGCCTCAGCTAACTGGAGTCCTGAGATGAGGGCCTCGTATTCAGCTTCGTTATTGGAGGCTTTGTATCCCAGCCGAACGGCCTGCTCCGTGACCGTCCCATCTGGAGAGACCAGCAAGATACCGATCACGGACCCCTTATTATTTACGAACCGTCCACACATAAAAGCCATCGTGACCCCTCGTAATTTGTTGGAGACGCTATGTCGGGAGGAGGCGGTCTGTCTAGAACGGGATGTTCCCCTGAAAACTCAGCTATGAAGTCCGCCAATACCTGACCTTTTATGGCGATTCAAGGTTTGAAATGAATGTCGTGTTCCCCCAGCTCTACTGCCCACTTGAAAATCCTTCCGGAGAGTTCAGTTTTCCTCAAAATGGCCTTTAAGGGCTGATCGGTAAGGACGGTAATTGGGTGCGCCTGAAAATAATGCCTTAGCTTGCTTGCAGTGGTGACTAGGGATAGAGCCAGTTTCTCTAAGGGCAGGTATCTTGTCTCCGCGTCCAGGAGCGCCTTGCTTATGTAATAAATCGGTCTCTGGCAGTGCTCATACTCACGAATAAGTACCCCGCTTACCGCAAATTCGGATACGGATAAATACAAGAAGAGCATTGTCCCCTGGACAGGGACGGATAAGGTCAGGAGAGTCCTGAGGTATTCCTTGATTCCAGCCAGGGCATCTTCACACCCCTGGCTCCACATATCCTTCTCAGCGCTCCTGATGGCTCCGAAGAAGGGTTTGCATTTGTCTGAGAAGCGTGAGACGAACCGGTTAAGTGCTGCCAACATCCCCGTGAGCTTTTGGACTTCTCGGAAAGTTCGGGGGCTCCGGATGTCCAGGATTACTGGAATCTGATCCGGGTTAGCTTCGATTCCTCGTTGACTGACCAGATATCCGAGAAATTTACCCCGACTCCACTCCGAAAACGCACTTTGCTGCGTTTAGCTTCAGCCCGTACTCTCTGAGGGTGGAGAAGGTATCTTCCAAATGATCATAGCTTCATTTGCTCTTCACCAGCATATCGTCAATGTAGACCTCCATGGTGTTGTCGATCTGCCTTTTGAACATTCGATTTATCAGTCTTTGGTATGTTGCCCTGGCGTTCTTTAGTCCAAACGGCATCACTTTGTAACAGTAAACTCCCCTTGGAGTGATAAACGCCGTTTTTTTCCTGATCTGGGGGGTGAAGAGGAATCTGGTGATATCCTGCTCGGCCATCTAGGAAGTCCATGCGTTCATATCCAGCAATGGCATCCACTAGCTGGTCCACCTTTGGTAGGGGGTAGTCGTCCTTAGGACATGCCTTATTTAGATCTGTGAAGTCTACGCAGATACGCCATTTTTCCCCCTTCTTCTTCGCGCAAACCGTATTAGACAGCCATTCTGGGAACTGTATCTCTCGAATGGCGTTGGCCTTCAGAGTTTGTCAATTTCTTCGTTGACTACGCAGGCGTGATGCGGGGCCATGCGTCGTGGCTTCTGTTTTACTGGCTTGTGCACCGGGTCAACATGCAGCTTGTGCGTGATTATCTCGGGGTCTACTCCCGTCATCTCCATTGCGTCCCAAGCGAACACATCTGCATTTCTCCTTAGGAATTCAATCATCTCCTCCTGTTCGGCCGCGGGCATCGCGGTTCCAACTAAGAAGTATCTTTCTACTTATTCCTCCACCAAGGGCACCCTCCGGAGGTCCTCCACCGACCGTTCCATTGGGTCAATCTGGGGGTCATCCATTCCTGGACGCCCGGACTGTAATTGCTACTTTTCCATGATCTCTTTCGGAGTTCACCCCTTTTCTTGGGTGAAAGTCCCGGCTCTAACAGCTGAATAAAAATAGTTTTTTGCGGACGCTTGGTCCCCTCGGATCTCCATGATCCCCTCTGGCGTGGCGAATTTTAGTTTCTGGTGATAAGTGGAGTGCACCGCTCCCAGCGCATGTAGCCATGCTCTTTCCATGATCACATTATAGGGAGAGTCTGAATCAATCATAACAAACTCGGTGTTGATGACGAAGGGACCTGTGACCACTGACAATGTGATTTTGCCTATGGGCAAGGCGAACGAGCCGTTGAAACCGATTAGGGGTGTCCTGACCTTGGTGAGGTCCTTGAGGCCAAGACCCATCCGTTTTAAAGTGTCAGAGTACATCACCTCCGAGGAACTCCCGGAGTCTATCAACACCCTCTTAACGTCGAACTTACCTATCTTCAGGGTTAAGACATGGGTGTCGTTATGAGGAGTCACCACACCTGTCAAGTCCAAGTCGGAGAACGTGATGTTGGGCTCCCCAGTCCTGGCCCTTTTACTGGGTGGCCCCCCATCATCCTTGGCTATCTTTCTTGTAAAAGCTACCCTCTTGAGATCGGACTCGAGTTCCTCGGACGTGGGGCGATCTAGCGGACATACATGGATGACATCTATGATGTTGTCTGGCTCTTCGGTCGGGCAGGGGTTTTTCTTTCTACTGTCCTGGGCTCTATGTATTCTTTCAAGTATCCGTCTCGGACCAATCTTTCCAAGAACGATTTGTATACCCTGCAGCTTTCGGTGCGATGTCCGAAATCCCGGTGATAGGAACACCTAACCTTTTGATCACGGGTAGAGGGATCGCTCTGCATCCTGGGCGGCCACTTGAAGAGTGGCTCATGCTTTATCTTGTGGAGCAACTTGAAGATGGGTTCCTTGAACATAGTGTGAACTCCTTTGAACGACCCCCCCGGAGGGGGTAGCAGTCCCTTTCAGGGAGTATCGTCCCGCTCCCTCTCTTTTCTCTTAAATTGGAGGGTTCGGCCTTTGCTGCTTCCTATCTCGTCCTCGATCCTTGAGTACTTGTTTATCCGGGCCATCAGCTCGCCCATATCTGAGGGAGTCTTCTTGGTCAGGGATCGGTACAGGTCAGTGTCCTCAGCCAAGCCAAGCCTGAAAGACGCTGCTACCATGACCTCCGAGCAGCCCTTTACCTCATTAACCTCTTCCCAGTACCGGATGGCGTATTGGCGAAGGGTCTCAGATTCCTTCCGTCTGAGCGTCAGTAATGATCTGATGTCCTTAGGCCGCTTACTCCCCGTAATGAATCAGGCTAGGAACTGTCTCGTAAGCTCCTTCCATGATCCAATGCTGTTCGGGGGAAGAGCCTCGAACCACTTCATCGCGGAGTCCCCCAAGCTCATGGGAAACACTCGGCAGAGTAACCGTTGGTCTGAATGATACAGGGACATCATTTGCTTGTACTGCCTGAGGTGGGCTTCGAGATCGAACCATCCGTCATAAATTTTGAACCTCGGCACGACGAATTTTTTGAAACATCCATCTCTGTGATTCCCTAGTAAAGGGTGATTGCATGACCTCGTCTCCGGCATCATCCTAGACAGTCTTGTCATTTCTCCTGGATTCCAACCGAGCCCTGAGATCAATTTTCTCCCCAACGAGGTGTCTTGTGAAGTCTCCGAGTTCGTCAATGGGTCCCCCATTTCCTGGCATCGCGTGGATAGGGTTGAATCCTCCTCGGACCCATCTCCCTTCCTCCGTCTTGACAGTCCTCGTCGGAGGTCGTCCAGGGCTAAAGGTCTTGCCTTCCTGGAATGGTTGTTAAGAGGGCGCTCGTTGGCTCTTAGTCGCTTTGGGGCCCTGGAGCTTTCTGCTTTGTTGTTTAAATGATTCCTTAGATCCTTTGTTTCCGCCTCCCGAGCGGGGAGCCCACGAGAAAGGAATGAGTCCCTCGACCCTTCGCCGGAGGCAGCAAATTCGTTGAGCCGGCTTAGGACGTTCACATTGTTCTTTTCCAACTGTCGTAATCGATCTCCAAACTTTTCTTCGATCACCTCCGCTAGTTGGCGAGCCAAGGGGCGGTTCCTCCTGATCTGATGCCCATACTGGTATGAGGAGTAGCCCTCTTGACTGAATAAAGACATTTATATTCCCATCAGTGTGATCCCTCCCTCCACGGTGACATGGAGCTTGTAATTCGAGGCTTCTTTGTTGGGGACCTTTCCCTTTTTGTCGAGTATTCACCATGGTCACTGTTCTCTATAGAGAAGAAACTAGAAAAAAACTAGTCGTTTCCCACAGACGGCGCCAAATTGTGAGTGCTAGATCTTGCACAATATAAACACGAGAACAGATCTCTCCCTTGGTGAACCCGAGTGAGTCAGTCGAATGGTCAACCCTGCTGCCTGGGACGGCCTGTGAGATCCGGTGGTAACCTGGAACAGTAAAGAGAGACCCTCGTGGGTCAATGGAACGATCCAGGAAGGTTGAGGAAGGTGCCTGGAACAAAGAAACACAAGTTAGAAGGGCGCCGGAGTGTTTTTCGGCGTATCCCCTCCGACGATCAAGTCAGTTTTTGAGAGAGAGGAAGAAGAAAACACTGAGTATAATTCGTAGTAAAGATTTTTTTGTTCTCTCTCACCTTGCCTTTTGCGAGGAGTATTTATACCTCAAATACTCATGATTGCTGTCAGTGTGGTCAGTAGGTGATCATTAGATACAGGCAACGTGCGCACTGATTCCTACAAGGAATGTCTTCTCTTTTAATTGCTTGGGATCCCGAACAATCAAGGTTGTGTCATCGGCATGCCGACTATTTAATGAGCTCCTCTCGAGGAGGATGCAATAAATGTCCAGCGTTAGAGACATTTATTGTCTTTCACTTCCGAGCCTTACCGCATTGAATGCAGTCTCATCAAGGGAATGGTGTAATTAAACCCTTGCTTTCCCAAGTCGTGTGTCAGCAAGGACATGCGGTCTTTATGTCTCTGATGTGACAAAATATGCCACGCGTCCATTCCCGATTGGCTGTGGCCCCTGCCTTCCTGTGCCTTCTGACACCAATTGTATAAGACGAGGTCATGATAACTAACCTAGCCTAGCCTAGGCTAGTGACCTGTACATCAGTAGCTCTGCAGGAGAAGAGAATGCCATCCTAGACATTGGTACATATCGGTACCGAGGGCGGATTGGTACATATAGCAACCGAATTACCTATATCAAACTGAGGGAAACGTGTCGGTACGTAAACGTACTGGATGCCAATTGATCCCTATGACAAATACCTCGGGGGAGAGGGACTTGTGAACCAATGTATACGTGATCTCAGTAACAAGGATTAGTGACACCGATGACACGTGTCTTCATCTTGGAGCATTCCGAAAATATCCCATCAACTCCCCCCAGCCTTCGATCTTCTGACACCGAGGACACGTGTCTTCACCTTGGAGTATTTCAGAAATGTCCCATCAGCTATGTAAATCCTAGACCCTTGCATCACCTCATACAACAAAAATGATCTTAGGGAGAGGCAGTCTCTTATCAGACCCCTTTGGATAGACATTATAATGCAGAATTTTACTCAGTCCGATAATCGGTAGTCGACTTACCTACATTGAACTGTCTATCAATCTAACTGGGATGCTTGTACATTTGCTTCACATACTCTGCTAACGAATTTGCATTGAACTTAGGATGCGGATTGTCAACCTCATCATCCTATGGCCTCTCATATGCCAAATACTCTGCTATAATGTCCGATGTCACCTGTATGATCTGGCCCCTCACCATTGTCCTCAAGATCTTAAGATCCAAATCAAACTCCCTCAATCCATTATAAAACTGATGGCATAAAGTCAAAATATACCCCTCTACATTCTTAAAGGAAAAATTGAGTCCCAACTGCACAATCCGTCTAATTGGCACACCCTTCCGTAGGCTCCTATGATCCACCATACGCTCATAGATCTTACCCTCAATAATAGACTCATAAGAAGCCTTCTTCCTCATCCTAGGCTGGGACTCCAGAGGCTTGGGGTCTTGCTCCCTTATGGTAGCCTTTCCTTTTTCCTTTCTTGTTGCCCTCGGCTTTGAAGCCAAAGCTGATACCCCACGAATCTTGGCTATACCTACACACACAAAATCACCACTGCTAAGCAACACACCCAAGCCCAAAGCCATGAAACCAACCCATTCGAAGTGGAGCTCAAAGATTTCCTAGATGCCATGTCAAGAACCTAGGGTTTTCCGAGTGAGTGAAATGGGTAAAGAAAATAAGAGATTGATTTGGTGATGAAGGTGGTGGGGGAGAGTTTTTGGAAGTTAGAGAAAAGAAAGATAGAGTGGTTTTGAAATGAGAAGAATGAGAAACTGTCGGTCTTTCACCTTTAAAACATCGAAAATGTCATTTTTGACCTTCAACCTATTGATCAACTACTTCAACCAATTGAAGTCAATTTTCCCCTCTAATCAACCAGTTGAAGTCCAACAAGTTGGTTGTGCTTTTCTGATTATTTTTCCATTTTTTGTTCTCTTTTCTTTATTTAACTGACGCTAAAGCTTCCTAACACATATTTACATGCCCAAGACACCCCATTACCTAATTGCACACAACATGATAATTAAAATACATAAAACATGTACTAAAATACACATTACCTAAAGTTTAAGATGCATGTCAATTAAGGACATTAAATAAAACATAAACCCAATTTCGTAGGGTACTTGATTGCATTTAGCGAATGCACCAAGCCTTTACACCCTAGGTCACCTGTGGGAGATAGTTGTGTCTTGCGAAAGTTTTCAGTGAAGGTACCTAAACACTGTCTCATCCTGGACTTAGAACATATTACAATCTTTTAACTAGCAATCAGATACACTGATAATTCTTCCGTCAACTTAAAGGTATTTTCACACTCCTACATCCCAGATTTAAATGCTATGTATATGTAAAAGGATTCACATACACATTTCCATAAGAGACTCGTGTGTGTGTGAAATGGCACTGCAAGTTAAGAAATTTATCAAATAAAGCTCACATCTATATAAGCTATCCAAAATTAGCTTCGATGCAGGTCTCACCAAAGATTTGTCTCTCAAAACATACAACACTCTGATTATACTGACGTTTCACTCTATGTCTATATGTGAGACAAATTCCTATGATTAAAGCAAAGTATAGCTCACATATAATTCAAAAATGAAGGACAATCATGAAAATGAAACAATCTTGACATAATCTCATGAAAGGAATGCTAGGGAAAATGAAAGTAATACAATTGACCTATCTCTACTTGATTTAGAACATAAACTCGTCATAATTTCTGAGATCAAATAGGACTTTAACTGGTTGTAACGTGGCCTCAGGTGAAAATTGAGCTAAAGAAATGAAGGGATATAAGAGTTCAAAAAGGAGTTATCCTGAGAATATGACTTTACTAACCACATCTCCTCTTTTGAAATCAAATAGTTTCTATCTTCATTTCTTTTTTCTTTTCCCCTTTTTTTCATATCACTTTTTCCTCTCTTTTTTTTCTTTTCTTTTCACTTCCTCTCTTTCTTGTTTTCTTTGCTTTGCTTTCCATGAATGTTTAACAATATGCTCAAATATTCATTATCCCTTTTCTTCCATTCTACTTTGCTTTCCTTTTTTTTTTTTTCCTTTTCTTTCAACCATAATGCCCTTTTTCACAATATAACGCTATTAATCCCTAGATAACCAAGGTAGGATAAATATAAATTATGCATGGCTTGGTTAAACATGTGGCTAAAGAAATGAAATTTACATTCAAACTCAATCATGACTCTAGGGCTGATGTAAAGAATAATAGGCTATGGATCAACTAAAATCAAAGAATGCCTTAGATCATTTGCCAAAAAGACATGGCAAGGTATTCCCTTGTAGTGAAATTTAATCAAATAAATACCTCATTTATACTAACCAAAACAAAAATAATGAGATTATTGAAAAATATGGAATTTGAAAGAATATTCTTCTGAGTAAATGTAATTCAACCCTCCAATAAAGAATGTCACAAAAACTCACAAGGGTAATGCATTCATCTCCACTATATATGTCAAGCATTTTAAGATGTGAATCTTATTCAATAAATAGAAAAAAATTAGCATGCTCATGGCGCATATAGGGTTGAGTTTCACATGAAAACATGTGCATGATACTTAAGCATAGAATAAACTCTTCTAATGTTTGTATGCAAATAACTCAAGATTCAAGTCAAATAATCATCAATCTCATGCTAATTAAATAGGGAATAATACACTCCAAATCGGATGTTTTCTTTCTTATCTTTTCCATTGTTTTTGATAGCACCTTGAATATGCCTAAGGTTGAGCTCGGTTTCTCAAGTCATGCTCTCGAAGGTCGGGAGTTCAGTTGCCTGAAGACCTTGACTCTAGAAATCAAGCTCCCTGCATTTGCATCTCAAAGAAAGTGATGTAGAAGATAGCTTTCACCAAGCACCCCCTCAATAGCAATAGTCACTTATCCAGGCACAAGATTCATAATCGCACCAACACCCAACACGGTCGTTGCACAATAAAAGCAATTGTTACAAGAAAAAGGCAAGGATCTCGCCATAGATCTGGCTAGGCCTAGAGTCAACTATAAGGTTTAAGAAAATACAAGAAAAACTCAGCCACATGAAAGAGGTTGTAAGAGGCAAGACCCCTGTGAATATGGACGCCTTGGTTCAGCAGACTAAGTCTCCATTTACTGCACAGGTGCTGCATTTTTCCCTTCCACCAAATGTTAGAATGCCTTAGATGGAGATCTTTGATGGAACGAAAGATCCCATGGACCATATTAATACTTACAAAAATCAGATGGAGCTCTATGGATATCAAGACCCAATGCGGCGTCAAGCTTTCGCCATCACATTAAATAGCTCAGCCTTAACATGGTTCATTAGGTTGACCCCAGAATCCATATCCTCCATTAGAGAGCTCTCCATCTCATTTGTCTCACACTTTATAGGAGCTCAGACTTATCAAAATCGAGCTACCACTTGTTCAATGTAAAGTAGGGACTTAACGTGACCCTACAAAGCTGTGTTCAGAGGTTCAACACAGAATATTTAAAAGTAAACTTCCCCAATGAAAATTTTGCCTACCTTCATTGCCGGGCTGGGTATCTAGTCAAAGGACTTAATGTTCTCCTTTTCCAAAAATCCAAAATCCAGCATGGTAGAAGTCGTTACCAAAGCAAAGAAATACATCAATGACAATGAAGCTCTCTTTTCCAAGGCAGGGAGCTCAACCACGCACAATGAGAAGGAGAATAAGAGGGACTTAAGTCCTAGAAAGGAGAAGAGTTGAGACAGGTCTCCACGAAGAGACAGAGAATGCTCTCCAAAAAGAAAAGGATACATCAGAGACCGCCTGGGTTCTCCACCCCAAGAATTACAGCTGAGATTCACACCACGATAGTTCACTCCTCTTAACGTCATGGTACCCTAGGTCCTTTATAAAGTGTAGAATAAGAAGTTCTTGAGGTGGCCACCCAGAATGGAGGCAAATTCAGCAAAACGGAATGCAACAAAATATTGTGAGTATCACAGAAACCACGGTCACCACACTAATGACTGTATCCAACTGAAGAAAGAAATAGAGTTCCTGATTCAGAGAGGCCAGTTATGCCATTTCGTGGCACAAGACAATCAAAACTAAGCTCACCCGCCCCCAACACCTCAGTAGCAAGTTCTAACACAACACCAACAGCTCTTGGGAGAAATTAGAGTAATTTTAGGACGATTTGTTGGAGGTAACAAATCCAACTCAGCCAGGAAAGCCAATATGTGCAAAGTCCGAGCAGAGGAAGTGTTGGAGGTACAGGATATGTCCAAAGCACCTTGGGTGAACATGGACATAACCTTCTCAGATGCAAATCTGGAAGGCTGCCAGAATCCCCACGATGATCCCTTGGTGGTAAGGGTTATCATCGCCAATAGAACCGTCTACCGGGTTCTAATTGACAATAAGAGCTCTATTGATATCATCTTCGCATCCACCTTCGACAAGATGGATATAGGCATAGACAAGCTTGAACCAGTGAGGAATCACCTACTAGAATTTTCTAGGCTCAATCTAGCTCGTCCTTACAATATGAGACCCACCTTGCCAATCCACCACCTCAGTGAGATTCCTGGTAGTTGATGCCCCTTTAACATATAACGTTCTGCTGGGGAGGCATTCCCTCAAAGCCATTAAGGTCATTCCTTCTACCTACCACCTTGTAATGAAGTTCCTCACCAAAAATGGCGTTGGAGTGGTCTAAGGAGACCAACAAGTGACACGAGAATGCTACATGGCGTTTATAAAAAAGAAAGAGGTCGTGACTATACAACTAGATGAGTTCAACCTGAGGGATGAGCTGTAGACAAAACCCATGCCTTCGGAAGAACTAGAGCTTATCCAGCTCGACGAGAACCAGAACATTTGGTGTACGTGGGATCAAAGCTAGTCAAAGATGTTAAAGACCCCCTTATTCAATTCCTTAAGAGGCACATCGAGGTATTCGCCTAAAAATAGGAAGATATGTAAGGAATTGACCCCTTAGTCATCACGCACAAGCTCAGCGTGAACCCAACCTTCAAGCCTATCAAGTAGAAATGAAGAAGTTTCGTTATAGAACGCCAAAAGGCAATGAATGAGGAGGTCTCCAAGATGCTCCAAGCCAAGGCCATCAGGAAGGTAGATTATCTAATCTGGCTGACCAATGTGGTCCTTGTAAAAAAGGCTAATGGTAAGTGGCATCTATGTATCGATTTCACTTACCTAAATAGAGCCTGCCTAAAGGACAGCTTCCCCTTACCTCAGATTGACCTGATCATGGATGCCACAATTGGGCATAAGCTACTTAGCTTCATGAATATTTTTTCAGGATACAACCAGATCAGGATGGATCCTAGCGACCAAGAGAAGACGTCCTTTGTGATTGAGTAGGGGATAAACTACTACTAGGTTATGCCATTTGAGCTGTAGAACGTTAGAGCTACTTACCAGCATCTGGTGAACAGAATGTTCTAGAAGCAAATCGTGACATCAATGGAGGTGTACATTGACGACATGTTGGTCAAGTCGTTGAAAGCTGAGCTCAATATCAGACACCTAGAGGAATCTTTTCAAATCCTTAAGAAATACCAAATAAAGCTCAACCCATCCAAATGTACCTTTGTGGTCTCCACCAGAAATTTCTTGGGTTTTATAGTCAATAGCTGAGGAATAGAGGCTAACCCAGAGAAGGTTAGAGATGTAATAGACATGCAATCACCCTCAGACACAACAGAGATTCAACGATTAAAGGGGAAGACAGCATCCTTAAGTTGCTTTGTCTCCAGGTCGAGCGACAAGTGTCAACCCTTCTTCCAAATCTTAAAAAAAGTGTTCGAGTAGGATGCACAGGGCAAGGAAGCGTTCAAAGCTCTTAAGGATTACCTTACCTCTCCCCTAATCCTTGTGAGTCCTAGAGAGGGAGAGGTGCTCACTCTATACCTTGTTGTCTCAAATTTCTCAACTAGCGAAACGTTGGTTAGAGAGTGAGACAGAGCTCTGAGGGGGCAAAAGAGAGATATCCGAAGATGGAGAAGCTAGTCTTAACTCTGGTAGCAGCAGCAAGAAGGCTCAAGCCTTACTTTTAGGTTCATACTATTGAGGTCTCTACAGACCAACCAATGAAGCAAGTATTACACAAACCAGAGTTATCAGGGAGGCAGGTCAAATGGGCGATAGAGCTCAGCGAGTTTGACATCAGGTACAAACCTAGGACTACAATCAAAGGGAAAATACTAGTGAATTTCATTGTAGAATTCACAACAATCTAAGAGCATCCATGGAGGTAACCAAGCTGGTACCCGACCTCCCAACGTCGAAGCTTTCATTGGACGGAGCTAACAATTCCTAAGGCAATAGTGCTGGGCTAATCTTGACCTCCCCCGATGGAGTAGACATCGAATATGCCCTCAAGTTTGGGTTCAAGGCTTCAAACAATGACGCTGAGTATGAAGCTATCATTGTCGGACTCAACATGGCACATTCCATGGAAGTAGAGCAACTCGTGATCTACAGTGACTTTCAGCTAGTGGTAAAGTAGATCGAGGAAACATATGAAGTTAAAGGAGAAAGAATGGTCTTATACCTAAAGAAAGTACAAGAACTAATAAAAAAATTTGTGCAGGATAAAGTCTTACATGTTCCTAGAGCAGAAAACTCTTGAGTTGATGCCTTAGCGAGATTAGCCACTGCCACCCAAGAGAACCTGGATAGACTGATTCCAGTTGAACACCTAGTTGAAATGTCAGTGAGCCTCGAGGATGAAAAAGTGTTTCCTGTGCAGATTCAACCGACCTGAATGGACCCAATCAGAGAATACCTTCAGAATGAAACCTTACTAGCAGATTCCAAAGAAGCAACAAAGATAAGAGCCAGGTCGTCAAGATTCACCATCCTACAAGGAAACCTATACAAGTGAGACTTCTCGGCACCACTCCTGAGGTGTGTAGGGGATGAAAAAGCCGATTACATTCTAAAAGAAATCCATGGAGGCATTTGCGGAAACCACTTCAGAGCTCAAGCTCTGGCTGGAAAAACTCTGAGACAAGGATATTTCTGGTCCAACTTGCTCAAAGACGTGGTAGAATTGGTCAAAAGGTGCAAAACTTGACAACTGCAGGCCAACATCCCACACTGCCCACCAAAGCTCCTTACCTCTGTGGTTAGTCCCTAGCCATTCCAACAATGGGAATTAGACATATTTGGACCTCTTCTTACTAGCACTGGACAATACAAGTTTGCTATAATTGGGGTGGACTATTTCACCAAATGGGCCGAAATGGAACCTTTTGCAAAAATTACATAGCAAAAGGTCTAGAGCTTCACTTGGAAGTCCATAATCTGCAGGTTTGGAATACCCAGGGCAATCACCTCAAACAATGGAAAATAATTTGACAATCCCAAATTAAAAGAGTTTTGTGCCGAACTTGGCATAAAAAACTACTTCTCAGCACCAGCTCATCCTTACTCGAATGAATAAATAGAGGTAATTATTCGAACTATAAAAACGGCTATGAAGACCAAACTTGAGGCAGTGAAAGGACGATGGGTGGAACATCTTCCAGAAATATTATAGGCTTACAAAACCACAGCCAAGTCTGTAACTTAAGAGACGTCATTCGCCTTGGCTTATAGGACTGAAGTAGTGGCTCGTGTGAAAATAGGCATCTCATACCCAAGAACAAAGCTCTCTAACCCCGAGCATAACGACAAGTCACTTCTACTTAACCTCAATCTCTTAGATGAAAAGAGGGACAAAGCCTTACAACACATCCTAGATTACCAGAGAAAGGCAGTTAGATATTATAATAGAAGAGTCAGGCACAGAAGTTTTAAAGTAGGAGATCTAGTCCTCAAGAAACTCGTCCTTGCAGGAAAGGACCCCATCAATGGAAAGCCAGGACCCAATTGGGAAGGTCCGTACGTCATATCCAAAGTGATTAGGCCTAGAAATTACATGCTACAAATGGACAAAGGAAAAATATTGCCTCATTCTTGGAATGCTGACCATTTGAAAAGATTCTTTCAATAACCAAGATACTTGTAACAGTTCATTAGTAATAAAAAGATGAAGTTTCAACTCGATCGTCATTCTATTACTAGCATAAACAAATGATGAGCTTTTCAGCTCATAAATAAATGATGAGCTTCCCCGTCATAAATAAACGATGAGCTCTCTTACTCATAAATAAACGATGAGCTCTCCAGCTCATAAATAAACGATGAGCTCTCCAGCTCATAAATAAACGATGAACTCTCCAACTCATAAACACACAATGAGCTCTTTAGTTCACTAATAAATGATGACCTTTGCAGCTCATAAAAACAAAGATGAGCTCTCCAATTTATAAAATTGACGATGAGCCCCTCAGCTCATGAATTTTAAATATAGGCTTTTCAGCTCACAAAAAGGGGAAGCTCTCTAAGTGATAAGCTCTTTAGCATACCTAACTACAAAGAGTTTGTGACAAATAGCTAGAGTCTCTCAGGTTGAGAACAAACCTCATACTTGACAAAAATAAATTTACTTATAGAAGAACAGAGTTCTCCTTGAAGCAAGGGGCAAAAGGGAAATAGCAAAATACAAAATACAAGTACTTTCAAGATACAAGATGAAGGTCTTTTTATTTCATCAAAAAAGACAAAATACAAGATTAATATATTTTTTTCCAAACAACTATTACAAAAGATCTTAAAATAGCAAAAGTCCTAAGTTTATATAGATGGTTCAGCAGTAGCCTCGGGCAGCTCAGAAGGAATAGTAGGAAGATCAAAAGAGGCCCCAAGAACTCAAAAGAGGCAACAAGAAGGTCAAAAGGGACCTTAAAAAAGCAAGAGCCAGAGTATCAACCTCTGCAGGGTCAGTTGGGGGCTTACAAACTCCCACCTCTGCCTCAGAAAGAACCAACCCAGAAGCTTGAGCCTTAGAAGCTTCAACACCATCACCAGTAGGGGGCTCCTCCACCCCAGGAACAACAAAAGCTGGAACCTTTGCCTCCTTATTTGCAGCTGACTTGTCTTTCTCCTTGTCTAGAGGAGGGTCGAAGTCAAAATTCTGATTTGGATACCGGTCCATAGCCTGCTCCTGGAAAGCAAAGTACATTGCCTCCAGTTTGTAGTAGCCTCATGTTTGAGCTCCATAATCTCGGCATCCTTCTGTTGAGTCAAGGCCCTTTCAGTTGCGATCCCTTTAGTAAAAGTGGTGTTGACCGTAGCCAACATATTATACTCGTTCTTCATCGACCAAAGGGAGTTATAAGCCTCAAAGGCGTCCTTCTACGCCTGAAACAAGCTGTCAGCCTTAAGCTTGAGCTTGTTCTTTGCCTTCTTAGCCTCAACCTCCGAGCCCTTGTTTGTTGTTAGCTCCTTAACCTAGGCCTTCATATCGTGTACCTGAGCCTTAAGGTCCTTGTTGGTGAAGGCTAGGTCAGCAACCTTAAACTCAAAGGCTTTGGGGGACTTCTGTGACACCTCGGCAGCACTTTTCGGAGCTCATACTCTGCTTACCAAGGCACTCACATGAATGGTTAGCTGGGAAAAAGAAAAAGGCTACTCATATAGAAAAGAAAGACAACTTGGGAAAACTTAGAACTTACCGAGGTGGCTCCATACAGAACAATGGCAGCCGAGGTGGGCGGAGGCACCGTGGAAACCTACTGAATGTCGAATTTTGGGATAACAAATGTGATGGCCAAGACAGTAAGCTTGACGTCTCTAATGAGAAAACCCCTTACTTGGGAAGCTCGTTCAGAAGAGCCCTCAACTTTACCAAAGGTCAGCTGAAGGGGGGTCACTCGAATTAATGTAGAAACAAAGGGATCTCATGAAGAGGGAGCTAGAGAGCTCAACGCATTCTCCTTAGGAAAATCCAAAGAATTCATGAGCTCCACCTTAAACAGATCCCCCACTAGAGGCCTGGGGATAACTGTGGCCACTGGAGTAGGAAGGCTCCCCTAGGCAGGTGATGGTACCTCAGTAGGTGCCTTTTGGGGAGCCAAGGTTGGCGAAGGATGAGAAGGTGGAGGCACTTATGTTCTCTGCATTTTCACAGGAGGATTTGCGTTTTCCCCTAATTCTGCCCTTCCTAAGATGGGCAATCTTAGCCCTCACCACGTCAGCATTAGGAGCCATTGAATTAGAACCTAAGAAATCAAAGTAAGCAAGTCAGCCAAAACAAAAAAAAAATAGGGAGAACTAGAGATAAAGAAGGAGAAGTCTTACCAGTAAGATCTTCTACGTCAACCATTGATATAGGAATTGGGGTCTCTATTCTCACCTTGGGGGGACTGAACCCAAACTGGGTAAGCACGGAAGGTTTAATTAAGTCAAAATATTTCTCTGGGTGACAATCCTCAAGACCCAGTAGGGAAAACCTATCTTCTACTCCGAGGTTCAAACGAATACCTGAAACAATTAAGGGAAACGAGGTCAGAAGAGAAAATGTGGAGACACAACGTGTCAAGCTAAGCCTTGTCTGAACAAGAACTCATCCAAGTTGTCAGGACCAGACCAAGAACAAGGAACAGGAAGGGTGTCAATACCATTATTCAGGTCAAACTCTCATTCTTTCCCTGACACGAAAAACAATAGTTTCTTCCAATTATTGTAGGTGCTTGGTAGGTCAATAATTAGGGATGGGGTCTTCACCAATTTAGAGATGTACAGAAAGCCATCAAAAGGGAACTTGATGTTGAAGTACTTCATAAGCAAAGAAACCGAAGGAGTACTGAGCTCATTCTTCTTAACAAAGACGAGGAGGCCCACCAAGACACCCCATAAGTTGGGAGAAATTTGAGTAGGACAAATTTTGAAGTGCAGAAGAACGGATTTGATGAAGGGATGTATAATGAACCTAAGACCGTTCTCCAAAGAGACTATGAAGAAACAGGTCTTCTCAGGCACCTCGGAGTCATACCTAATGTCTATAGAAGGGCACCAATAATGCATGCCCCTAGAAAAATTGAACCTCGTAGAGAAGACACTCATAAAAGGAGGTGTTACCTCACTATAACCTATCAGGTCTGAAGTGCGAGGGGCAGGGTCAGAGCCCTCAACAATTTCTAAGGGCCCAACCCCACCTTTCTTAGCCTTCCCTTTTTGGGATCTCTTGAAGCTCAAAGTAGACCCTAGTAAAGATAAAGGCACCTTTGCCTCTCCTCGGCATCAACAGAATTAACTCCTGGGAAGTTATCTATTTCATCACCTATATCGCCCATGTCATCCTCCTCGAGCTCGAGAGACCTGTTCCCCATGGCGAGGGACGCAGAGGATGCAGTAGCTTCAAAGGAAGCATACATAAGGGAATATGTGGTAAGAAGACTAAAGAAGGCATAACGTGGAGGAACGTTGCTAAAACAATCTTTGAGAGCCCTAGGATCAATGCTCCAATGACCAAAGAGGAAAATTCTAGCAGTAGCGTGAGGATCTCAGAAGAAAGGAAGAGAAGATAAGGAACAACCTCAACTCCTAAAGAAGCAAAAATGAAAGGTCCAAAAATTAAGTAACCACCTAAAATCTGAGGGATCTAGAATGAACAAAGACCTAAAGAGAAGAAGAGGAGTAGAGTGAAAGACGTACCTAGCTGAGAACAAGCAACAATTAGAAACCCAGGATAAATCCGAGTAACAGACTAAGCTAACCTCGCAGAATTTTTGGAATTAATTGGGGAATTTACCAGCAAAGCCTTAATCTCCAGCAAATTAGGGAAGACGAAATTGCAAGGGAAGAAGAAAAGGTGTGAAACCTAGAGAAAGAATGTGAAAAGATTTTGAAATAATAGAAAAGGCGATTCTCGTATGCTGAAGCATTTGAGGTGATTGTATAAGCAGACACGTGGAGATAGACGAATAAGGAACATACAAGAGAAACAAGGCAGAAATGATTGCACGTTTACAATGCGGTGTTAGCCAAGAAACGTCCCATTATACGTATCTCGAGGACAATCTTAGACAACCTCGCTCACTCAAGACAGAGCTCAGTCCTAGCTCATATAACTCTACCTAACCATAGACTGGAGGGTAACTAATAGCGCCTTAAATATGCCTAAGGTTGAACTTGGTTTCTCAACCCATGCTCTCGTAAGTCGAGAGCTCAGTTGCCTGAAGGCCTTGACTCCAGACCTCGAGCTCCTTGTATTTGCATCTCAAGGAAGGCGATGTAGTAGACAATTGGCTTCCACCAAGCACCCCCTCGATAGCAACAGTCACTTATCCAGGCACAAGATTCGTAACTGCCCCAACACCCAATGCGGTCATTGCATAATAAAAACAACCGTTACAAGAAAGAGGTAAGGATCTCGCCATAGATCTGGCAGGCCCAGAGTCAACTATAAATAAGAGACAAAGCCCTCAAGAGAAAAGACAAGCAATCATCGTCTTACTACGATACTCTCTGTAATA